>CM032898.1:102500-117500 GCA_019176425.1 Megalops atlanticus | reverse complement strand
AGGTCATTCGCTGCAGGTGTTCACTGTCAATCTGGCCTGCGTTTGTGTCGGGACTGAAAGAATGCGCTTCATGGCTGAATTCAACTCGTCCTTCTTCACAGCCTCCCTGTCCCTGTCCTCACCCCCACCCCACCCCCACCCACGTTGCTGACCAATATCAGTAGCTGCTCAAACCCCCAGAACACTGCTTTGGTCACTGTTTGAGATTGTGAAAATTTGAGAATCTGATCTGTAAATGTACTGTGATATGTAATCATTTGGTCTGGCCTACAAAATTTCAGAATAAACCTGAAAAACCTATGAAGAAGACCTAGAAGAACCAAGACCACTTCAGAATTCATGTCCTATTCTTATTTCTCTGCAAAACTGAAGGACATCAAAACCTTGATGAAACTGAACACTTCTGGTGAAAAACACAAAAGACTCTGCAAAATTATTTTCTAGTATAGATCACTCATAAATTTATAAATTTTCATTTTAGACTATATCAAAGCAAAGTTTGTGAATCACAATCATAAATGACCTGTGCTGAGTTTGAACATGTAGCATTGTTAGCTCCCATTCACTGAAAAGATCCACACAGCTTTCTAAAATCTCGTCCCGTGCTGGTCACACTGCCTTCAAGGTGTCACATTTACTATTCAGATTCAGCATTTCCAACAACAAATAACAGCATCTCTGTTTATGAAATGTGTAAACTCCATAGCACCTTAACTGCGAGGGGAAATTCATTCACACATTTTTAGAAATGGTATATGTCATGCATGCTGCACCCAGCTTCAGCCTCTCCCTCTGATTATCCTCATATAAAAATGTCCAGTTCAGCTCCACACTGCTGCTCTGATCACTGCTTCACACTGCCCATGCAAAAACTACAAGTATGAATAATTCAGACAGCAAAAAACGCTGACAGTTTGAAGAGTAACTGTGTTTGTGCGTGTGTGTATCTGTGTGTGTGCGTGTGTGTATCTGTTTGTGTGTGTTTGTGCATGTGTCTGTGTGTGTGTGTGCATGCACGTGTATATGTGTGTGCATGTTTGTGTGTGTGTCTGTACATGACTATACACACACACACAGAGCAGTTACAGTTAGAGCCACGCCCCAAAGAGTAAATAATTGATTGACTGTGCTGGTGAGGCCACTTCCTACATCCATACTTGCAAGATACAGGTATATGCAGAAGAGAGATCAATCATTTTTAGACCATTTCCAATCAGCTAATTGTCTGTGCTGAGAGTAACTGATCCTCTGGCAAATCACCTGTTGTTTATTTAATTGTGAAGTCATGACTGAATGTTTCTCTCATCCAGTGCTTTTAAAGTGCTGACACAGAGGCACACCCATCCAGACGCTACCTTCAGCCCAAAAACAACCTTCTGCCCGGGCCAAGGAGTTTCAGACACAACTGAGCCCCTGATCAGGTCAAATCCTACAGACTCATAACAGTCTGCTATCTTATACACAAAGGAAACGCTGCTTACTAATCTAATCCTACAGCTAAAATTAAGGAAATCATATAGGTTCATTCACATGAGTAACTCCCTCTTTCTCTCCCCCAAACCCTCCCCCTCAAAAACATAATCCAAAAAAACAGAACTCAGGAGAAATTCCTCTGGAGCTGGGGGAGGGGGTACACGCGGTGCCCCTCGCAGTTATTAACGGGCCTGTGCCTCCCTTGTAATAACCGTCATACCAACTGAAAACAGCTTGGGTCGGATAGACAGATGTCCGCTACACAAAGGAAGCTGCGGCACTCACCCGGCAGGACGTTACTGTGCACTGAAGCCAGCAGGACCGTGAAGGAGCTGAGAGTCCACAGGGCAGAGGCCGGGAGAGCCATGTTCGCGCGCGCTGGCGTCCTGGCAGGCTGCTGCTGCAGTCGAGGGTCGTTAGGGCAACTGATTTTACACCTGTACACAGGAAACACGCAGCACGTCAGTCACCCTTTCCCCCATATGTAGCTACATGTGCTGTTCTCGTTATATCTCAAAATGGAAAAGCCGAGGCATGATTCTGCACGGACAGCGCTATAGGTATATCGATCCTCCCTGTCCACTCCGTTCACATTGGTGACGCATCTTATCGAACAACTCAATAGATTCATTACAAAGCAAGTAAAAATGCAGTGACGACCGGCGACCTCCTGAAAACACAAAATATGAATACAGTATGAATACGGAAGGCAGAAACTATGTAGAAGATGTAAATAATTGGCAAAATGTGTTCGGACATTTATGCTAAACGCGGTGGAAAGCCATGAACCGTAGAAAGGAATGCGCGGTGAAATAAGCCTGAAGGATCTGCTCTGGCTGGAATGGAAGCGACAGAGACACACCGGAGCCCAAACCGATCCAATGTGGAAATGCAACGGTCTCCTCCGACAATTCACCTCGCAGAGATTCAGACGGACACACAGACACACAGACAGACGGAAAGTGTCCGGTAATCCCCTCGCGCTCATCCTCGGCTTTATGCATCCTCGGGATGTTCTTCCATTGTCACTCTGATGTTTTTTTCATTCAGCGCGAGCGATGCAGCGCATCTCCACGGGCGAGTGGGGTGGGTGTGGAAGGGGACGGATGATTGTGTTTGGAGCTGTTTTCACGGTGACGGCTATTCTTATAGCCCAATATAACCATGATTTCCAGCAATGAATCAAGATTTTGGATCACATTATAAATAAAAATGACCCATCAGGTGAGAGTCGGTCCTTCAAAGATGCGTAACAATACCTGCAATATCGCTGCCAGGAAAACGGCGTATCGCAGGGCCGCCGAACCCTCGCGCTGCCTTTGCCTCGCGCTTCACCTTTCTCCCATTAAAACCGAACCGCACGGAACGCGCTCACATCCAGGTGCACCTCGCGCCAACGCAAAACCCGGGGCACACAAAGCGCGCGGCAGTAAAATGCAGCAACACGATGAAAGCGAAGCAGGAGAGGAGAAAAGGGGACACACATGATAAAAAGAATAATGTCTCCGTTTAATACGCAAGCGGCCAGCTCTGTCCCCGGTCAATAAGCAGGATGGAGAATTCTGACACATTCCAGAACATGGACACGCGATATATCTACAGATGACAGGTCTCAAGTCCATACAATAAAATGAGCATACGTCAACAATAATATTACGATCTGCTGCACATTTAGACAACACAGAGGGTACAGACCGAAATATGAGCCTTCGGAAATCTCCTCCTGTTGGGAATGATTCTCTGGTTTCGGGGTTCGGACCAGTGCTGTTCGGTGGCTCGCGCTTGCTACTGGTCCCACTGGATCTGTCTGTCTTGCTTTTTTCTGTCGCGCGCTCCTTGTTTTTCTTGCTTTTCCCCTCCTTATACTGCTACCGTTCACTGCAGCAAAAACAGACTGTCTGAAAGGGGGAGGGAGGGGGGTGGCGTGTGGGGCGGAGGGGGAGGGGTGGGGATTTTAATACGATTTGGCCAGTACCATTTCGATAACAGGGCAAGAGCATATCCTTTGAGAAAGAGAATGGTTGTGAGGGACTGTGGAGATGCGTGTGTTTCACCATGATGATGATGATGACGATTATTATTATTATTATTATTATTATTATTATTATTATTATTATTATTATTATTATTATTATTATTATTGTTGTTGTTGTTGTTGTTATTTTATAGTCGACACTGTTATAATACCATAGAAAAGCAGATCCAGTTTTCTGCTAACGGGGGTTTGGATTCCGTGCTGGGGACCGGCTTGGGCCTGCCTGACCGGGCCTGTGGACCGCGTTGCAAACGGACAGCTTCTCTGCCTCTGAAAGCACGTGCTGTTCGCCGGCCAGGAGATGAGCGGGGATTGGAAGGATCCGGGCGTGTGCGACGCGCATGTGGATTAGGATTAGGTTTGCACGCAGATTAGGTGCGGGGGGAAGGATGGGGTTAACCGGGAACAGAGGTGCGCAGGGCCGGCGAGCGGCTCAGCAGGACGCGGAGGGGCTGCAGTGCAGGTGCGCGGGACTCACCGCGAGGGCTGGACTTCTCTCATCGTTAACAGCAATCGCCACTTTACAGAAATACAATACAAATAAATACTTACATATTTATCCTATATATAAAAGCACAATTTCATTAAGAAATTGCCAGGATAGGATCATAAATTCTTAATTGTGAAAGCAGCGAGACTGTGGTGCTCTCTGGCGGTCAGAAGCGGTCATTGCAAATATGAAATCCGGTGGTCTGGTATTCCCAGACAGCGTCGATTACGTCATGTAGTAAAGGAACGTGCTTTCAAATTGTATTCGTTTCCTTTCGTCACTGGCTCCTACAATAATTCAGTATATGATTAATTAACTATTAAGTTATAATTTCAAACGAGTAATGACGGAAGGTGTCATAAAATACTGTGACTTGCCCGGGCAGTTTTGTTCTTCGGTTAAGATGGACCTGCGATGTAAACCACACTTAAATGAAGCGCCACCTCAGAATGCCAGTGTAACCGCTGTTACAGTTACTGAGCTGACCGCAGCGCTTCCGGCCATCAGAAGAGGGACGGACGCAGACAGACGCATTAATGACCGCATGCCTGGCTGCCAGAGGGCAGAGGCTTACATTTTTAAAAGCTGAGGGCTCAGCGATGGCGATCTGGCAGGAAAGGACACTTGTGACTCAGTGACCAAAAAGGCAGGAACTCAAGCCCCCAACCCCCTCCCCCTCCCCCTCCCCCTCCCCGTGCACACGCCTGAATGCACGGGTGCATAGACAGAGGGATGAATGAACTCGCATCATTTTGGTAGAATCTTACTGTCGACCAATCACTCAGTTCAACTCCAGAATACTCTGGGCAGTGAACCAGCCATATATTCCTTCTGCGCCACTGTTTGCACTCTGTCACACACCCTCTCTTTTTCTCACACACACACACACACACACACACACACACACACACACACACACACACACACACACACACACGCACGCACGCACGCACGCACACACACACACTCACTGTCTTTGTTAGTTACCCTGTATCTCTCTCTCTCGCACACACATACACACACACACATATCCACACATACACTGTGATGGGGGAACGGCGTTACAAATATAAACTTAAAGCATTATGATGTTTCGCAGTATATATTATTTTATATCACTAAATGCCATGAAAATATTTCAAAATCAACTTTAAATATCTCACATTTCAAATAATGCAATTATCGTACATAGTAAGAGAAAGCGGATGTGTCTGACAGTCAAACCTGCGATGTGAAATGCGAATGATGCGAAAAATGCAGCAGCAGCATTATTTAGTTTAATTGTTTATAAAAATTCTACCAGCGGAGGAGCCGGTTGTTCCGAAGACCCATCTCTGCCGGGACTCGAACCCGGAGCCTCTGGATTAGAAGTCCAGCGCGCTATTCCATTGCGCCACAGAGACTGAGCCACCTGAAATCCCGCAGACCCGGTTTAGATTTATACATCCCCCTCCTGCGTGTCTGCATCGCGCAGCATCAGGACCGCGCTGCCTTCATTCTGGTTCTGAGTCGACTGGTCGGTAGAGGGCGCTAGAACAATGAGCAGAGCCGAAATGGCGATAGCAGTTTCTCTAGCGCCGATATGCAGTAATGACTGGAGGCATAGTATGATCTTACTACAAAACACGTTTATTGGGTGAGGGAGATTTTCTCAAGGCAGAGAAGGTACCGCATGTTGAGACACTGTATTTGGATATTTTTAATGACGCCCCCATTGCACAGAGTCCCGCTGTTCCTGCGCTGCTCTTGTGTATTTGAATTCGCACACGTCCTTTTAGATGGAGTCGGAATGTCTGATGAAGGGATTTTGTGGTAATTTTCGGGACAATGCAGCAGGAAACACGGGAGAGCTGCGAGTGAGCGGGTGTGGGGAAGGCGAGGGAGCGCCCGATGTCGAAATGCAAATCTGGAAACGACGACCGTGTCCATCAGGAGTGACGGAGGAAAAGCTGCCGAGGCGGGGAACAGCATCATGTGTAGTGGACACCTTGAAGCTGCACCTGTTTCAGAGCTAACAGCACTTTGCAGTTCAGCCAAAAGCGCGGTGTGTAGCGGCAACAGCACTCGGTGTGACGCTTTGGCGGAGGACCGAGCTGCCGCCGGCAGCAGCGGCGCTACGCCGCGCTGTGCGGCTCTCCCACAAAGCCATGGGCGTAGCTTCCTTATTCTCTTCTTTGTCAAGTAGTCTAATTGTATTGCCATAATACCTTTAGAAATGCTAAACCGATTGAAGATTTTTTGTTTTCCTGTTTCATAATTTGGTTAATGACAGCTCTTAGTCTTTATTGGATTGAGAGATTTTTGTTATTTGCGCCCCCCCACGCGGAGCAAAGACACAAATATTATAATTATAATTATATATATATATATATATATATATATATGCGCCTAGGTTGTTCAAAATCATAGCAACATGGCCAGGGCCATGTCAATGAGCTGTGAGTGATGACGTCAACTGGAATCCTCTTTAACAAACGCGATCAGAGCTACGGAAGCCTTAGAGCCTCAAGTCCTGTCTCACACCGTGGCATTTGAGAACCCGAGGGAACCCCAGTCTTTGAAATATCCCATCTCAAAATCATCATCAATCCGGGTTAACTGCGAAATGACGTCACCACTTTGCCTGTCTCACATTACAGTTTGGAACTGTAGTTTGCAAGACGGTAGCCTAGCGAAATCTGCAGCATATTTTAGCGCTATCCCGCGCAGGGATGCTTCCTTATTGCTCTATACCTAATGGTCAGAGCCGAAAATCTGTCCGGAAAGCGAGCGATTCTCCCAGCAAGTGATTCTCAACGTCTTTCTACTACCGTCCTACTTCACAGAGCATCACGACTTTCTGCGCAGCTTTAGCATAAAGAGAAACATGCTAAAATCTCCTGTGACAGACAGCTCCCTGTGAGGAAGAAGCAGACAATACCGTATCAGTTTATTCATTTTGCAGCCTTTATCCAGACAGAACAGCGTGTACTACGGATCAGTATTGCCATTTCTGACAATATATTAAGACATTTGCACATCTATGCTTAATGGTCAATACAGCACATGCGCCCATAAAATATGATTCAGCAAACTGTAAGTAAACTAATTCTTTAGAACCCATCCCCTGTGAAAGCAGGTGTTACTGTAGTGGACCTGATTTCTACAGTTTGGTCTGCAGTTTATTAATGCTAGTAAATACATGAAATTACTGTGTGGACTGGAGTTGTTTTTAGTTATTCTCTATACCAGTAACATAACAATATTTAATTAAAACTAATCAGGGCATAAATGCTTTGTCACACCTAGAGGTTTTATTTTTATAGAATAATTTATTTTTCCCCTCTGTCCTTGTGGGAGGAGGGTGATACATCATCTTTTTTGGTTATTCTGTGTTTATTGTCATGGTTATTCATACATTTCTGGGATGCCATTTTTCTGTACCTTCCTAGTGGTCAGCATCAGTTTTCCCATCCTCCACAGCTGATTTCAGGCTCTTAGAGAGCTCCCTCACTGTGTTACCTGGGACAGCCCTTACAGAAAAACAGGAAGTCTGCTCCATTCTTTTAGCATCTGCTGCTCCACATCTACTCAGCAGGACACACCCACCTCTATGATGTCATAGGTCCATCCAATCAAAGGACAGGCGAGCAGAGGGATCCGCCTCCTGCATCAGGCTCTGCGCTTCACACGGCGGAGCTTCTGACATCAGCAACCTGCTCCGGCTGCTCAAGGCAAATGCAGTGAATCTTGCTGACCGCAGTGCCGTCACAGGGGGCAGTGCTGTCAGTGCAGAGTGCAGTGCTGTCACAGAGTGCAGTGCCGTCACAGAGTGCAGTGCCGTCAGTGCAGAGTGCAGTGCTGTCAGTGCAGAGTGCAGTGCTGTCACAGAGTGCAGTGCTGTCAGTGCAGAGTGCAGTGCTGTCACAGAGTGCAGTGCCGTCAGTGCTGTCACAGAGTGCAGTGCTGTCAGTGCAGAGTGCAGTGCCGTCACAGAGGGCAGTGCAGTCACAGAGTGCAGTGCCGTCAGTGCTGTCACAGAGTGCAGTGCTGTCACAGAGTGCAGTGCCGTCAGTGCAGTCAGAGTGCAGTGCTGTCACAGAGGGCAGTGCAGTCACAGAGGGCAGTATAGTCACAGAGTGCAGTGCTGTCAGTACAGAGTGCAGTGCAGTCACAGAGTGCAGTGCAGTCACAGAGGGCAGTACAGTGACAGAGTGCAGTGCTGTCAGTGCAGAGTGCAGTGCAGTCACAGAGGGCAGTGCAGTCAGTGCAGAGTGCAGTGCTGTCAGTGCAGAGGGCAGTGCAGTCACAGAGTGCAGTGCCGTCAGTGCAGTCAGAGTGCAGTGCTGTCAGTGCAGAGGGCAGTGCAGTCACAGAGGGCAGTACAGTGACAGAGTGCAGTGCTGTCACAGAGTGCAGTGCTGTCAGTACAGAGTGCAGTGCAGTCACAGAGTGCAGTGCTGTCACAGAGGGCAGTGCAGTCACAGAGGGCAGTATAGTCACAGAGGGCAGTACAGTGACAGAGTGCAGTGCTGTCACAGAGTGCAGTGCCGTCACAGAGTGCAGTGCCGTCGGAGGTCACAAGGGTATCTGTTCCACCGCGGTGCTGAACCCTTGTTTCCTTCATGAGTCTCTCCCTTACTTTACTCACTCAGAATTGGACCATTGATAAAAACACTCCTTCCTGAACTTGAACAGTATTTCTCAAAAAAGGGACATGTGTACTTGTAGATATATTTTATTTATAACTCTGAGGATAAGCATACCATGCTTTTCAGACAGAAATAAATTGAATAACTTTCCCTTTGCTCCGTTTCTCCCAGCAGGTCAGAGGGCGGCGAGTGCGATGGAGGACAGCAGGGACAGCACGATGACCGCATACCCCGAGCGGTAAACCTCCGGGATCTTAAAGCCCTTCCCCACATCCCACAGCTAACGGTGGCGGGAAGGACAGAAATGGCCACAAAAATGACAGGAAAGAGGAAGATTTCATTCAGCTTGGCACAACATTTTTTCTTCAAACATCTCCACAGTGCTGTATGATAACATTAATTTATATGAAAAACAAATGCATAATTAAAAATGATTAGGAGTTAACACACTCCTTCACTGAGGGACATAGAATGAGAGAAGGCTACATATGCAGACTCAAACTGAAAAGTATCAAGGAAACAGTGACATTCTTGAATTATTGTACTGACATATTTTTATAAGAGAAAAAAAAGATCTTGCTGGCTTTCCATAATTAACTTGTAATAGTGGAACTACAGGATGAAGTCTAATTTGGCACACACCTCACTCTATGAAGTAAAGCTATCCCACCCTCCACACCAGACTCCCACCCAACTTCAACCAAAACATACAGGGATTCAAAAGTCATGCTTTTCTGTAAAACATGCATCTAGCACAGCAATGGAGTATCTGTGTGATATGTGTAAGGTGCGAGAGGTGACGTGTGCAGACAGCTGTGTGTCGGGTGAGGCAGGTGTGAGCACGCACCAGGTGACGGATGCCGTTGAAGGTGTGGTAGGCCACCGGGAAGGCCAGGGCAAACTTGGCACTGGTGATGAGGGCAGGGCCCAGAGACAGGGAGTGGATGAGCTCCAGGTTGGAGGTGAAATCACCTGGCAGTACCAGTGCAGCCACCGCAAACAGAGAGATACCTGAGAGAGGGACAGGAGGGGAGGGTCATTCCACAGCAGCACGCACAGCTGTGTACGGCCTGCTGTTTCAGTGTAGGGAGGAGTGCTGTTGAGCACAGCTGAGGTGCGTACTGTGTAATGTGTCCAGTGGTGCGGTGCAGAGTGGTGTGTAGCAGTACACAGGCCTGAAACGCTGCACATGTTCCTCTGTAACGCTGCGTATGTTAATCTGTACCGCTGCGTATGTTACACTGTAATGCTGCGTATGTTACGCTGTAACGCTGCTTAGCGAGAAATGGCGTGTGTTACCTGTGCTAAGCCCCACCCCTGTGCCTCTGTGAGTGATAGACATCACCATAGGGATGGACCACCTGTAGAAAGAAAACTTACAATGACAAAACTAACCGAGAGCGCCCCCTGGTGGCCTTCACTTCCCAACGCTCACTTGGCTGCCACCCTAAACCTCCCACACCATTTTAACCCAGCGCATACCTCTTCTCATGCTTTCATTTTATTGATTTGCTACCTTCTGATAGCATAACTGCTTGTTGCTGTTTCTATGGAAGAGTCATCTTTGGGAGTTTCATGTCGATTGTTTCTGCTAATGTTACGGAATCGTAATGGCATTACGTGCTCTGTACCTTTACACACACGACTGTCCGTCGGCGGAAGCTCTTATTCACAGTGACATACGAGTGCAGTTACAAAGTGCATCGAATGGAGTATACAACATGAATGCTTTCCCTTGTGGAAATGTTATTAAAGAATGCACGTGAAACACACTGCCCTCTGCTGGTGACAGCAGCCCAGATGAGCTCCGTACCTGTAGATTGTGATATGGGGAGACATGGGCCGTTTCAGCCTGCTGTTTTTGGCCCAGAATTTATTCATTTCTTCCTTTGCACTGGTTCCCATGGGAACAGCACTAGGAAACAGAGACATGGAAAGATTCTTCAGGACTGATGCAAATAAACACAAACACACTCACACACACTCACACTCACGCTCACACACACACACACACGCTCACACTGACTCACTCACGCTCACATACTCTCACACACACATGCTCTCTCACACACACACACTCACACACACACACCGTGGACACTCACTGTCTGTAGATGCAGAACTGTGGGCGGGACACACACAAACCCTGCCGAGCCAACGACCTGAACAGCACAGAGAGAAATACTTTATCATTCAATGCCATTACTGCCCACACAGCCGTGAGAAAACAAGCTTGGCTTAGCTGAAGCTGGAGTGAGCTTTGCGTGTCTTTGGCGAATGCTAAGCACATGACCAGGTTCAGAGGAAACACCCAGAAGCATTCCGCTGCAACAGGCCCCGAACTGTATGTGAGAATCTGGGAAAATTTGTTAGTTGTATTTGTAACTGGTATCTTACTGAATGTCAGAATTATTTTGTAATTTAGTATATACATACATATAGAGAATTTATGAATTCTACATGTTGGCATGTGTGCTTACTTGGCGGGACAGGCCTCATTTTATGTATTTCTCTGACTTTTCCACTCTGATAAGATTTTATTTAATTCTACTTGACAACTCAGTTCCAAACAATAAATTCAGGTAAACAGACATTTAGACTTTTATTCCTCAGACTAAATTATCAGGAACTTCTATCCAAAGTATACAACAGATAATGGATGTACATGTACATGAAAGATTACAGTACTGTCGATATAAAGATTACCCGTAATAACTGAAAGAGTGTGATTATATAAAGTAAATCAGAGTCAGAGCGGTAACGCGAAGGAGCCCGTGAACGTCCCTTGGAACGGCAGCGTTAGGAACACTGTGGTGTACAGGCTGTACAGTGAAGCAGAATAATATTTACAGCAAAAGTCTTCATTGCTAGCACACAGACCACCTACTATGTACCACCTACTGCAATATCGCAAGCATATCCTGTATTATTATTATATTCTGTATTACGTCAGATACCAGTCGGGCTGATCATTTACCCTGACAATCACACCTACATGTAATAAAGTATATTCACTAGGATATTTAAAAGATAGCACTAGGATATTTAAAAGATAGCACAGGTAGCACGTTTATAGTTTCCATCCTCAAGCCTGACATTAGACCCCTGCTGTTTTGCTAACGTTAGCTACTGCTTCTCGGCCAGTAATGACAGCTAACTACACATGCAGGTACCTCTGCCAACACAGAATATTGCCATGTTACAGCAGTTATAAGAAAACCATACAATCCCACACCATAACTCCGCCAGAATACACCCGCTAACGTTAATTTAGTCTAACCGGGACAGCTCACGTTAGCGTAGCTACAAACGGTAGCTAGCTAACCAGCCTCGCTAGCTTTCCCCAACATCACTGACACAATATGATCGCGACATAACAGGTAATAATCTAATAATCTAAATCACTGCAGTAATAGTAAATATTCTTCCGTTCGTGTGTAAATGAGCTAAGATAACGCTAGCAATGCGATTCCCGTTTGCGTAACTGTGGATCGCAGCGGTAACTACCTGACCAAACAGCCCAGAAATGCCTACAAAGCCTGGCTAGAATCCTGAAGATAAAACCCCGCAGGATCCGACATTACTGTCCGCTTCATGCGGCTAAACTGTCCCGCAGGATCCGACATTACTGTCCGCTTCATGCGGCTAAACCGCGGAGCGGCAGCTCTCACTGACCTTAAGAGCAGCGCCATTTTGTCGCCCTTCTGCAGCCGTAGCGCCGCTCCTTCGCTGCTGGATTTGCGGCATGTGAGACACGCAGCACGAAGCTCCACACCGCCCCCTACCGCACCGGAGGGTACTGATAACGCGTTAAAGTAAATATCCGGAAATAAATGACATGGGCTGTATGCACCTTTGAAAAGCTTCCCATCCTGCGAGTAGAGAAAAGGGAGAGCTCTGCCCGACGGTGCTGCCCGCTGCCCCCCCCGATCTCAGATACATAAACTGAACAGCAGTGAGAACACAGCGCTAATAGCCTGTTATTACCATTTATGTCTTTATGTTTATTCGCTATTATCTTCTTTAAATATACTGAAATGTTAGTCATTATGAATGTCTTTTTCTGTGTATGTCTTCGTTATGACTTCGTGTTGGACGTTAATTACTGACATGATATCAAACATTATCACTGCGTAACTTGTAGTTTTGTGTGTGGAGAGCTCCCGTAGGCATGACCTCAGTGCCGGCACTGCGCACGGAGGGTTTGCGCGCTGGGGATGGACTGCTGGTTCCCACAGATTCTTACTTCACCGTGGCCGGAACATACACACAACAAGCCAGTTACAATCCGATGAGCAACTGCGCTGACCAGTAACGGTAGCTACACATTTGAAATCTTTGCGATAATATTAATACATTATGAAAACCGCAATATCACCCAATAAATATACGTCTACTGCTATTGGAACCTGTTATAAACAAATCCAACGTCATCATTCGGGATCAATCTGTCGGGCGTTTTGACCAAAGCTCACAGATCCCCGGTTTAATATCGCTTCCTATTTTGCCCGCTAGATCCACCTAATGCAACCATGGGTGTAAAGGTAATGATTCAAAACAGGGTTGCTATTGTCTTTGAAGCGCTAACTCCAATTCAGATAGCAAACACACATTGAAAAACCAAAGTGTGCAGGACTTCCACAAATAAACACTCCAACTAAACAAACCTTTGCCACTAGACCTCCCTTTGGGTCCAACATGCGCTAATAGGGTGATGCAGTAAAGACCAGAGGAGGGTCATGTCATGTTTAGCAAAAGGGACTTTGGGAAGGATGCTGCCTCATGCAAATGTTTTAAATATATGTATTTTTTCTTAAACATACTCCATGTGTCTGTCAAGTTGCACAAAAAAAAAAACAATTCTATGGTTTTTGCTTTAAACTTTATTTTACTTTTTTAAACTTTATTTTCTCATCACCTACATCAGTCACAACATGTGCCAGGTGCACATTTCTTAAATTTAGTTCTATAAGACCCTTGTAGTCATATAGTTTAGGTATGTACTGCATAATGAATTCCCCATATTTCGATAACCAGCAATCGATGCTGTGAAATGGGTGTGGGGACCCTGCAGCTGTCATATTCCCTTTACAGATGCTGGGAAGTACGTTTAAGAGGGACATCAGTTTAGAAAAATAGATGCCCAGCCAGGACAGAGCCAAATCCCAGTAAAACTGGTTTAATGTCTGATTTAAAAAAAAAAAGAAGGAAAATACAGTATAATTTTTTATTTTGAGTAATTTAGCAAAAATTAACAGCTAATTTGGTCAAAATATGTTTTAATACATATTTAAATGTTTAGATAAATGATACTTGACTAATACATTTGATTTAGGTTGTAGCAATGCTGTCTTCATTTTGGACAGGTGTCACACAGCACGGGAACATACCACCTGTATTTTGATTTGCTATGATATTCATTGATAATTCTCATGCAGTGATACACTAAGGTCACACAAAAACACCCTGATCTTCTCCATTGGTTAATAGTAGGTTTCCTTCTCCACCCAACCTTTGGAAGAGACAAAATAAGAAACATTAGTGCACCAAAAACACAGTTCCACACAATTCATGGTGGATTTTCTGTAGTCTTGGCAACTGTGACCCCATGTCAGTGATTGTCTCTCTGTGTTAGTCTCTCTGTGTCAGTGACTGTGTCTCTGTCTCTGTGTGTCTCTGCATCAGTGACTGTGTCTCTGCATCAGTGACTGTGTCTCTGTGTCAGTGACTGTGTCTCTGTGTGTTTCTGCATCAGTGACTGTGTCTCTGCGTCAGTGACTGTGTCTCTGTCTCTGTGTGTCTCTGTGTCAGTGACTGTGTCTCTGTGTCAGTGGCTGTGTCTCTGCATCTGTGTGTCTCTGTGTCAGTGACTGTGTCTCTGTGTCAGTGGCTGTGTCTCTGCATCTGTGACTGTGTCTCTGTGTCAGTCTCTCTGTGTCAGTGACTGTGTCTCTGGGGCATAAAATCAACATTCTGCTTGGCACTTCTGCAGTAGCTGCTGTTACAGTCTTTACATTCAAAGTTACTGTGTGTCTGTGGTGACGTAGTTTGATGAGCAGGTGATGCAGGAAGCAGCACAGCTGTCATTGCTGCCACAGTAACGGGAGTGGCTGTGTGTGGAAATGGCTCACCTCCAGGATTGCGTCTCAGGATGAATTTTCTCACCTCGTCATAGACGAAGATGAGGAGGCTGTATGGGAAGGCACAGAACCACCACGAGACCCTGCAGAGAGAGGGAGGAGAGCTGAGCATGGGGTGGGGCGGGGCGGGGAGGCTGTGTGCCACAGTCACGGGGGCACTGACTTTAGGGGGTACATGCGCAGGGCGATGTCCATGCCGGGACAGTAGGAGAGGAACGCGGCCAGAGCAGT
>CM032898.1:0-97500 GCA_019176425.1 Megalops atlanticus | reverse complement strand
ACTGTCATCCAGTCAGAACCCTGAGAGAGACACTATCTATCATCTATGTATACCAATTTGCCAGGTCAGTAGAACAGTCTACAGCTCCTGGACTCGTTCTACAAGATAGAGAAATTAAACTTCTCCTGTTACCTGCGTCTGCTGTCACCCACAGAGCTTAGATAATCAGAAAATTACTGTGCTGTAAAGATGTGGCACTGACAACAAATATGGAAACACCAGGATCATGCATTTCTGGAAAACAAGCTAGATCTCAGGGAAGTGGGCAATACTTCACTTTAGACAAGCCGTGCATTAATAGTGGTATCCATACATATACACTACACTACACTTACCTGCGTTTGACCATCAGTGCATCAGGATGGTGTGACGTGGCTTTAAATGTATTAAGTGCAAAAACACTACTATGCGCACTGCTGTCCACACAACGGAATACGCATCAATCAGAGACACACAAGATCAGTGCTCATCTCTCCCCCCACACTCACCCAACACTCTCCCCCCCCACACTCACCCAACACCCCCACACTCACCCAACACTCTCTCCCCCACACTCACCCAACACCCCCCCACACACCCACCCAAACACACTCCCACACACTCACCCAGCACTCTCTCCCCTAGCCCCCCCAGCTCCAGGTAGGCATTCTGAAAGGCATCCTTCCAGTCATCATCCAGGGGGGTCTCTTCCCCATGGATCATGATCGTACTGCACCTGAGAAATAAATCACACATAATCGACTCTTAATTCACAATCCATAATTCATTCAGAATTCATTTGCATCAGAATGACCATTGATATATTGATATGTTGATGTCTGTTAGTTAGTGATGTTTAGTGTTGTGCTGATAATCTTGGGAAGGTTTAATGAGGTTTATTGGTCAGTGGAGGTAAAGCTACCTGTCCAGTATCCTTTCAGGTGCTCCTTTCATCACCAACAGGTGGCCGTTGGGGGTCTCCTCAAATTCGTGGATGGACAGCTGCATGGGAGGAGGGAGGGGTTTGGATTGGGGGATAGGAACAGGGGATGAGAGAGGGATGTTGTGTCGGAGGGAGACCACACCACAATATTTTAACATGTAGACAGATAAGTAACTACAAACAAGTCAATGCATCAACAAATCAAATGATAAATCAATTCATCTATGAGTGGTCAGCAAACAAATCCATGATCCTCCTTGTAATAACAAAGCCTCCCCCTGTAAATTTGCTGCTCCCTGCATCTTCCTTTTCCTTCTCCATTTCTCTCATTCTCTTTATCTCTCTCTCTGTCTCTCTCTCTTTCTTTTTCCCTTTCTCCCATGTTTGCCTTTGGCAGTGAGATGTCTCACCTATCTAGTTCGAGGGTATATTGGGCATAAATAAGGCCACACAAAGGATCTATCTGACCTGAGCAAGTATCAGTATGTGTCAAGTGCTGCAATAATCAGCACCACACTGAAAACAACAGTCTAGTCAAGACCAGTCAGGCTAGTCAACCCTAACCCTAACCCCCCTAACCCTATCCAGTCCAGTCTCCTTCTGTTTTCTCCTTCCACACCAATCTATCTCTTACTCAGAATCAGATTCAGATGAGCCTTATCAACATGGCACAGACTGAACTGCTAAAGGATCTAATTACATTTAATAACTCTCCCTTCCTCTCTCTCTGCTGCCTGCCCCCCCAGTACCTGATACTTGTTGGTAGAGTTGAAGGGGATCTCTCCCACTTTGGGGTTCCTCTCCCTCATGGTGCGGGCGCAGCCACAGGAGAGCTCAATGCATTTCAGCAGTGCAGACTCTGAGGCGTCCCCTGCTGTCTCTCTCTGGAAGAACAGCATCATAGCCATCAAAACCCTCATCCCCAGAAGTACCGTCAGCATCATCTGGTGGTTATTTGGAGAATGAAAGGCTTGTCACAAATTATTAAGATGAGGTCTGATTACTGTGTCTGCAACTCCCAGGGGTTAGTTATTTATAATAGGAGTGTGGTTAGTATCTTTAGGATAGTGGAGTGGTGAACACCTTTAGGTCAGGGGTATGGCCAGTACCTTTAGGTCAGGGCTATGGTCAGTACCTTTAGGATAGGGGTGTGGTCCTGTCCAGGCTTGAAAACGGCTCGATTGCAGAGTCCAGCCACGCGTGAAAGAGCTGTCCACGTCATGGAGCTCTTATCGAAGGTGGAGCCTGAGAGGGAGGCAGCCATCGTCACCATCATCACAGAACTGAAGCTGCCACACGGCAGCGTCGCGCTGCAGCTACATGCTGGGACGTGGGGCCAATGAACTCCTCACCTGATTGGTCCTCAGTGGTGTCGGCCTCGTGGATCTGGTTGTCGAACCACATGTGAGCGACGGTCATGCGGTTCTGGGTCAGCGTGCCCGTCTTGTCGGAGCAGATGGTGGAGGTGGAGCCCAGGGTTTCCACAGCCTCCAGGTTCTTCACCAGGCAGTTTTTGCGAGCCATGCGCTTGGCGGTGAGTGTAAGACACACCTGAGATAACAGGCGGAGAGAGGGAGCATCAGGTCCTGCATTCGTATAAAATGCAATAAATATGCTGGATGAAGGTCTCTACCCAGGAGATGAATCCTGTAATGAACGCAACACTCAGATACATTCTGGTGGGTAGAACACACAGACACAACTCAGCAGGTGTCCCAGTTCATCTACAATAACCAAAAAACCTGGGAACAGTCTGGCTTTTGATAAATGGCCTGAAGCATCAGACAGACTGAGGGAAGTGGTGGACAGAGGGGGACAGGAAACACAGCCAGGCTCACAGTGACGGTGGCCAGAAGTCCCTCGGGCACGTTGGCTACGATGATACCAATGAGGAAGATGACGGCTTCCAGCCAGGTGTATCCCAGGATGAGGGAGAGGATGAAGAAGCTGACGCCCAGGAAGACGGCCACGCCCGTGATGATGTGGATGAAATGCTCGATCTCCAGGTTAATAGGTGTCTGTCCCACCTCCAGTCCTGAAGCCAGCGTGGCGATTCGCCCCATCACTGTGTGGTCGCCAGTGGCAATCACAACTCCATGGGCTGTACCTGTACCAGAGGAATACACACCGTCAGAGGTAGGGGTGAGAAAAAAAGGAATGCTCAGAAGGACAGACAGCTACACAGGGAAACAGACAGACATTGAAAGAACTATGAACCAGACAAACAGAGAGGAGAAATAGAGGGAGAGGCCAACCTTCCACACAGTTGGTGGAGAAAAAGCAAATATTGCGTGTTTCCAGTGGGTTCTCATGGGTATACTCCGGTGACCTGGTCTGAGGCTCAGACTCCCCTGTCAGGGATGAGTTGTCCACCTGCCGGACAGAAAGACAGGGTCATATCCACCTGCCGGACAGAAAGACAGGGTCATATGCACCTGCAGGACAGAAAGACAGGGTCATATCCACCTGCCTGACAGAAAGACAGGGTCATATCCACCTGCCGGACAGAAAGACAGGGTCATATGCACCTGCCGGACAGAAAGACAGGGTCATATCCACCTGCCTGACAGAAAGACAGGGTCATATCCACCCACTAGACAGAGAGGCAAGGTCATATCCACCTGGTAGACAGATAATCAGGTTCATATCCAATGGACATGCACAGAGACATTTAAGGGTCATATCCACCAGACTGACAGAGAGAGAGGTTCCTCAGCTCCATCTCTCCCTGTGTGTCTCCCTGTGTACCTTGCAGTTGCTGGAGGAAATAACCCTCAGGTCTGCAGGAATTCGGTCTCCGCCCTTGATCTCCACTAAATCCCCCAGCACCACCTGCTCTGCATTGATCTGCAACTTCTCCCCCTCCCTGATCACCAGCGCTTGCTGAAAGAGCAGGAGGCCAGGGTTAGCAAAACCATGGCAATGACACTGAGGCTGACAGCAAACCCTGTGCTGCTCCCAGCGCAGATATGACATGTTTGGCCACCAGGAAAAGACTGTCTCTGCATTTGATAAATAATAATTTGATTATAAATTTGGTAGATCTTAACACTCGGCTATTAGTGAAGATAACACATTTACCATGGTTTGAAAGTAATGACATTTTATTTTATTTGGATAGCCTTAATCCTGAAATATCACATGTAGTTAATTGTCTAATTTTGAATGAAACTGTCAGGTATTTAACTCTGCTGAGTATGCAATATCCCATTGGCTATTTTATTGAGACTCTATAGAGATCATAGTGAGTATAGAGTGAGGTACAGTATACAGAAATATATACAGAGAGACTGAAATTATTATTAGTAGTAGCAGTAGTACTGTTCATTTTCATTGTTTCTATAGGGTGGGAGAGTGAGAGAGGGGGACAGAGAGCATTAACATGTCGAGAGACAGAACTGCACCTGAGGAACCATGTTTTTGAAAGAGTCCATGATCCTGGAGCTCTTAGCCTCCTGGTAGTATGAGAAGCAGCCAGTGATGATGACAACAGCAGCAAGAACCACACCCAGGTACAGCTGGAGAGAGGGAGGAAGAGCAGTCAAGACCAAGGTGACAATGATGATGAAGATGATGGTGACGAAAGCTGTGATGTTGCTCACATTGTCATTTGCTGGCTCTTCCTCAGTAGCAGCCTGGATGCTATACGCCAGGAAGCAGAGGATCGCTCCGATCCACAGCAGGATGGAGAAACCGCCGAACAGCTGCCGGCAGAATTTCACCCACTCAGGTGTGGTGGGCGGGGGCGTGAGTGCATTTGGGCCGTCCCGTGCCAGGATCTCCAGCGCCTGGGCGTTGCTCAGGCCCTGCAACATGTGCAGCGTTAGACAGCCCGGGCCTGAGGAAGGGGGCAGAACGACAGGCCGGCGGGAAAAGGACTCACCCTGGAGAGGTCCACCCCATAGCGCTCACTCAGCTCAGCCAGCGAGATCTTATGGTCATCCTGAGGAAATACAAAGACGTGACTGCCAGATACCCACACCATTACACACCATTACACACCATTACGCACCATTACGCACCATTACACACCATTACAGCGGTGTAACGAGAAGCACAGCACAGCCGTGCAGAGTCTCACCAGTGAAACTTCCCTCTTCAGCTCATCCAGATTCCTCTCCTTCTTCTTCCTCTTACCCCCGTTCACTGGCCTGCTGGGGCTGTTCTCACCTCCCAGCTGCCCCCACATAACAATCATCATCATCATCATCATCATCATCATCATAATGCAGGTGACCACTCAGGCAGATATCACAAACTGTTACTGAACATTGTGAAGGTATAAGAAATTATGATTTCTTACTAAATATTAAAACATTCTTCGAACAATTATAACAAAACACAAATATATAGGCCATTAGAAAAAATCTGACAAAGTGTGCCTGTGCGTGTTAGCATTTGGTTTTGTGAAAGCATGAGTGTGTGTTTAGGGGGAGGGGTGGCGTCATGGAAACAGTCATCTGCTCCTGTCAATCTCTCCTCAGGAGTCAGAGAGAAAGAGGGGGGGGGGAATGACATATGGGACAGTATGTGACCACACAATCAACACGATACAAAGATTTATATTTTAGTACAAGGATGATTCAACAAACACACAACCTCCTTACTTTCAGTACAATAAAAGCATTATAAAATACAAAACTTCTCTACTTTCAGTACAATACAATTATTAGAAGGCAGACAACTTCTTTTTTCAACTACTTTTACAAGTATCATAAAATCCTCAGGACACACCCAGGCCTACAGCCAGATAAATCAGCCCCAGAATGATCAGCAGGTCCCAGAGAGGGAGGCAGGAGAGGACTCACCCCTTTCGCCATGCTGTGTCCCCCAGAAGCAGCAGCAGAGACAGCACTCTCAGTCCTACCCTTGTGAGCACTTCTGCACGTGTGGGAGACTCTGGCCGCTTTTTTGGGACTGCCTCCCCTAGTCGACCCCTGTCAGTGTAACCTGAAACACTCTGTAGCACCCCCACTGCCCCCCCCCATCCTGCCCTGTGTGGAACAGCTGACTATCCACTCATGCAGCTCAAAGCTCTGCCAACCGCTCATCACCAAGACAAAACTACAGAAACCACATACTGTATGACAAAGACAAAAATATACCACAGCAACTTGTCATGATCAGGTAAATCTACATGTTATATTCCCCTACCATCTACTGAAACAGCCTCCTAACCCCACCCCTTTCCCTGTCTATCTACTGAAACAGCCCCCTAACCCCACCCCTTTCCCTGTCTATCTACTGAAACAGCCCCCTAACCCCACCCCTTTTCCTGTCTTTCTACTGAAATAGCCTCCTAACCCCACCCCTTTCTGTCTATCTACTGAAACAGCCTCCTAACCCCACTCCTTTCCCTGTCTATCTACTGAAACAGCCTCCTAACCCCACTCCTTTCTGTCTATCTACCGAAACAGCCTCATAACCCCACCCCTTTCCCTGTCTATCTACTGAAACAGCCTCCTAACCCCACCCTTTTGGAGATCTGCTCATGCTATTATGACTATGGGCCAGCGAAAGAGGCAGCTGATTTTTGTTGGCAGTTATATCCAGGGTTGGGAGGGTTACTTTTAATATGTATTCCACTACAGATTACAGAATACTTGCCCTAAAATGTCATTTGTAATGTATTCTGTTAGATTACTCAAGGTAAGTAACATGATCTAAATACTAGGGATTATTTTCAGAATGTTAACAGTTTTTTAAGGAATGTTCATCTGGCTAAGGTTCTGAACAGTTTTTTTTAGAATGTTCACTTAGCATTGTAGTGGCTAACATTTTGGCACCCCCATGTCAAGTCTAATGGCATTTCATCGCAGTTTCTTCAGAATTGTAAATGTTAATTCAAAAACTGTAGGCCTACATTACACGAAAACAAGAGTTAGAAAAGGCACGAGTCACCCTAAACATATTGTGAGTGAGAAAGGAGTAGCTTAACAATTTATTGTATAATATGCGTAGTGTAAAATTGCTGGAGTAATTGCAGTTTTGAACATGCGAAATTTCACTTGTTTTGTTACTATATCCACTCGTTAGCTAGTTATCTTTAATACTATACCTACTAGCTAGCTGAATAGCTAATCCAGTGCAGCCAAACTATGTAAAATAGCTAGCTAGCGATCAACATTAGCTTAAATAATGAAAAAGAGAACTTACTTCAAGATGCTTCTTCAGGTTAGAGGTTGACTCTTTTGAAGTGGATAGCAGTTTGGCTGCTGGCAAACACAGCTTGCATTGTACTGTTATGTTGTGACCTTTGCTAAATTTGAAAGTAAAATGGTCCTGGTATTTCCATAACATAAACGCGTTGCGCTGATTGCTTTCTGTCTCACTCTCCATTCTACTTTCCTGTGAGTCAGGCAGGCTGCGTGCTTTTTTCCTTTTTTTCGTGAGGGGCATATGGGAGCTAGGCCCGAGTTGCCTATCATTGGACAGATTTTCCAACTGAATAAACATTAAATGAAAAAACAATGAAATTAAATGAAAAAAAAATCCAATGTAATCCCTTCAGTAATCTAAATATTTTAAAAATGTAACTGTAGTTTGATTACCATCAATTGAAATGGTAACTGTAACGGAATACAATTACTCATATTTTGTATTTTAAATACGTAACGCCGTAAATTCGGTTACTCCCCAACCCTGGTTATATACAGCTAGACAAATCAAAAGCAAAGCTCACTAGTTACACTACAAAGTCTCACATGCCCTAGGAATATAATGAGAGAAAATGAAAACTGAAAGCTCTCATTTCTTGGGGTCAGCATGTGGGAATAGTCTTCCCATGACAGAGTGTGGGGCGAGAGTCACGTCACAGGCCTTACAATGCAGCAGCAGACAGAAATAACATGCATCCACAGCAAGCCAGACAGGGTCCCACCCTGCTGCCCCACTTTACTGCCCCATTCTACCCTGCTGCCCCATTCTACTGCCCCATTCTACCCTGCTGCCCCACTCTACTGCCTCATTCTACCCTGCTGCCCCATTCTACTGCCCCATTCTACCCTGCTGCCCCACTCTACTGCCCCATTCTACTCTGCTGCCCCACTCTACTGCCCCACTCTGCTCCCCTAACCGGCACTGCAGTTCTTCAAGGGAACTTTTTCAAACAAACATCTCAGATCAATGAGCAGTCCACTCACATTTTCAGTTCATTTGGGTTTATTTCATATTTATTTTACAACCAAGTTGAGTGTGTGCTTTTATTTGTGATTTATTTTCTTTATACAACACATTTCATACAACAAAATTGGTTGGTACATTTCAATTGTTAGAATAAAAATGAATGTAAAAATGTAGACTGTTAATGGGTATTTACTGCAAAGAATATAGAAATGTTACCTCAAAATCAGATCCAATACAGAACACAAAGCAATCACAACACAAAGTCTGCAAGACATTTCAATGTGTTTTCTCAAACATCAGGAATCCATAAGGCTGGATTGTGGACAAATCTCTATCCTACACAGGCACTAGGATAAAGAACAGAGTGCTAACCCACAGTGGCTGACACTACAACAGCACCTGGGAGATGCTGGAGTCTACTGCACAAAGCAGAACTACAGCTCAGAAACTATAACCACATTAGATGTTCATACCAAAACCACTTTGAGTGGATGACAGTGTCTGTTGAGAGAAATCTCTGGAAAGAGAAGACCCTTTCAGCGATGTTTCATGTGGACTTGGGCTACATTATCAATGAAAATGTTTTCTCTAAGAGTTCCTTCCTTTGCCCAGAGTGCATCCAGGAAGAACAGCACCCCCTCAGCCTGCAGCTGGAAGTACACCCTGTCACCCACTCACACCTGTCTGTTCACAAAACTGTCCACTGGATTCTTACATCTCTGAGTCATAAAAAGGACAGAAATATCATTAAATATCAAGAAATACCCTTACATTTCTGCCTCTCTAAAACACGTATTCCATATTTTTATACACATGTAAAATGTCTGTCTGGCATTACATGCATTGTTTATGATGATAAGGATGGACTACACACACACACACACACACACACACACACCTACACAAACACACACCTACACACACGCACACGCACACAGGCACACACAGGCACACACACACATACACACGCCTGTGTGACCAGCAGAGAGCTAGATGAATTAGAGATTCTGTTTTGCATCTTTAAGGTAAGAATGAGGAGGGTTGAGCCTGCCTGGGGAGTGAGGCTGCTATTTGTTTCTACAGCAGAAATGGGGTGGAGGTGCAGGGGGAGGGAGAGCAGGAAGAGGAAGAGGACACTGAGCTTGGGCCAGTCGGGGGCTGGGCACAGGAAGTGAAGGGAGGGAAGTGTCACTCTGGCAGTGTGCACAGAGCAGGTATTACACTCCGTGTCCTTACAGAGATCACTGACGGACATCAGCCAGCGTGTGGTGTACAGATTAAATCCATAACATGTTTCTTTTATTTCACTCAGATATTTCACTTGATTTGGTTCAGTATTGACTTCATTTTGTGGTTATCAGTCACTGAACACAAAGCAATGAACAGGCTTAGAGGGGAGCCTCTTCTCTTTGGCTAAACTATTGCTCCTGGTGGCACAAGCCATTAAACATACCCTGACTTTCACTGCCAGTGCCCCCAGCACCCCGATTAGCTGAAACATTAAGGGCTGAAATCATTAAGTTAAGCATCAGTTTACTGTCCATCTACAGAAAGAGGCAGAGTCTGTTAATGTCCCTCAGTGAGCTGGTGAGGTGTTCCAGCTGAATTACAGAAAACTGTACAAAAATTCTCAGAAAACCCATTTTTCTGTTTTAGAGCTTTCTGAGTTGAAGAGGGCACAGGTTTGGCCATTTTCCACCTCACATTTCATGATATCTGCATCTTAAAGAGCAGGCTGATATTTCAATGTGGAAATGCAGGGGTGAGTGTATGTATCTCATCTACTCTATAGTGTCCGGTCTCTTATGCAGGGGGAGTCTAGGGCTGCTGAGCTCCATGGAGCTACAGCGTGAGCACAGGACTCGCAGGAGACTAATGGGGATTTGACAAACTGCCTCTCAGAGTTTGATCCCAGTTCTGTCTGCAGGAAGGAGTCTGCAGTGAGGAGCTCCCTGGTGGAGAGGCGGGGCTTCTGTTTGGAAAGTGGCGACTCACCAAGCGCAGACACTGAGGTGGGTGGGGCTGGTGGGGTGGGGGCGGAGCTGGAGTGACATGTGGTTATAACAGCAGTGGGCGGGGCTGGGTGTCGTGGGGCGGGGCTGAGGGGAGTTGGAGCAGCCTGGTGCAGTCAGAGCTTGGGAAAAAAAGAGTCTCAAAAAATCTATGAGAGACAGAGAGAAAGAAAGAGGGAAAGAGAGATGACGAGGAGAGTCAAGGTCTGAAGCTTCCAAGACGCTTTAATATTTCATTGGCATGGAAAAGAAGAAATTTTGCCTGTGGTAAAAAGGAAAATACATGCGTGTTTTGTGAGGTGAGAGTTCACACATCCACAGGTGAGCAGGTGATGCTGTTGCTGCAGAGCTGATGCTCACAGACTCGGCTCAAGGGCTGCTTACATTTTCACTTCTAATTAAGCTTTATATTGATATCAATATGAAACTATTTTGGGTGGGTAGAATACCTTTGATCAGCACTTTGGAAAAACAAAGTATTTTAAATGTATTTTACACTATTATATTTATATTGTGAGCTTAATTAGTGTATTTACCTTCTAACAGAATTATTTCTTTTATTGTCAAGTATTTAACTTAAATCAAATTATTAATTTTGTTGTCAGGTATTTATCATAAAATAAACTGATTTATTTTATTGTCAGGTGAAGAATGATTAGGCTGGGTTTCTGAGCTAGGAGTGGGAGGCTCTGCTCCAGACTACCCTGGACTGGAGTCAGACACCTCCAGAATAGGCACACATTGCTTCACTGGCGTGTTCCTGCCCTCTATCCTCTCTCCCTCCTTTCCTCTTTCTCTCCTTTATTTGGGGGCCAGTTTGCTGGCTAGCTGGGATAGAAAGCTGGGTGATTTGGGCATGGTGCCCTCGCCCTCCTTCTCTCCCTTGGTCAGCTCAAGTTCAATAGTCATCAGCACCCTCCCTGGTTTGGGTGACACCCCCTCCTGTTCCCCCCCTGCTGCCTCTCTCTGTCTCTGTGTTTTGGGCTTGGCTGTGTGGGGTTTTTCCTGGTTCTCTAGCTCTCTGCTCCCCGAATCCTATTTCTTATCCTTGCGAGACTCCTGCTTCTTCTTTTCGGAAGCGGAGGCCTTCAGCTTGGACTGGTCCAGGGCAGCGTAGAGCACCGGGCCCTAGGACAGGGGGGGGAGACGGGGAGAGTCACATTAGGAGGGAAGGAAAGAGAAGGGCGAGGTTCTCCAGCTCTGTGGGGAAAAAACAGGCAGTCAGTCAGACACAGCAACACACCTGAGCCACGCCCCTCACACCTCTACATTTATGAAATTAAAAGATGAAGACAAATTACGTTTACTGCACCTAGAGCAGAACGGTATGTACCTGAGCACCACACCCTGAGAGACAGCGGGTGGGAGGCATCTGCACAGTGACATTAAAAATGTCAGTTATAAATATAGCACTGTGTATGCGAGTTTGTATCTATATATAATTTACACTTTTGAATATAAAGGAAATTCACATTTCCTACAGTTTAATTGTTTGGGTTTTTAGATTAATAGCAAGTTTGTTTAAAAGATACTGTATATCTGTGTCATCATGTCAGTAAAGCTTCTTTGAATTCAAATTTAAGTTAGAGGGAAAGAGAAAGAGGGTTGAGATCTGGAGAGAGAGATGGGGTGAGAGGGAGAGAGAAAGAGAGAGAAAGAGAGAGAGAGAGAGAAAGACAAAGAGAGAGAGAAAGAGAGAGAGAAAAAGAGAGAGAGAGAGAGAGAAAGAGAGAGAGAGAAAAAGAGAGAGAGAGAGAGAGAGAGAGCCCAGGGCCTCTAAGATGTAGAGAAGCTTTACACATCCTGGGACAGGAAGTTAAACTGTGATTAAACAGACAGTTCAATTGGATCCTCTCCTCTGAAGTTACACAAAACTAGGCTGTTGTCTTATTACAACAGATTGTCAGTCATAACTGCCAGCTAAGAAAATAAATTTGAATTGAATGTTACACAACTGCAGGAAGAGAATTTTGTGGAAGCATGTCTGTATTGTACATAGCATGTGTTTGGTAAGGTCAGGTAACTTCATCAGCTAGCCACAGTGTGTCCAAGTGCTCGGACACTGGCAGTTTGTCTGAGGTATGATAATTATTGTTGTTACAGTTACCGTGACATCATTCCAGTGGAGAAGCCCTGCAAGTTAATGGGGAAGAGGAGGGGAGAGGAAGGTTGCAGAGTAGCTGGAAGGAGACAGGAAGTGAACATAAAAGAATCCAACAGGAGAGAGAGGAAGGTTTGCTGGGACAGAGAGATGTGCTGGAAGAGATTTATATTTATTGGGAGAGAGTGAGATTTGCGGAGGGTAAGAGAGGCTTGCTGGGGTGAACACTGCTTTAGCGTAAAGTGTTCCTCTGGATGTATGCATGTTTACAAGGGAAACTGCTCTGTGAGTCCACCAGTGAATTATGGGTAATTATTCTGCACTCAGGTGAGACCTGCTGTGGAGAGAGGATTTCAGAGGGTCCTGAGGAGAGACAGAGATAGGAAACAGGAGGGAAAGGAATTACGGAGAAAGAGATGGTAGGATTACAGAGGGAGAGAGGACAAAATAAGAGGGTTTAGTCCAGTGAAATACTGAGGTAGATACAACACAACACACTAAGCCTGACCTTTGACCTCTCACCCATAGAACAAACCCACTGACCCAGCCATGCGCCCTTCATGCTGAAACATTATGTGCCAGTAAATATATATGTATGTATGTATATATATGTATATATACATCTATATCTGTTTGCACCAGCCCATCCCTGCAGCTGCACTGAGCTACACTCATTTCATTTGACCTGAGTTTTCACTTACAAGAATAAACTGCAATAAAGAAATTAAAACAACAGTAAGCTATACTGATACTAATATACATATACCAATACTAATAATATATTATCCTAATCTAGAGGTTATTATTACTTTTTATTTGCTTTTTACAGCTAAATACACTGGAGGTACAATAGAAATATTTTTAATCAATTAATTGATAAGGACAACTTTATTTCATTTAGCTGAATGTGTTTGTGATACAGAGCATGTGTAAGGTTACTGGGACACACTGCAATGCAACAGGCACACCCATACCTGGCTATAAGGGATTTTACAGACAGGTATCATCTGACATTCACTTGCTCTTGAATTTAAATTAGCTAGCTGGGTGCAGCATTTCAACACAAGTGAAGATTTTCAGATTCTCAAAGCCGGAGCTCCATCATAATAAAATCATGTGAGTGGACTCTGTTATCTTCTGGAGCCCCATGTTCAGGGTGTGATCGCCGCTTCCATCAGAAGCTGAAGCGGTGGAGCTGTGGAATGGCTCACCCTGCAAAGCTTATTGCGACGCTGTGTCATTACTGCAACGCTGTGTCAGTACTGTAACGCTGTGTCATTACTGCGACACTGTGTCATTACTGTAACGCTGTGTCATTACTGCAACGCTGTGTTTACTGCGACACTGTGTCATTACTGCAACGCTGTGTGTTTATTGCGACGCTGTGTCATTACTGTAACGCTGTGTCATTACTGCAACGCTGTGTCATTACTGTAACGCTGTGTCATTACTGCAACGCTGTGTCATTACTGTAACGCTGTGTCATTACTGCAACGCTGTGTTTACTGCGACGCTGTGTCATTACTGCAACGCTGTGTGTTTATTGCGACGCTGTGTCATTACTGCAACGCTGTGTCATTACTGCGACGCTGTGTCATTACTGCGATACTGTGTCATTACTGACACTGTGTGTTTACTGCAACCCTGTGTGTTTACTGTGACACTGTGACATTACTGTGACGCTGTGTCATTACTGCAACGCTGTGACATTACTGGTACGCTGTGTCATTACTGCAACGCTGTGACATTACTGGTACGCTGTGTCATTAGCTGCCTGAAGGTCCAAAGCAGCAGGAAGTAAGCGTCTGAGTAGGGTGGCTTATGGCCACCAGGGTTCCTCAGCTCCTGCCCTTTAGATGCTGTGTGTAGTTTAGATGCTGTGTGTAGTTTAGATGCTGTGTGTAGTTTAGATGCTGTGTATTTACATGTGGCTGTGAGTGTATGATGATGCTGATGTGTATAGCTGTGTATCTGAGTTGTGTGCAGTTGTGTTTAGATGATTGTAATTGTCTGCAGTTGGCTCAGATGTGTGTAATTATGTGTAGGTGTGTGTAGTGTAATTGTGTGTGTGTAGTGTAATTGTGTGTAATTACGTGTGTGTACTGTAACTGTGTGTAATTAGGTGTGTGTAGTGTAATTGTGTGTAATTACCTGTGTGTACTGTAATTGTGTGTAATTAGGTGTGTGTAGTGTAATTGTAAGGACTCACCTGTCTCTGCTGTGAGCCTTCTTTACCTTTACCTTTCTTCCCGTGTTTGCTGAAAATACATCAGGAAGATGGTGACAATGAGAACTCCTGCCACCCTGTGGCCAGTAGGAGGTACTGCAACAGCTTCACAATGAATCCCTGGAGTTTCAGAGGCAGACTGAGTTTTTAATGTGCCATTCTGATTCATATAATACAAGCTGAACATACATGCCCTTATTTAAGAAGCTTCATCGTCAGAGAGCAAATCAACAGAAGCTCCACTTAATCAAAATAAGTGAGACAGGTACACACAGGTAAGGGGGGGGCAGTGAGACAGGTACACACAGGCAAGGGGGCAGTGAGACAGGTACACACAGGTAAGGGGGGAACAGTGAGACAGGTACACACAGGTAAGGGGGGAACAGTGAGACAGGTACACACAGGTAAGGGGGGAACAGTGAGACAGGTACACACAGGCAAGGGGGGGCAGTGAGACAGGTACACACAGGTAAGGGGGAACAGTGAGACAGGTACACACAGGTAAGGGGGGAACAGTGAGACAGGTACACACCTGACACTGAGGCTGAAGACTCGACGGGCCACCAGGAACCTCATTAGATAGTATATGACCACGATGAGCACGAGTAGCCCCAGCACGGCGCCGATGATGGCACCGGTGATCACGCCAGCCTGGATGGGCACTGAGGGAGGGAACGGCACTCTCAGCAGGGGGCACTATGCCTTTGCCATAGTGACCAGCCTGGGAACAGTCGTACTCTCACCTTTGTCAAAGACCAGCAGGCGGACGCTGGAGGGCCGGCCCACGATGTCCGGGGGGTTCTTCGCATCACAGGTGAAGGTTCCATTGTCACTGTAGTCCAGATTCTTAATCAGGATGGATCCATCGCGGCGCTGTGGATTCCCTACAAACTCCAGTCGGTCGCGGAATGGGCCCTTATTATCCACATAGGGGACTCCTCCCGTGTAGTGGAATATCTGTGAGAGAGACAGTTTCACTGCCTGTGTAGAATATCGGTGACAGACACTTTCACTGCCTGTGTAGAATATCTGTGTGGGAGATAGTGGGATATCTGATCTGTGGAAGGAGGGGAAGAATCACTTTGTCTCATTTTGTTTAGTCCGTTTTACACTTGGTTCAGATGAATTTTATGTATTGAAATAGTCTAATTCCTTTTGCAGTATCTCCTATTGTGTCACACGAATAAAAGCTTTTTGAGCCAGAGGATTGAAAGAGGGAAAGAAGCAGAGAGAGGGAGAGAGAGAGGATGCAATAAGGTTGTGAAGATGAAGAGGAAGCAGGAGTTAGAAAGAGGGAGAGAGAGAGAAAGAGAGGGAGAGAGGGAGAAGGAAAGGGAGAGAGAGAGGATGCAATAAGGTTGTGAAGATGAAGAGGAAGCAGGAGTTAGAAAGAGGGAGAGAGAGAAAGAGAGGGAGAGAGGGAGAGGGAAAGGGAGAGGGGGGGATGCAATTGGTTAAGAAGGAAGGGAGGGTGAAAAGGAAGGTAAGATGAAGATGAAGAAGTATGTTGGAGAGGAAGTGGTATGTACAGATATGCTGTCCCGGGAGCCGTCGGGCCGGTAGCTCCAGGAGAAAGTCACGTCCTCTGAGGTCCAGCGCCAGGAGAAGAAGGAGCAGGACAGTCTGACATCCGAGCCCACGAGGGCGTGGCGTTCCCAGCCAGTGTAGATCACAATCGCCTGGGACTGAGGAGCTAAAAAGCAACGTCACACAGAATACAGAATGAACACTGTATTCAGTCTGCTCTGGCTCTGCTGTTTGTGCTGTTGGCACTACAACCGATATGAAAAATACAGATAATAACAATGTCAGTGACAGTTAAGTTTGTCAATTTACATAATTCTAACAACCGGAAAACAAAACTGCTTAAACTGAACTATTATTGAACAGATGTTATGATGACATTACATTACAGCTAACACATTTTGCATACAGGACTCCGTTACTGTCACCGTTACTCAGTTAGATTAATTCAGCCTAAATGTTTTTTATTAAGCAGGAACCATGTACCAAAGCATATAGACTTCTTGCAAAACTATAACAGATATGAAAAAAAACCTTTCACAGCTTCACCACAGAAAACTGTAGAAATGTAAAGATCGAACAGGAGCATGAAGGTGTTCCTGAATACAATACAAAATGGCCTCCAAACTATGTGACACCATTGAGGGACACCATTGTTAAAAGCCACCTGCTAGTGCTATCTGAAGTCACGAGGTACGTTCTACAATTTAAAACATGGGTTTATTCTGTCTCTCATCACATATAAATCGCAAAGTTAAAAATAGAATTGATTTATCTGTGAGGCCCATTAGAGGCAATGCCTGCACTCGGCCACCATGCACTCCTGTAATTCTGCTGAATAGTAACAACAGAGTAATAACAATATGATACATCAACAGTACAGCAAAACTGCAAAGCAGTAATTGCAATAGTTTTAGCAACTTCTGACAAAGTAAAATGATAATAATAGATTACTTTTATTGAAAAATAGAGATTCTGTAACTTGTGGAATTCAATGTTAAATTCATGTAAAATTACTACTAATAATAAAACTTGTCAGGTTCATTACAGTTAGCCATCTAGCCACAACCAATCCCTTTATGGATTATGAATACTACTGTACTTTACATACCATACTACTGTACATTACATACATACATACATCACATTTAGCAGACACTCTTATCCAGAGTGACTTACATAGGTTACAATTTTTACATGTTGTCCATCTATATCCATCTATAGCTGGATATTAACTAAGACAACTAAGACAATTCTGGGTTAAGTATCTCTCCCAAGGGTACAGCAGCAGTGTCCCAGCAGGAAATCAAACCAACAACCTTTCAGTTACGAGCCCTGCTCCTCACCGCTATGCTACACTGCTGCTACTTTACCACAGTACTGATCTCCCACAGAAACCAGTGCTGTACCACTGTACACATATTAATGTGGTAAGACTGTATCAATACCTCCAACAGAAGCGATTCTGCAACTTTGACATCTTAACTTTCTTCTTAAATATAATGTTTATAAGCCAACTGACAGTCTTAGCAACAAGGCAATACCACTTTAGTCAATAAATAAACAGCCATGTATTTTGTAAATATAATAACCCAGTTCTGTCTGAATAATATTAACACACACACAAAAGACTCAATAAACAGGAATTTGTTGAATATTCATCAAAAGGAAAATATAAGCTAAAGCAGCGATGCTGTGTATTCCACACAAACCCCTGTGCCACCTGTAACACACCTTTAGCATGGCTTTGTAATGCATTATAAAACGTAACACTGGCAGTGAAACTGTAGCATGAATTACTCAATACTGTATGAGAGAAACTTGCCTGAATATATTGCGTAGAGATGCACACACTTGTAAGTAACCATCTTTCCTGGTGCTGCCGTTGGTGGTAAATATTTTGTGATGTATTTATTGCTATTATACTGTGTATGTGACCCGTGTTTACATCTGTTTTCATGTGTGTCAGACCTGAACACGCTGTATATGTTAGTGTACAGTGACGAGCTATATGGAACACCTGAGTTTGTCTGACTGCTCAGACACCTATACAGAAACACACTATACTGAGTATTATTAACCATCAATTTTTTTTTTTTAATATTTCATACATACTCAGGAAGAAATCTGCAGACATTAATAATAATACAATAACCGGCATGGAATAATAATGTAATAAGCATGTTGTAGTGTATCCACAGCATCACCTGGGTTGTTAACACAATCATCATTAATGAATCATAATATCACACTCACACATACAGCAAAAGCTAAACATGTTCAGTCTGTTCTCAGAGGCTTTGGTCTCCATGCTGTGAGTTCTGTTCCATCAGAAGCTCATACTTTCAGCAGACAGCTGCCAAACTGCCAAACACAAACCAGCATTTTCCCAGATCTTCAATTTGACATTACAGCAGTATATATTAAGACTATATTTATGGTTTTGTGATTGTATGTGAACATTTTAATTGCATTCCTTTATGATTTTCTTTCCATTCCAAAAAAAGGCTGCACATTCCAGAAACTCCCTGATTTTTGAAATGTTCTGCATTTAGGCTGAGACCAGCAGTGCAGATGAGACCTTACCGATTCCAATAAGGGCCACGGATGCCAACGCCACAAACAGCAACATGTTTGATTCTTCAGCTGCTGAAGAGCGAGACGGAGGCCCCCAGCAGAAGGAGAGAGGAGAGCCGACTTTCAGCCAGCACTCCTCCGTGTGGCTGTTTATACCTGGCCCCACCCTCTCTCTCTCCACCCATCCTCCTCTCCCTCTCTCTCCACCCACCCCCCTCTCTCACTCTTTCTTCAAAAGGACAGATATTTCCCCAAATCTCTGTCAGGACAAAAGAGAGAGAGAAAGGCAGTGATTGTAGGAAACAAGAGAATGTACAGTTATTGACTGCTTCAAAGCAGTCACATGCTGTCAACATGCTTTGGTAAGTGATATTGCATGATGAAGCAGCATCACACGGAGCTTATAATTTCATCTTTTGCATTACAATGATGGTGATTCTGTCATGTGGAAGCGCTGCCATATCAAAAGTGTGAAGTAGTAAGACTGAAGGGAGATGTTAGAGGCCGAGGGCCGACCGCGTGCCGTGGCCACACTGCAGATATGACGGTCTGTGGGGGAGGGGCTCCGTCCTGGACGGGGGTCAACTGGCCCCTCCCCCCGAAACAAAGGGCCCGTCTCTTCCCTCTTTCCTCCTTCGCTGCAGATTCCTGTCGTTTGCCGATGTCTCTCAGGCAAACAAAGGAGAGAGGGGTGCGGGGTGTGACTGGTGTCTCCCGCTCAATGCTTCTTTCTCTCTCTCCCCAGCATGGACACAATGCCTTTCTTTCTCCCTCCTTCTCCCAGTCTCTCCCACTCCCTTCATTCCTGTAGCTCTGAGACGGAGAGAGGGATGAAAGAGGGATAGAAGGAAGGCAGATATAAATAGAAGGGTTGAGATGAGGACAAGATGCGCCAGAGATCCTGCATGCTGACCTCACACTGTAAACACCCTCATCTTCATCATTATTATTACTAATAATAAAGATCATAACCCTGGCAGGGGGTCCTTCTGCTCCAGCAAGGTAAGAACAGAAGCAGAGATTACAGATCACAGCTGAGCTACAGAAGATTCACATGGTACCTACATCACACCCCTGCGATCCCAGAACATGGTACCTACATCACACCCCTGCGATCCCAGAACATGATACCTACTTCACACCCCTGTGATCCCAGAACATGGTACCTACATCACACCCCTGTGATCCCAGAACATGGTACCTACATCACACCCGTGGCTGGAGATACATACATCTGCATTCACAGGCTGAAATGTACAGATTAAACAAGAGAAATCATAGAGCGATATTTTCAGAGATATTTCCAGTTTCTGCTGCACTGTAGCTTTAAATGAAGCACAGCTGTGAAACCTCTGCTCAGGTATCACCTCCACTGAAACGAGTCCAAATTGAGCAATGTCAAAACACATCACTTTCTCACAAACCAGTCAGACCTCTCCTCCAATGCATTCATCCAACCGAGGCTGAGGTCAGCTTCTGGTTACACTGCATTTTGAAGTATTTTAATGGAGAAACTGCTATTAATGAGTATCAAACCTAAAGGTTAATGGTGTGGGCACTGTGTGCAAAGCTATATGTACTGCCTGCGAGTACAGCGGAAAAAGGCATTAATAAACATCCACTGTATACTGATCACCTCAGGCTGGGACACGCTGTTAAAATGCAGATTCTTCCACATACAGAATTACAGACAGAAAGACAAGGGCTTCAGATGAAGTCAGAATGGAAGACTCTGAGTGCATTAGGTGATCTTTCTGAGAGAGAAACTGCCCTTTCAACTGCCTACATCTCTCAGGTGATTTTTGGCATAAGCCCTGCTTATGATGACCAGCATTTGCCGTTTTTAATGTGCGGTAGCAGCACACACAGCTCCAGAAGCCCAGGGCTGGCAGCAGGGGCAGGGATACGGCCGCTGGGTTTGCTGGGGGCTCATGCGGACAATGGGCCGGCCTGTTCCCCTCCTCTGTCTGCAGCACAGAGATGTCACACAGGCCCAGACAAAGGGAAGCAGGGGGGAGGACAGCAAGTGCATTGTCAGGAGCTGACAGAGGGCCACTGTGTCCGAAACAGAGCGTAGGAGTGGAGACAAAGAGGGCAAAAATAAAGAGGTGAAGAGTTGGTCAAAAGCAAAACTGAAAATAGTTCCCGTTAGATCAAAAATAGTTTTAGGTCCTGCAGTATAAGCACCATGGACACCTGCAAAGTGGAACACTTGGGCCCAAACTCAGAACCAAGCATGGATACCCCCTCTGCACACCTTCCCCCCCCAACAGCCTCCAGCTGCAGAGAGCTGTCTGTAACTGACAGATTTCAGAGGTGGAAGACAAGAGAAACGCTCCAGTTTGAATTTTATTCAACATTTCTGGAATAATAAATAAACTTGAATTGTGAATGGCAGAGATAAAACAAGAGAGAGAGAAAAAGAAAATCAAATTTTCCATGTGGCACAAGCTGTGCACAAAGAGGACATTCTCCCCCCCTTCCTCCCCCAATACAGTCTGCTGCGGCCAAACACTTCCAAACCCACACACGCACACACTCAAAAACACAGCAACACACTAACAAGCATACTTAAACCCACAGACACTTCCAAATACACACATACATAAACCCACACATACACACACATGAACAAAGCAACACACTAATGAACACAAATAAACCCACACGCACTTCCAAACACAGACACAAGACCTATTGACAGCTGACCTTTGTATTTTTAGCATACAGAAGCCCTGTCTGCTTCAAAACTGCAGAAAACACCTACAGCACAAACTAAAATTACACAAGTTATGAAATAAATTTTTATTTCAGTCCAATGCTGACATTTAAAAAAATATTTACACAATTTTGAAAAAGGTTATTGAGCACTTCGGCAGTATTTATGATTAAAGTGGCTTCTATTGTGGGAAGAGATTCTGGAGAAAGAGACAACCTCATAAGAACTACAATGGAGAAACCTGCACTACTGTCCTCGCATAAAGCTGGACACACTGATCTGAGCAGCCAGTGGTGTGGAGGGGTGGAGACGGCCCTGTGGCGGCAGCTGGGGTTCTGGCTCAGTAATAATCCTCCAGACTCGGTCTGTCACTGCCCTGGTTCTGGATCTGCTGCTGCTTGCTGTACAGATCAGCGACCTGTGACAGAAATTACACCACGAGAAAGGGGTGAAGTTCCACACCGATTCTGACAGAATCAAACCCCCCCTCTCCACCGGCCCCTCACCTGCGTGCTGGTCGTAGCGTCCTCTGGCTTCTTATCTTCTCTAATCCTGAGGAAGCGAGGAAAGCGCAGAGACACGCCCTTCTCTGGGTCCACCTGGGCGGGGGGGCCAGCAGAATGCTTTCATTTTCCATCTTCTCAAATATACATTTTTAGCTATCTGATCATAAATATATGGATATCGTAGCCCACAAATGAAGCAAATGTTCTGTTGTGTGTGATTTGTGAGGAGACAGATACATGCAGGATATGGATTATGAATGAACTGTTGTAACTACAGTACATCTGTAGCTCGTCTGATTTTCAGTTTTCACTTGCTTCTCAAACAAAACAGAAAAAAGTGTGACGGGCATGTAAACTGACCAATCCCATGGCTGCCTTGTAAACTGGAGAGAGAGACAGGTCTGCACACTTCACTTCCCACACCTGCACCGCCTCCAGCCACACGTCCGGCTCAGCTGACTGGTCCACGCGATAGTAAGGGCGGGGTTTAGGCAAGACATGGGCCTGCATAAGGAACACAGGAAAAATTATTCAATGGCACGCATTATCATATCAATACACTGAACAACACAATTTTTTAAAAATTACAAGTAAATGTGTGTATTACATATGAAACTATGGGTCCTAAGGAGGGCTGCAGTGGTAAAGAGTTCCACAGAAAGGCACAAGGAGACCTGAGGCAGCTGCACAGCAGTGGCTCTGTGGAGCAGAATAGGCCCCGGACCCCTGTGATCTGCCCCTTTAAGAGCAGAGCCCGTTTCCACCGCTGATCTTAAGATTTATGCTGTCACACCACCTTCTCATCCTGTCACAGCACTACTACTGAAACACTCGTTTTGAACATCAAGATTTTACAGTATTGTGGCAGAGAGACTGGACTTTTGCTTGGGAAAGTCAGAATATCTGGCTTATCAGTATTTAGTGGGTGAAAACTCCTAGATATCTATTGGATAGCATCAGTGAGACAATCACAAAGAACAGACACCTTACTGGAATCACCTGGGTTTGCAGAAAAATGCAGCTGAGTGAAACAGTCTTGTGGGGCCATAAAGAGGAAGGTTTGCCCCAGAATAATTCAAATCTGTATCTTACAAACCCGTGTCTGTACCATAAAGAGGGCGAAATGCAGATGTACCTTAAAGAAGTTGAAGTGTTGCTCCAAATCTTCATCCTTGAACCCTGTTCCAATCTGCAGAAAGTAAGACAGACAGAATTAGGTCATGTGTGTGTGCATGTGAGACAGACAGACAGGCAGGCAGGTGAAAGAGACAGACAGTGACAAATCGGACAGATGAGAGAATCTCAGACACGTTTAGAGGAATGGTGTATTAAAAAATAAACCCTTGCAAAGTTACTGCATTCTGTGGTCTTGTATGTCGTTACATGTATCGGCACACAGCAGAGCTGTACAGCTGTGTTTGGCACTCTCATGCAGCTGGGTCACTGATGTCTACAGGATTTGGACAAACAAGGCGCAGAGGATTTTGCTACTGTCCCTTTAAAGCGTGTGAGAGCTATGCTTTTATTTTTCTGTGCAATGCATTATGGGTTTTCCATCTGTATTTTTACATTCTGAGGAGGGTGTTGCGGTCTTGATGTTTGCTGAACACATTTGGGCTGTGAAAGAATAATCTTAGGATGCAGATACTGTGAAAAATATCAGTCTATGCAGCCCTGGGCATTACTGCACTCACCTGCTACACTGTGTTCCCTGTGTCTGTTACTGCACTCACCTGCTACACTGTGTTCCCTGAGTCTGTTACTGCACTCACCTGCTACACTGTGTTCCCTGAGTCTGTTACTGCGCTCACCTGCTACACTGTGTTCCCTGAGTCTGTTACCACGCTCACCTGCTACACTGTGTTCCCTGAGTCTGTTACCGCGCTCACCTGCTACACTGTGTTCCCCGAGTCTGTTACCACGCTCACCTGCTACACTGTGTTCCCTGAGTCTATTACCACGCTCACCTGCTACACTGTGTTCCCTGAGTCTGTTACCGCACTCACCTGCTACACTGTGTTCCCTGAGTCTGTTACTGCGCTCACCTGCTACACTGTGTTCCCTGAGTCTGTTACCACAATCACCTGCTACACTGTGTTCCCTGAGTCTGTTACCACACTCACCTGCTACACTGTGTTCCCTGAGTCTGTTACTGCGCTCACCTGTGTTACCGCGCTCAGCTGGTGCAGTGAATGGGGAAAGAGAACACAGGTGCTCTCACCTTGCAGATGGACTGGAACTCCTCGTTCTCCTCATCATAGCAGGCTAGCAGGAAGCCTCCGTACGCCCCGGCCCTCTTCCCCTTCCCCAGGTACGCCCCGATCACACACAGGTCCATTGTGTCCCCAACACCCTCCAGGTAGTCCTTCTTCAGCTGACAGAGAGACCGGGGCGTTAGGGTCTATGATGCAGACTGTGTGTCAGGTCAGAGTGTGTGGACAGGTCTGCATATCCCTTTGTGTGTGTGTGTGTTTGTGTGTGTGTGTGTGTGTTTGTGTGTGTGTTTGTGTGAGCCTGCGTGAGATGTGTGATGTGTGTGAGGTGAGAGAGAGATGTGTGTGAGAGAGAAATGAGTGTGTGTATGGTGTGTACATGGACTTACCTTTAGCCAGTTGTGAGAGCGCTTGGCGATTTCATATGTAGCATCTTTCTCCAGAGTTTTCACCATCAGCCCCTCACATGAGTCTGAAACACAGAGAGACTAAATGCAACCAACAGAACCACAGCACACATGCAGCATCTATACAAAACACACATTCTCAATTAAATGTCATTTTAATAAGTCAATGAGTCATCCACACACACACACACCTCTGACAGACTGGTCCAGGAACTCTGCGATGATGTCGGTGTTGCTGGAGTCCAGCGCACGCGCAAAAACAAACTCTCCCTCCCGCTCCTCAAAGCTGTCTCTCAGCAAGGCGCGGCGTCGAGACAGAGTCTGCCTGACCAGAGACTGGAGAGATTGGACCTCGCCATCATCCTCATCATCATTATTATTGTCATCATCATCATCACCACCACCATCATTATTGTCATCTTTACCTTCATCATCATCGTCTTACCTCTCCATTTAGGTAGAGCAGGTCAAAGGCGTACACACACACCTGCACCTTGATTTCGGACGCATCCACATCCTAAAACACACAATTCAAAATTAGACAGACGGAAAGAGCAAACAAAGATAAACAAATACTCAGAAAAGCAGAGTTATCCAGTGAGAGCGCAAACTCAGAGCCAAAGTGCAGAGAGAGGAGAGCGCAAACTCAGAGCTAAAGTGCAGAGAGAGGAGAGCGCAAACTCAGAGCCAAAGTGCAGAGAGAGGAGAGCGCAAACTCAGAGCCAAAGTGCAGACAGAGGAGAGCGCAAACTCAGAGCCAAAGTGCAGACAGAGGAGAGCGCAAACTCAGAGCCAAAGTGCAGAGAGAGGAGAGCGCAAACTCAGAGCCAAAGTGTGCAGCTCCATACCTTTCTCTTGCGTGTGGTGAGAACCTGGAAGGGCTGAATCTGCCTCTTCTCTCTGTCCCAGGCCACCGCCTCAGAGTCTATGATGCAGGAGCGAACAGAGGCCCTCTTTACCTGAGGGAGAGGGGGAGACAAAACTTAAAAACTGAAGTAGTCATGATAAAAGATGACTCAGAAAAATAGGAACCCTTTGAAGACCCTGTGTTAGGGCTCCTGAACTGCATACAGTCACTGCAACATCGCACGAGAGCCCTGCTCTGTCTTACAGCTAAATCCTGAAAGTGTCCCCTTAGCTCCCTGACGATCCCCCTCCCTAAAGATAAATCAAACATTCCTTTATGTGACACCAAACCAAAACACAAACTGAATTAGACTGCTATTGAATCCTAAAAGGAAAACTGTAACCTGGCCAAGAGAAAGACGCTCGTCAACCACTTGCTGTCAGGACAGAGAGTGGGGAGAGGAGGTGAGGCAGAAGCCAACACACTTCCTCCTACACTGTGCAAAAAAACCAGCAAAGAAATGTCTCTGCTAGACAAGCAGTCAGCCACCCTGGGGGAGAGACGTGCAGTGGCACAGAATGTCCAGCAGGGGGCAGAATGCCACAGCCTGAGGGACAGAGCAGGACATTTACAGCACACCTATAAATACATCACTTCAATTAGCACTATTGTTACTGTGAAATGAAGTGATTTTGCCTTTCCCATCATCACTGGCACTGTCTCCATTATAGAGTACAGCTTAGATAAAATAATTCTCTTTACTGTACCAATAAAGGTACTTTCCAGAGATACCAGAGAGACAGTAAGTTATGTACACACATCATGCATAAACACTAATTTTCATTTTCATTATACTCATTGTTTTGACAAAGACAATCTCTTTTAAACTGTTTTGTAGCTTTTTACTAGTTTACTAGCACTTGCAATTTGAGAGTCAAACTTTTCATTCAGGCTTGCAATGCAATACTGTGCCATGGCTGCAGGAATGGTCCTTATGTTAATAAACCCACTTCATCTGAGCACCAAACACAAGCCTGAACGCAGATGCTGGTGCATTATGGGGCAGGAGGGCGGGGCAGTACCTGGGGGATGCGAGCGATGATATCAGGGTACTTGCTGGTGTTGTCCTCCTGATTGCGACTGAAGATGTGCACTTCCCCGTTCTCCAGAATATGGATCTGCACAAACACAGGTCATTAATATTAATAATCTGCAGTCATAATCTGTTCTGAATCACTTGCAGGCTCGGTTACCAGATGCTACAGCCCTCAGGAGTTCAGCCACTTTTATCCAGCAGCCTGTCTCTCACATGCAGACACCAGTAATGACATCATCGCGAAGAACACCAGCGAAAACAGAGAGAGCACTGTGCCCTGCAGCAGTGCGGCGTAGCGGTAAGGAGCAGGGCAGCAGTGCGGTGTAGCGGTAAGGAGCAGGGGTGTGGTGTAGCGGTAAGGAGCAGGGCAGCAGTGTGGCGTAGCGGTAAGGAGCAGTAGTGTGGCGTAGCGGTAAGGAGCAGGGCAGCAGTGGGGTGTAGCGGTAAGGAGCAGCAGTGTGCAGTGAGAGAGAGTGAGAGAGCGAGTGAGCAGACACACACCTGGGCTCGCTCTCCATCGTATTTGTACTCGCAGGTGAAGGCAGCCTCATCAAACCTCTTCATCACCTCTGACACACCTTTAGTGGGCTGGGCCAGCATGGGCTTCAGAGGGACACCTGAGAGAAAACAGAGCTGTCACACACACACACACACACACACACACACCTGAGAGAAAACAGAGCTGTCACACACACACACACACACACACACACACACACACACACACACACACACCTGAGAGAAAACAGAGCTGTCACACACACACACACACACACCTGAGAGAAAACAGAGCTGTCACACACACACACACACACACACACACACACACACACACACACACACACACACACCTGAGAGAAAACAAAGCTGTCACACACACACATTCCGTACCCGGGGTAAGTCTGCAGCGATTGGGCAGTTCTGCGATACCCTCATTCAGCAGGACTGGGATGATGACATCATAGTTGGGCATCTCACTGAGAGAAAAATAGTTACTCCAGTTACACAGTTACACACTGCAGCCCCACCCACACACGCACCGGCCCCGCCCCCACACAGCAGCCCCGCCCACTTCCTCCCTCTCTTCCTGCGTCTTACCAGTAGGTCTGTTTGAGGATCAGGGTGTTCTCCTCTATCCAGGCTTTCCTGCTCTCTGCACTCCTGCCCTTTCCTGCATCCAGCACCGGGGGAGGGAACTCTGCCACACACAACCAACACTGCGTTACTACTGCATCGACACTGCGGTACTACAGGCAGACAGACAGACAGACTGAACGACAGGCAGGCAGAACAACAGACAGACAGAACAACAGGCAGGCAGACAAACAGGCAGGCAGACAAACAGGCAGGCAGACAAACAGGCAGGCAGACAAACAGGCAGGCAGGCAGGCAGACCTTGTCCGGGAGGCGTCAGACAGACAGCCTGACTCAGAGCTGCCAGCACACTCTGCTCTGCTAGTCCCACCCGCAGCTTTCCAGCCAGAGACCTGCAGCACAGAGACCAATCCTCATCAGCCAATCAGAACGCTGCAACAGCGCCAGGTGTGACACACAGGTGATGGGCAGGGCTTAAAGGTAACTCACCTGACAATGTATCTGGCTTCGGAATGTCTGCAGGCTACAAAAAGGCCTTTAATGATGTCAATCTTCTTATTCATGGACTTGCAGAGAGGAGATTTGCACAAACATAAATACTTCAAGGGACATGTTGCACATTTCAACACTTTTATCCTGTGAATGCAGGAGCATCTGTGAATCAGCAGAACTCTGCACCCCATACAGCAGTGCATTTCCTGCGGGGCGTGGAGAGACGGGCGCTCCAGCATCTGGGGCGAAGTTAGCCAGCTAACATTACCTTCCGCAGTTTCATTCAGAAGCTGCAGTTTTAATCCTCTTTGTTACTTTAAGCAGCCCCGCCGCACCACGGGGAGGCGACTGCAGTCCTGAGACACTCTCACAGCCAATCACAGCGTGCTACAGCACTAAGGCCTCTCTCATTGGAGGAGCCCACCCCAGCCCCTCGCACCTAATCACAGCTGCAGCCCTGCCCCTGTGGATCACAGTCAGCTGGTAAAGCTGGGCTCGAACCCGGGCCAGAGGCCAGCCTGCACTCAAGGCAAGCACCGAAACCCCCCAGCTACCTGCAAATTCTGACATTACTGTCATGAAGCACACAGCGTCCCGCATTCAGAGCTGTGTGCCGGGCTTCCCTGCAGAGGGCAAGCGGGAGCAGCACTGAGCGCTGTTGCCATGGCTACGCCGGTCCCATTGCCACTCACAGAATTGCCGCTCATCTTGGCGATCTCCTTCAGCTTGCTAAACACACCCGCTGCTGTCAGACTGGCTGGTGCAAACATCATTCTCTGGTTGCTACGGGAACTTTCAGCTACCAATCCCAAATCCCCCTTCTCCTGAGCCTCCGCCTTGATTTTGTCCAGCTGGCGCCCTGGAGACAAAAGACGCTTTAAACTCCTGGCTGTGAGAGAGCTCTCACACCAGCAACACTTTCAGTCACTTTTGCAGAATTAGCTGTAGTGCTGACTGATCATCTGGAATAAGTTTATTCCATTACTATCACAACAATGTCAAATTAGCCAGTTTCTCTGGGTGACTGCACGCCTTACCTGTTGCCTGGGCAACAGCCCGCATCAGTACCGTCTCTCCCACACCAAGCTCCACCCCCAGGTAGGCGGGGCCCAGCTGGTTCAGACACAGGTACACACAGCACAGCAGGTCATCTGGAAGTGAACCCAGGAGAAGCACTCAGAACACACACTCTACAGTCCCTACAGACACACACACACGTAGATCACTACACAAACGCTACACACATACATCACTACACAATCACTCCATATTCACTACACATGTACATACAAACACTATACGCACTACACATACATACATCCCTACACAAACACTACACACACACACGCACACACACACACATACATCACTACACAATCACTCCATATTCACTACACATGTACATACAAACACTACACACACACACACACACACCCCTACACACACACACACACAGTACTATGAATGAACACTATGCGTGCAGTCACTAACATATAAACAATACTGTAAAAAAAAAAACACTGTACACACACTTATTGCTCAAAACCTGTTTGTTCCACACAGACCTGGAGAGAGGGCAATCACAGAGCGAAGCAGGTTGGACAGGGTCTCAATGTTTTTCAGCCTGGAGAGTGAAGGAGGTGAGGGGAGATACAGCTCAGACCTCAAGGTAGAAAATATCAGAGACCCTCCTTCCCCAAAGTGCTGAGGGAGAGCTCATACCTGCCTGATTCCTCCTCTATCTTCTCTAAGGTACGTGCCACGGCCAGGTAGGGGACTCTGAGACAGAGAGAGCAGCCATGATTCTGCGTCTCACAGGCAAACACTCACAAAGCAGCTGTCCCTCAAAGCAGCGGTGCGAGGCTGACCTCTGACCCCGGCTCCAGCAGGCGTGCTCCACAGGGTGATAGTTGGGTTGGGACGGGTCATACTCCACGTGGCCGAGACCTGATGTTTTCACACTGAGGGAGAGCAAGTAACACAGCGGGTACACACAGAGATTAACACAGCGGGTACACACCAGCGCACAGAGATTGCAAGCTACTCATACACTAACACAGAGAGGCTCTTTACCATAAGGAGGCAGGTGTCTGTTCCTGCATGCACACAGAAAGCTGATCAAACACCAGCATCTCCTACCTGCTCATCCTCTCTCTCTCTCCAGAGGGTCGGTCTTCTTTCTCTCCCTCTTCCTTCTCCAGCTTCACTGCCACTTTGCGAGGCGCTGCAGCAGAGGTGACAGCTGTTTTTATTTTATCTATTTAACAGAAGTAAAGTGAATAATCATTTCTTCACAGGGAATATGAGCGGGAGTGGGGCGTCACAGTGAACAGCCCTCCTCTTTCAATAAGTCACGGGATCTTTCACCAGTGAGTCAGTAGCAGGAACTGGATTAACTTTGCTTAGAGGGAAGCCTGCCCCCTGCTGGCCCAACGCTGGCAGCAGCATGCTGGTTTTGGGGGGGCGGGGCACAGAGAGAGGGACACACAGCACAGGAGGAGAGTGCCTCACCAAAGAAGCTGCTGATGAAACTTTTCTTTGCCGACTGCACCTTTTCCCCCTCTTCTGTCTCTCTCTCCTCCTCTGCATGCACTCCCTGATGCTCCTCCCTCTTCTCTTCCTTTATTCCATCGTCCTCTCTCTCAGCTGAAGGCTCCTTTGTGCCTGTCATCTCTGCCTCTTTCTCTCTCTCCTCCGTTATGTCTTGCTCGCTGCCTTCACCCAAGAGAAGACAAACAGAGTGCTGAGACAGAGGACAGAGAAGAGGGAAGCAAACAGGCAGGACCCCCCCTCACCTGTCACCACCTGGATGCCATCTGTCTTGGGCCTCTTCCTCTCTTGCTGCTCTCCCTCCTCCTCAGGACAGGCTGTCTTTTCTAGCTTTCTCTTTGGGAACTGTTTCCTCGCTAAAGAGAGAGTGTGAGAGAGAGTGAGAGAGGGAGAGAGGTCAGGTCTAGAGAGCTCTATAGTTTACATTAATAATGATACCTTCTCAGTGTGGATGACTCCACAGCCGCAGAGCAGGAATGTGAGGCAGCCATTTCACTGGAGGAAGCATGACTGGGGGGAGCTAGCGCTTGAAGTCTGAGTATCAAGGTCTCTAATTATCATTAAAATGTCCTGAGAGGTTAGACAGTGAGAACCCAATGGCACAAGAAGCAGCTTAAAGTGGAATTTATTGCACAGTTTTATCTGTCATCTTCCACAGCAGACAATGAGCCTCTACCCCCCCTCCCATCCCCAGCAGGTGGCGCCCTGGGCACCTCTCTCAGACAGCTGTCTAACCCTACCCCCAACCCTAACCCCCAACCCCCAACCCTAACCCCCCTCCCATCCCCAGCAGGTGGCGCCCTGGGCACCTCTCTCAGACAGCTGTCTAACCCTACCCCCAACCCTAACCCCCAACCCCCAACCCTAACCCCCCTCCCATCCCCAGCAGGTGGCGCCCTGGGCACCTCTCTCTCAGACAGCTGTCTAACCCTACCCCCAACCCTAACCCATAACCCTAACCCCCAACCCCACCCCCAACCCCCAACCCTAACCCCCAACCCTAACCCATAACCCTAACCCCCAACCCCAACCCCCACCCATAACCCCCAACCCTAACTCCCAACCCTAACCCATAACCCTAACCCCACCCCTAACCCCCAACCCCCAACCCTAACCCCCACCCCTAACCCCCAACCCCCAACCCTAACCCCCACCCCTAACCCCTAACCCCCCACCCCTAACCCCCAACCCTAACCCCCTTCCCATCCCCAGCAGGTGGCGCCCTCAGCACCTCTCTCAGCCAGCTGCATCTACAGCACAGCCATGCTCACACTCAGTGTAACTGCAAGGCAGCTCGGAGGGGGTAAGAGGTGGGGCTATTTCAAAGTGATCTGATTGACAGACAGACTGACCAGTCCTGCGCTTAGGGATCCCGGGTGGGGAGGCAGATGATGGGGTAACCACGGTAACAAGATCAGCTGGAGAAACCGGAGAAGCAGCAGCAGTGGACGCCCCCTGGAGGAGAGCAAAGTGCAGAACAGACAGTTTTTAACCAGTGCTGTGGTGTCACAGGACTCATACGCATTATTTGAGCAAAACAAGAAGTGGAGGCTAAGCTTTGGGTGAAACATTAAATGTAAGAAATGTTGTATGTGCTAACATGTATGGCATTGTGGCACAGGGCATTTCACTCACAGTGTTTAAGTCCTGCATGCTTAGTTACTGAGACACAAAGCATTCAAAATCAAAGGTCTGCTTTGACCTGTAGCTTCCGCCCAGACTTCACCCCATGTTGCCTCACCGTGTCCTGTGTGGGTGGAGCTGCATCTCCGGGACCCTGTTCAGTCACCTGCTCTTTCTCAGCTGCATCCTCCTCATCGCTGTCTAGGATTGGCCGGCTGCGCTTACTGCATTTCTTGACTGGCGAATTGGAATCTTGGAATCCATTTTGTGGTTTGAGTGGAGACTTGACGGGTCTGAAGAGGAGAAACATGCAGGTCAGTAAAGAGCAGCAGAGTCTTCCTTCCGCATGAACATGGAAAACACATTCACACGTTTCAGTGAAAAAACACAGCTGCATGATTGCTGAGCATGCATACCAAGCACAGACCCAGAGTGTGTGAAGGAATCTGCTTCCTACATCCTAGGGCCAAATATCACCAATATGACCCCCTTATTTTACTGATTCAACTGAACAGAACACCCTGTTTCATTCACATTCACTCAGCTGTGTAACATTTGTGCAGCTTTGAAAACACCTCTGCAATGGTAGAAAGTGGCAATTCACATATAAAAGCTGAATGTGACAGAATACACTCTACACATATGAAAGCGGAGTATGAGATATGATACGCATGAACACTTTTCACAAAGCCATGCAGAGGTGGCAGCTGGGACAGTTTTGGGAGGGAATATGTACTCTGTTCTGGCTTCCACTGGGACACTGCTCTCCACCTCTTCCTTCCTCTTCGCCTTCATGGGCTGAAAGAAAGACCTGCAGGGAAAAAAGAAAGTCTCTTTTTTTGGCTGCTCTGTGATGCAGTAGCTCTTCCTCTTACATACAGCATCTGATACTGTGCTTAAGCCTGAAGCCCTTAAGATACCTATCCAGCATTTCAGAAAACAAACTCTACTGCGTAATATAACAACCTGCATACGTTAAAATCTCCAGAAAAACTGTAACCTATGTGCTGCTCTGGGAGAGTCTGCTGAAAGCAAACAGCAGGTGGGGCAGCACAGAAACACAGGCGACACTGAAGACTGTTTCACATCAAACAGGACAACACCTTCCCAACATAAATGCAACGAAGTGGTTAAGCACAAAACACAACTGCAAGTACAAATTTTGGCAGAAAATATGCATGTGTTTTCAAGCAGGGTCTACCCCCATAGGCCACTAGAGTGACGTTCAGGCATGTGCAACATTCGCCTGTTACATATGTTTATGGAAACATTTGCTATTTGGAAAGTATTTAAAATGTCAATATAACGACCTTGTTTGTGTTTGTGCTGGGACACATTTCGATACATTTCTCTGGTAAAGACATTTCTCATAATGAAGCTACTTTATCAGAGATCTCTGTTAGCAAACAGACCGGCGCGCGGAGCCCCAGAATGCACCTCTGCAGCTCCGCGCGCTGCTGCATGACGTCAGGCGGGCATGGCTGCGCAGATCTGCCGGTCGCACAGGAACGGCGCGCTGACAGAAACTGCATTCACTTGTACACACACATAAATATGCACTTTTTATAAAAATACACACGTTGATCCAGTTTAAACTTTACTGAAAACACTGGATATGTATGAGAAGGGACGTTTACGGAACTGATCACACGGCGCACACGGTTTAGCTCTGCAGCGACGAGCCGCCCGCATTATCGCGCACAGCCCGGCGCAGAACCGCGCACAGCCCGGCGCAGAACCGCGCACAGCCCGGCGCAGAACCGGACTGCAGATCCTCCACGATCAGGTCCCTAATTTTGGCTGCTCTGCAGACGCTACAGTAGCGCCAGTACCGGGATCAGATATAATCATGTCAGCCAGTCAGATAACATGAATATCTTTAGTTGATAAGGCGGTAAAACAGACCGATCAGCGTAAGCAAGCAGGCTAGCTCAGACTAGCTAAACATGCACACAGCACATACGCACTCCTCTGAACCCTGCAATCGCAGCGCCTCGCCCGTATCTGCGCAGATGAATGTTTTACTTACGCTATGCTCCTCTGCATGATACCGCTTATTCTGCTCCTCTGCAATCCGTAAATGCGCTAAATCTCCTCTGAGCTGCAACACTCCGCTGTCAGGAACATTACCCGCGCTTCCTACTGAAAATGAAGCGCCAAAATGACGTCAAAGCCGCGGTCTGGGAGCTGGCGGCTGAATGTGGTGCCGCCGCCTGCTGGACTGGAGTCAGAAACGCAGCGGGAGCGGTGGTGGGACTGGAGTACTTCGTGTGCTGGACTCTGTAGTTTCAGAAACTAGATTTGTATTTGATTTATTGCGCTGTTTTCCATTAAGCTTTTTTATTTGACAAGAGTGGCTTTTATTGTTCAGCCATTATGACACCAGCTACACAGAGCACTCAAGACAGACCCAACACACATTTTATTACATACTGCAGATGTGTCAGACATGTATGCAGTAAAGTATACATCTATGCCATTGCAGTGTTGCTATGGAGACAGTAAGTTACACATCTATGCCATTGCAGTGTTGTCATGGAGACAGTAAGTCACACACATCTATGCCATTGTAATGTTGCTATGGAGACAGTAATTCACACATCTATGTCATTGTAATATTCTCATTTACACAGCAGTGTGCATGTTTTTGTCATGCTTTAAAATACATTGTTTTGCACACAAGCTTGATAATACAGCAGCAAAATGATTAAGGTAGTACAGTCTGCATTTTTCAGCAAAGTGGAAAAATATGAAAATTATGCTTTTCCATTGGTGGTCTTTGATTCAGTTTGTCATGTTGTTTTACTTATTTCAATACGTTGCCTGAAAACCATTATTTGTCAGAATACAAATATGAAATATATATATACACAGCTCTATCATAATGTTCTTTCAGATAATAAAGTGCGCCTCCCGGGGGGAGAGATGCCGTCCTCCTCCGGCCCCCACCTCCCCTTTCCTCTGCTCCTCCTCCTGCCCCCGGCCAGCTATGTGGCAGCTGCTCAGACTCCAGCCATTCAGAGCTGGGGTGAGGTGCAGAGAGGGGCTGACAGACGGCAGATCTGTGAGCCGTGATTGGCTGGTCCCCGCAGGAGGTGGGACAGAGAGGTAAGGAAGCTGCCCCTGTAGAGCGAAGGTGGGCGGGGAGGGGAGGGGCTTGGGGAGAGAGTACGGCAGCAGGAGAGGGCGTGGAATAGAGTGCGCAGCTGTCAATAAAGAGAGAGATGCAGAAGTGTCACTCACTGTGCAGTAAAGAGTGATGCAGTTTATTATTAATATGATTTTGTTATGGTTTATTTTATGTAATGAGACTGGCTCCTTAAGCTCCTTTGTAAGACAGGTATAGCAGAGCAGTATCTGTTGTTATTGAGGTGTACCGTTTTACCCCTTACCTCTGTGCAGGGCTGCCCCCCTCCCTGCCCCGCACAGCGACCCCTGGCCCTCAGAGGAGAAGAGAGGCAGCTGCAGAGCTGCACTCTGAACCAGCTGGGGGGGCAGAGATTCATCAGAACGCTGAGCACACACGTATATTAAATGCCCATTAAAAGAGTGTGTGTATGTGTGTGTGTGTGAGTGTGAGTGTGAGTGTGAGAGTTGGGGTTGTGTGTGTGTGTGTCTGTGTGAGAGTTGGGGTGGTGTGTGTGTGTGTGTGTGTGTGTGAGAGAGTTGGGGTGGTGTGTGTGTGTGTGTGTGTGTGTGTGTGTGTGTGAGAGTTGGGGTGGTGTGTGTGTGTGTCTGTGTGAGAGTTGGGGTGGTGTGTGTGTGTGTGTGTGTGTGTGAGAGTTGGGGTGGTGTGTGTGTGAGTGTGTGTGTGTGAGTTGGGGTGGTGTGTGTGTGTGTGTGTGTGTGTGAGTGTGTGTGTGTGTGTGTGTGTGTGTGTGAGAGTTGGGGTGGTGTGTGTGTGTGTCTGTGTGAGAGTTGGGGTGGTGTGTGTGTGTGTGAGAGTTGGGGTGGTGTGTGTGTGTGTGTGAGAGAGTTGGGGTGGTGTGTGTGTGTGTGTGTGTGTGTGTGTGTGTGTGTGTGAGTTTGGGGTGGTGTGTGTGTGTGAGAGAGTTGGGGTGGTGTGTGTGTGTGTGTGTGTGTGTGTGAGAGTTGGGGTGGTGTGTGTCTGTGTGAGAGTTGGGGTGGTGTGTGTGTGTGTGAGAGAGAGAGAGCAGGGTGGTGTGTGCGTGTGTGTGTGTGTGAGAGAGAGAGAGCAGGGTGGTGTGTGCGTGTGTGTGTGTGTGTGAGAGAGAGAGCAGGGTGTGCAGAAACTGACCTGAGGGCAGGGCAGATGGTAAGACGGGTATCCTGGGTAGTTTATGAGGATCATTTTGCTGAAGTTGAACTTGTATGTAAACCTCTTCCCTTTGGTCTTATGCAGGATTCTCTTGTTGTAATAGTACCTGTGTGAGCAGAGCAAGGCCTGAAGTTACACTGTCCTTACAGGCCTGTGTGTAGCACAGAGTGAGTGAGTGTGTGTGTGTGTGTGTGTGTGAGTGAGTGTGTGTGTGTGTGTGTGTGTGTGAATGCGTATGTTCATATGCGTGTGTGTGTGCATGTGTATGTTTGTGTGTGTGTGTATGTGTATATTCGTTTGCTTGTGTGTGTTTGCACATGTATGTTTGTGTGTGTGTGTGCGTGCGTGTGTGTGTGTGTGTGTATGCGTATGTTCGTGTGCGTGTGTGTGTGCACACATACAGTTAGGCCCAAAAATATTTGGACAGTGACACAAGTTTTGTTATTTTAGCTGTTTACGAAAACATATTCAGGATACAATTATATAATCAATATGGGCTTAAAGTGCAGACTCTCAGCTGTAATTTGAGAGTATTCACATCCAAATTGGAGCAAGGGTTTAGGAATTACAGCTCTTTAATACGTAGCCTCCTCTTTTTCAAGGGACCAAAAGTAATTGGACAATTGACTCAGAAGGCTGCAAAAAAAAAATAACAAGGCTGCATGGGCTCTTCCCTCGTTAACCTGTCATCAATTAAGCAGTTAAAAGGTCTGGAGTTGATTCCAGGTGTGGCGTTTGCATTTGGAAGCTGTTGCTGTGAACACACAACATGCGGTCAAAGGAGCTCTCAATGGAGGTGAAACAGACCATCCTGAGGCTGAAAAAAAAGAAGAAATCCATCAGAGAGATAGCAGAAATGTTAGGAGTGGCCAAATCAACAGTTTGGTACATTCTGAGAAAAAAAAGAGTGCACTGGTGAGCTTGGGAACTCAAAAAGGCCTGGACGTCCACGGAAGACAACAGTGGTGGATGATCACAGAATCCTTTCCATGGTGAAGAAAAACCCCTTCACAACATCCACTCAAGTGAAGAACACTCTCCAGGAAGTAGGTGTATCAGTATCTAAGTCTACCATAAAGAGAAGACTTCATGAGAGTAAATACAAAGGATTCACCACAAGGTGCAAACCATTAATCAGCCTCAAAAATAGAAAGGCCAGAATTGACTTTGCCAAAAACACCTGAAGAAGCCAGCCCAGTTCTGGAACAGCATTCTTTGGACAGATGAGACTAAGATCAACCTGTACCAGAATGATGGGAAGAAGAAAGTTTGGAGAAGAATTGGAACAGCTCATGATCCAAAGCACACCACATCTTCTGTAAAACATGGTGGAGGCAGTGTGATGGCATGGGCATGCATGGCTTCCAATGGCACTGGGTCACTTGTGTTTATTGATGATGTGACAAAAGACAGAAGCAGCCGGATGAATTCTGAAGTGTATAGGGATATACTTTCTGCTCAGATTCAGCCAAATGCAGCAAAGTTGATTGGACGGCGCTTCACAGTACAGATGGACAATGATCCAAAACATACTGCAAAAGCAACCCAGGAGTTTTTTAAAGCAAAGAAGTGGAATATTCTGCAATGGCCGAGTCAATCACCAGATCTCAACCCAATCGAGCATGCATTTCACTTGCTCAAGACAAAACTTAAGGCAGAAAGACCCACAAGCAAGCAACAACTGAAGACAGCTGCAGTAAAGGCCTGGCAAAGCATCACAAAGGAGGAAACCCAGCGTTTGGTGCTGTCCATGGGTTCCAGACTTCAGGCAGTCATTGCCTGCAAAGGATGCTCAACAAAATATTGAAAAGTAACATTTTACTTAGGGTTATGTTTATTTGTCCAATTACTTTTGAGCCCCTGAAATGAGGAGCGTTTGTATAAAAATAGCTACAATTCCTACATGTTTAATCATATATTTTTGTTCAACCCCTTGAATTAAACCTTAAAGTCTGCACTTCAGTTCCGTTGTAGTTGTTTCATTTCAAATCCAATGTGGTGGCATGCAGAGCCCAAATCATGAAGATTGTGTCTCTGTCCAAATATTTTTGGGCCTAACTGTATGTGTGTATGTGTGTCTGAGTGTGTGTGTGTGTGTGTGTGCACTGGGGCTCATTAGACCTGTATTTTGGGATCACCCGCTCCCTCTCCGTACTGAGGTGCATTGGTTTGTGGCCTGTCTGCTTGTGGCCAGACTTCAGCCTAAAGGACTGTTGTCTCTGCAGTGTGAAATAAGCATGATGTAAACATCAGAGCCGCTGCATTGCCTGCCAGAGCTGAGGGAGGGGAGAGCGGGGAGGCACAGAGCTCAGCTGCGTCTCACCATCTCCCAGCTCTGCTTCAGACCCCCTTCAGTTTATCAGGTTGTTTTTGTTTACTGACACTCAACACTTAGCTAGGTTAGGCTCCGCTAAGATTAGGCTAGCCTGTAGGGTAGGCTAAAACTGCGCTAAGGTTATGCTTGTCTGTAGTTTAGCATAGCTTAGCTGTTCTCCTTTACTGCCATTTCTCATTATTTACTTTCAAAGCAAGAAAGCCAGGTCGTAAAACCATGTGAGAGAGCATGTGCATGTGTGAGTGTGTATCTGTGAGAGTGTGTGTATGGGTGTGTATAGTGTGAGTGTGTAACTGTGAGAGTGTGTATGTAGTGTGTCAGTGTGTGCATATATATGTATATACGGTGGCGTGTGTGTGAGAGATGAAGTGGTGTGTGTGTATGAGAGTTGGGGTGGTGTGTGTGTGAGTGTGTGTGTGTGTGTGTGTGTGTGTGTGTGTGTGTGTGTGTGTGTGTGTGTGAGTTGGGGTGGTGTGTGTGTATGTGTGTGTGAGAGAGAGTTGGGGTGGTGTGTGTGTGTGTGTGTGTGTGTGTGAGAGAGAGTTGGGGTGGTCTGTGTGTGTGTGTGTGTGTGTGTGTGTGTGTGTGTGTGTGTGTGTGAGAGAGAGAGTTGGGGTGGTGTGTGTGTGTGTGTGTGAGAGAGTTGGGGTGGTGTGTGTGTGTGTGTGTGTGAGAGTTGGGGTGGTGTGTGTGTGTGTCTGTGAGTGTGTGTGTGTGAGTGTTGGGGTGGTGTGTGTGTGAGTGTGTGTGTGTGTGTGTGTGTGTGTGCGTGAGAGTTGGGGTGGTGTGTGTGTGAGTGTGTGTGTGTGTGTGTGTGTGTGTGTGAGAGTTGGGGTGGTGTGTGTGTGTGTATGTGTGTGAGAGTTGGGGTGGTGTGTGTGTGTGTGTGTGTGTGTGTGTGAGAGTTGGGGTGGTGTGTGTGTGTGTGTGTGTGTGTGAGAGTTGGGGTGGTGTGTGTGTGTGTGTGTGTGTGTGAGAGAGAGTTTGTCTCACCTCAGCGCTCTGCTCAGCTTGTCATAGTTCATATGTGGTTTGCCCTTCCTTTCCCCCCACAGCCGGGCCAGTCTCTCAGGGTCACGGATCACAAACTCACCCCACTCGCCCCCCCAGCCAATCGCCCCGCCCTCCCCCGCCCCCAGCAGCTCCAGCAGGAAGTGCCACAGCTGCACCTGGCGGGACCCAGGCGACCAGGCCGGCTTGTAGGCCCAATCAGGGAACAGCACTGCTGCAGAGAGACAGGCACAGGCCAATCAGGGAGCAGCACTGCTGCAGAGAGACAGGCACAGGCCAATCAGAGAACAGCACTGCTGCAGAGAGACAGGCACAGGCCAATCAGGGAGCAGTACTGCTGCAGAGACACAGGCACAGGCCAATCAGGGAGCAGTACTGCTGCAGAGAGACAGGCACAGGCCAATCAGGGAGCAGCACTGTTTCTTTGCAATACAATGGATTCTGTGACAATGGTATGTGTGTACATGAGTGAGGGGAACAGGCAGACACAGAAAAGCTGCATTAGCCCTTTCAGTGAAGGAGCAGCAGCAGAGAGGGCGTGCACTGCCACTGACCAGCTCCATCCAAACTGAACAATAATCCAATATTAAACATCTTAATATTTTACTGGGGAAGTTTGGGTTAATTTAGGTTGCTATGCACTGCTGGGGAAATCAGACGGGCCTTTGGGTTCCAGCGCAGCTCCTTCCCACTGTCCCACACTGCTGATGCAGCGCACAGAGAGAGCACACTGGCTCTGACACACATCCATCGCAAAACCCCCTCGGAGTCCCGGGTACAAATACAGTTCAGAGATTAAAGCGTAACTTTAGTGTTGGGGGTGAGGTCAGAGAGTTAAAGGTTAGGATTAGGATTACACCTTTGGATAGTAATAACAATATAGTCTTTTGCAGGAAAAATGACAAACTACTGAACTGACCTCTGGTCCAGTAAGGGGAAGAAACTGATGCCATAGGAGAATTACAGCTGCACTGCATCTGTGGAAAATCTTCATCGTTATTATCATCGTCATCATCACCATTAACATAATCATAGTGGCCTTACTCAGCATCACCATCACCATTATCATCATCATCATCGCTACTATTCTTACCACGTGGCAAAGTGAGTGGGACAGACTGTTAAACTCGAGGAGAAACGGAGCCAGAATCTCACGGTAAAATAGTACATTTGCAGAATCAAAACTGAAAAATGGTAAAGGAGAGAAGCAGCTGCAGAAACAGCAGTTTTGGAATTTGTCATTTTACTTTAATTTTCTTTTTTCACCTTTAGCAGGGGTTGCCACTGATCCCTGTAATGACCGGATAGGAACGCCAGGGCCACATGGCCGTTATTTCTCTGGGGTACAGGTAAAAGGAAAAAATAAACGCAAAACCCTCCCCTACACACTCTTGCTGTACCTCCAAAACACTTTTTTGAGGAATGAACGCATTTTCAAAAAAGGATTTGATGTTTACAATGAACTTAATTTCTTTCAAAGTGAAACAGTGGAAAAACAATGAAGACGGGAAGTTTCACGGCAGATGAAATAACACTTACTCCGCTAGCGTGGAAAATTTGTCTGGTTTTGCTATTCCACCTCAGTTACACATGAATATTTTCACCTGAATAACACTGGACACTTTCATTGGTTGCAAGGTCTTGTGAGTTTTAGATCTTTTTAGATACGAAACGTATATTAGATATATTAGTTGGTATGGAAAAACAGATCAGTTTAAATCACATTCAGTTTGTGACATTAATGGTGAACTCACTAGGAAATTAAACCGTTAGTTTACACGATCAGTCACCGTAGCACCTCCTGGATTTTCCTGAGTCCTGGTCAAACCCCGCGTTCTACACCTATCCGTATATACTGTATATATATATCTGTATATACTCCTGAATTTGTCCTGCTGATTTTTGAAAGTCTAAATGGCCTGTTATGAAGGCGAGAGATGACATAATGCAACTCAAAACAGCCAGAGGAATTTAGTACATTAAAATAACACAATGCGTGCAAAATACGGCACAACGCGAAATATTCACGTCTCTGAACAATTTGTCAAACATTTATTTTCATAGGGTGTAGTTATATACCAATTCATCGAAGTCTGTTGAGGGTAACGCATTTTAAAATTGATAACTGACCTAAACAAAACTATGTCTGTAATTGTATTTTTTCTCAGTAATTGGAAACATAGTGGACAGTGTATAGCGTACAAATATTGTATATTTTTCTTTCTATATTAACTACAGAAAACTGTCATTTTCTTAAATATCAAACAATCAAACAATAAATATAATATTACTTGTTTACTATAAATTAGAAATAAATGTTATAGTACGATAAACATCAAAACCATAATGCCATCTGAAAACATCATCTGAAATTAGAGAGCGCATAACGGTGCATGGGTACCTGGAGGTCTGCAGTTTTCTTGCTGATGCGTTATGTAGGGGTATAATCAGTGAAGGACAGCTATTAAAATACGCTTTTGAGGAAATCTTGATTCATTATTCATTATTAGACAAAGAAATCCTTGGTCAGATTGGGGACGGATATTGTACAGTACGATTTGGTTATATTTTCACAGTACTGCAGCTTGATGTGAGTTGACTTTGATTGCCCGGTTTAGCTCTATGTTTCTTTGGAGATTATTAGACGATTGGGGTAAAAAGATATTTAAAATGTATTTATTGTGCAATCTCATTGACAAAATATCCCAAATGAACGTTTTTCCATTATGTATCGGCAATATAACAAACATTTTCTGCTCCTAGTGCCTGGTTTCCCGTAATTATTATTCAATGACTTAATTGAAAAAGCGTAACTGAAAGACGCTGAGTTATTGTAATAGCCCGGTACTTCCGTCAAGTCTGTAAAAGACCCACATACGACTGCCGCTCCTATTTTGTAATTTCGTTTGACAAACGCAATTTGACATTAACAATGAACGTTTTGCTAATTCTGCAGCGGGAGAAAGTACCGATTCCCTAGCTGCCCCCGGGGCTTTGATCTCAGGACGTGACGGAGTTCAGCCTGATTTGTTAACGACGTTATGGCGTTAAGGTATCGGAAAGTGTGATAAAATAGAATTCACTAGTGAAAAGTTTTTACCCATGATAAAATGAAAAATATCTGTACTGATTAATCAGATTAATATTAACAATAAAAAATGTAATAATAAAAAAGTAAATTTTACTGATAAAATAAATGCTGCAACAACTACAACTAATAATAAGAATAAAAAGTTTTCATCAAGTCAGTTTATTTAACAGATACATTGGGTATCCATGGTTAGAATAGGATAGAGGACAAAATGAATAGAATGATTTTTATTTCGGATGTCATTCCACATGCAGCAAGGTTATCGTCTGCGTTGCCGATTTAGTGTGTTCATCTCATCACCAATTTCAGAACAATTTCTTTTTGATATTTTCCTGCGTGTATTTCTGTGCGCGACTCCTTCATAACCACGGAATAGCAGACACGTGCTCAGCAAGTGCAGTACAGGGGTACATCTGTGTGTAAACCGTGTTAGCAGTAACTTACATGGCAGAAAGGTCGTAATTGACTCAATTTTTGCTGTGCATCTCAGATGTATTTAGAGTGAAGAATAAACCGTAACAAATCCGGTCTATTTGAATGATAATTGCAGACAGTAACGCTGATGTTGAAAAAGACTGATCATTTGCGCTCATCACTACGTTCACCACCAGCATAGCCAACACGATCATATACTTAACCAGTGAAAACTTACGTTTGTCCCGCTGAACTGGAGTTGCTCTCCCTTCCTTCTGGCAGAATTGTCTAATTATTGTGGTGCAGACTGACAGAGTAAACCTCAGCCCTCCTCCTTCCCCTCTCCCTTTTGCTTACTTTTTCACTCTCACTCTCTCTCTTTTCTCCTCCTCCCCTTGCATGTGGAAGGCTTGAGGCTGAAATGACAGCACTGGCAAATAAAATGTGTCTTTATATTGAAAACTTATGGAAACAAACTTTGGCTGAATTAAAGAATCTTGCGCCTGCACACATGCTGTCAAATGCACTGGTGCATTAATAACCACAGATGAGTGATGCAAGAGGAATATGACTTGGAGATGAAATCAGTGTGCAGGTGTAAGTGATGATTGCATTTCAAAGTCCAGCACTCTAACCACTATTCCACACTGCTGCAATACTGTTGCTGTACCCATTGCAGTACAATTCTCAGGTCCAGAGTCCAGAGCTCTGAATGCTACTCCATCTCGCTATAATCCCATTGCTATAATCACACAAATGTAAATGACAAAAATAACTGTCATCAGGCTGGGACTCACAATGACATCAGGTCAAAGAAACAGAATGTAAAACAGAAATTCCCTATCCCCATTTCCTCTCCTCTCAGTCCTCTTTTTCTCTCTTTTCCTCTCTGTCCCTCACACCAGATAGCTGACACCGGAGGCTTTTAATTTTGGTGTAAATACACATACTCTCCCAGACAGCCATCAATAATTCAATGCACTAATTGAATTGACTGTTGTGCTTTTAGCACTGTGTGGGTTCTGAGTCTTCCTGCAGAGTGTCTGAAACCAGAAGCAGAGCAGAAGTAGCGCACTCCTGGAACTACCAAACCCTCAGACTGTGGAACTGAGAGGCACAGAAGGGTTAAATAGTGGAACCCTTAGACTGTTGAACACTAACACTGTAGAACCAAAGAGTATAGAACAACGAGAGGCAAAACTGCCTACGGCTTCTGCTGAAAATTCTGTCAGGCTAGAACCGTTATAGATCACAAGCATTATGGGTAGTAAGGAGTGAATGGTTCATACTTCAGCATCTCTTTTACCATTAAAATTCACTCGGTTACTAAAACTCACAGTCCAGATGAACATGTGGACGCACATTACACTAGCGGATCACTTTTGAACCCTTAGACTGTAGACTGCTAGCACTGTAGAACCCTTACACTGTAGCCCACTGGTACTGTAGAACTCCAAAATGGTAAAACCTGTAGATTGTACATCACTAGAACTGTAGAGCCCTTATACTATAGACTACATGAAAGTGCTATAAAACAAGTCCTGCTTTAACAGCTACTCCTCCTACATTAACTAGTCCTGATAGCTAGTCACCCTATTTTAACTAGTCCCATTCTATATTAACCAGTCCCACCATACATTAACCTGTCCTACCCTGTATTGACCTGTCTTACCCTATATTGACCAGTCCTACCCTATATTAACCTGTCCTACCTTGTTAGGCTATGCTGCCATTTTCATGAAGGACTCAATCCTCTTGTGGAAGACAAAGCAATGGAATTGTTTTTTCATACTTTATTAAGAAAAAGTTTAATCCTATGAGGCATCATTCAGTATACCTTAGTATACCAAAATAACACATTTTTTGCTGGGTACTGTCTATTTAACTGACAAATTATTTAATGGCAGAATAATATCTGGTTGCCAAATATTTAAGGAACTCATCACACCTGGCCACCTCAGTGAGCGGTGTGTATGGTGAATCTGAGTGTATCGTGCGTGTGAGAGGGAGAGAAAGAGCGACAAAGCTTTGAGGGAAGGGGGGGAGGGCAGGATTAGTTCTTCTAAAAGAGCTGTTTGTTTTACAGCTGAGAGTCCAAGAAGTTAATCAGGTATTTAACTCCATCTCTCTATCAAACTATAACCCAGTCGAATCGATTGCACCTGCTGCTCCACAGGTGTGTGTGAGACAGTACAGTCTGTGCCTGTGCAGAAAATGTGTGTGTGTGTGTGTGTGTGTGTGAGATGATACTGTTGGGGATAAAGCACAGTAACACTGATGCTTGTGTCTTAGGGTCAAATCCTGTTATCAGTAAGAAGGATGAAGGGTTTAGGGGTGCCGAGTGCCCCTCTCTGTTTGTGCTGGACCAGATTACTGCTCCACTCTCCCTAAAGAGACTTTAGACATCTAAAGCTGTCTCATCCAAAGCCACTTAAACCAAGGTTACAGAGCTGCTCCTTTCTGCCTCTCTCCTTCAATCTGCTCTCCATCTCCTGCAGGTTCCCGCTTTCCCCCTCCCTCCTTCTCTCCCTCTCCCACATCCCCCTCCTTCTCTCCCTCTCCCAGGGGAATTGTGGCTTTTGAAAGGTTTCCTATCTCTCAATCATGCTGTGTCAAGGATGAATAAAATATCCGCATGAAATTCAAGGGTTTGGCTGGGGGGTGGTTTGGCATGGGATACTGAGTTTGGAGTATTTTTTAAATACCTTCTTTATCCACAATGCATTCATCAAATGTGCACGGCTGCCTCCCTGCAGTGTTACCCTCTGAATAATGCACAATGCAGCAGGGCTGTTGTTGTTGATGAGGGTGTAGGGGTGCCTTTGGCTTGGGGTTTAACGAAGGGGTCAAGGCCAAGGTTGTTAACCCTCCATATTTGGATATTATACACGGAAATACATAAAACACAGAAGAAATTCTCTTCCTGAATCTTTGTTTGGAATTTCAGTTAATAAAAACGATCATTTTCTAGCCACACAAAAAATTCACAAAAAAAGTAATTTATCCCAGCTAATGAGTAAAGGTGAAGCCATCAGTGCATTGCTACAACAGTGTGTCAGTGACATACTGTGACCTGCTACTGTCACAGTATAATGTGTGTGTGTGTGTGTGTGTGCGCGCGAGAGTATGTGTCTCTGTGTGTGAGAGTGTGTGTGTGTGTGTGTTTCTGCAGCTGAAAGACCTTCCCATGCAGAGACTGATTGGTAGGGAATGAAAACTCTTGAGACTCAGTAAATCAAAGAGCACTAACTTTTATAAAAACATCTATATAAGTAAGCACATGGATGAAACACATCGCAGTTATTGATGAATCATACAGTATACTATGAAGACTCCTGATCATATCTAATTTTTGAGTGATACAATGCAAATTAAATAATACATTAAACTTTCCTTCTTTTTTGTTTTGGAGTGAAATTCCCTTCCCCAACCCTCCCCAAACATACCTTAGCAGCTGGTGTACACAAAATACAACATTACACAATTATACAATTACATAATTACAAATGCACATTCTCACAGCCACACCCCCACACTTGTCTGAGGCATAGGTCCACACATATCTACAACAGCGTAGTTCAAAATACACTTATTGACAATGACATCCTGTGAGGTCATCAAATTCAGGTCAAAGAGAGAACAAACAAAAGAGAAAGAGAGAAGTAAAAGTCCAACTACAGTAGAATGTCCTAATCCAGTGGGTAATTCTCAATTTCAAAATATGGTAAGAAAGGTTCCCATTTTGAGTAGAACTTTAACAGATCCCCTCAGTGTGAATTTGATCTTCTCTTGTTTTAGAAGAAACATCACATCCTCCAGCCAGGCTGCAGCAGATGGAGGAGTGGCAGAGCTCCAGGCTGGCAAAATTCTCCTACAGGCCAAAAGAGATGTGAATGCAATGATGTCAGACTGGTTTGTATTTAAAGCTAAAGTTTCGTCTGCTGTTCCAAATACAGCTATTAGAGGGCAAGGTATTATTGTCACCCCAAGGACCTCACTGATGTTTTTAAAAACCATTGCCCAATAATTGTTGAGGTGGGGGCAGGACTAAAACATATGCACTAGATTGGCTGGAGGGAAGGAGCATCTGTCACATCGTGCATCTGTCCCAGGATACATGTCAGCAAGACTGGCTTTGCTTAAATCAACCCTGCGAAAAACATTGAATTGTATGAGCCCCAGCCCAGCACATGATGATGAGCTTTCATCCAATAACCCTCAGTTAGCTCTGTACTCAGTTCGTCCTCCCATCTGATTTTAATTTTTCCCAGGTCCTGATCTCCTAATGACATCAGCTGTGAATATAATGAAGAGATTAGTCCTTTATGACTAAAGCTAAGAGTGAGTCTTTCCAGCCCTGTGGTAGATGGGAGATCAGGGAAAGAGGGAAAATTGTCCTGGGCAAACTGGCGGATCTGAAGGTATTTAAAGAGTTGATTACGTGGGAGGTCATATTTTCTATACAGGTTATCAAAACTATCAAATATGTTTTCAGTGTACAAGTCCTTAATGTACATAAGACCATTCAACCCCCATTGTCTAAAGGTTGAATCGAGTGTAGACGGAGGGAATAAATGATTTTTATGAATGGGACCCAGGACTGAGGCTGATGTAAACTTATAGTGGCAGTGAAACTGATTAAAAATTTGAAGGGTGGAGAGCACAACAGGACTGGATGTGAATGGAGAGGGTTTGAAGGGTGAATATTTAGGAATATATTAGAGCTGGGAGAGATGAGGAGTGGTACGAGTGTACCTCAATCAGACACCAGTTTGTGTCTGGTCGGTGGAGCCAAAATAGTAACTTTTGGATATTGGATGCCCAGTAATAATGAATAAAGCTAAGATGGCCCAGTCCACCTACTTCACGACTTCTTTGAAGAATGTGTTTTTTAACTACAATTTAGACTGTAGTCTACTGTGTACTGCAGTGTGTATTATACAGTGTAGCATGCACTGTGTAGCTCAGTGTGTAGTGCAATGTGTATTATGTAGTGTAGTGTGTAGCAAAGTGTGTAGTGTGCAGTGTGTAGCAGTGTATAGTGTGCAGGGTGTAACACAGTGTACACTCACCATCAGTCCAGCAGTGGAGATAGTGAGGAGTAAACAGAGCAGGTAGTAGCACAAGCTCCTCCTGGTGTATCTCTGACCAGCTGAAGAGCTGAAGAACAAGAGTGTGTGAGAAGACTGGAGGAAACACAGGAAACCTCCATGTGTGGCAACATTGTGTGTGTGAGTATGTATGTGTACGCATACATGTGCGTGTGTGTGGTTGTGTATATCTGTGAATTTGAACGGGTGTATGTATACATGTGCAGGAATTGGATCATTCACATTATAACTACCACTTATCCTCCAGAAAAAATATGACATTTCAAAAATGAACAAGATCCAAATTATACCTAATGACTATACTGTCCAATGACACAAAGCGACCCAATGACACAATGGGTAGTATAGTCATTGGGTAGTGTAGTCCTTACATGGTATAGTAAATGGGTAGGGTAGTCCTTGCATAGTATGGTCATTGGGTAGTTTTGTGTCATTGGGCAGTGTAGTCAGTGGGTGGTATAGTCATTAGGAGGTATTGTCTCATTGGGTGGCACTACATAATGACTGTTTTATCCAATCACTATGTTACCCAAGGACACATTACCATCCAATAATTATACTACACAATGGCAAAATCTGGACAACAGTTTGCGGCAATATTTCCTCAATATCATGAAGCAAAAATTATAACTGATACAATACAAAGTAATACATGGGTCAGATTTCAAAAGGAAAACTACTTCTCAGGGGACTGGCAGACTCAGAAATATGCATCCAATGCTCACATCAAATTCAAGCGGCTAAGGCCTCTGTTCTGCATTGGGAGAAACATTTTCTCAGAAGAGTTTCACTGTGTATATGGTGTAAAGCAGCTAAGTGCCTCCAAACAGAGCTTCTGAACCACAGTGTTGTTCAAGTGAAAATTTACGTTCATAAACTGGGATAACAAATTCCTGAAGGAAAACAAAAAGTGTTTTCCATGAACACAGAGATAATTGCACTAAGAAAAAGGGGGAGGGATATAACTACATGAACACTGACAAACAGTGAGTAATAGATGGACAAAGACAGGCAAACAGACATGGACAGAGACACAGACAGCAATACTCATACTTTTCTGCAGTGAGGGCATCGAACAAGAGTCCTGTCTGTAAACTCCGTCCACTAAAATATTTCAAACACATGACAAACTTGTTTATGGCACTCCCCTGAAACATTGTAAATACACAGCAAACACGTTTCTACCATGGTACTCCGACACCCGACACTTCTGATGCTTGTGTAATGATGATAAAGATTACAGTGGCGATTATGGAAAAGGCGATGATGATGGTGGTGATGAAGGCTCCTACCAGGAAGGTATTGCTGCAGTGTCCACAGGTGAGTCTCACTCCAGCAGGCTGGGGGTCAGGGCTGGCTAGACTCAGGTGGACTGAATCCAGATTTCTGTGACCAGCACGCTGTGAGTTCTCTCTCCATGACCAGCAGGGGGAGAGAGAGAGCTCAGCCCAGCAGAACACACGCATGCACACACACACACGCAGCCCGGTAAGCTGTGTGTGTAACTGTGTAGTATGTAGGGTGCACCCCTGCAGTGTGTGTGTGTGTAACTGTGTAGTATGTAGGGTGCACCCCTGCAGTGTGTGTAACTGTGTATGTAGGGTGCACCCCTGCAGTGTGTGTGTGTAACTGTGTAGTATGTAGGGTGCACCCCTGCAGTGTGTGTAACTGTGTATGTAGGGTGCACCCCTGCAGTGTGTGTGTGTGTGTGTGTGTGTGTAACTGTGTATGTCGGGTGCATCCCTGCAGTGTGTGTGTGTAACTGTGTAGTATGTAGGGTGCACCCCTGCAGTGTGTGTAACTGTGTAGTATGTAGGGTGCATCCCTGCAGTGTGTGTGTGTAACTGTAGTATGTAGGGTGCACCCCTGCAGTGTGTGTGTGTGTGTGTGTGTAACTGTGTAGTATGTAGGGTGCACCCCTGCAGTGTGTGTGTGTGTGTGTGTGTGTGTGTAACTGTGTAGTATGTAGGGTGCATCCCTGCAGTGTGTGTAACTGTGTCCTACTCACTCCACTGTGGCCTCGTTGCACACCCCACACTTGCCCACGTGCTGGTGGATCTCCATGCTGATGAGACTCTGACACCCTGCAGCTGAAGTTGTGCAGCGGGAGGGGGGAGGGGTGAGGGGGGTCCCGGCGTCACATAGGGTTAACCCTAATGCTAATCGATTCCATCAACGACTCCCTGTCAGTATTACTGAAACTTAATTTGACAATGGGTCAATCTGACAACAGCTAATAAACATGAGAGTCATTTGTGATGAAGATGCATCACATGCTGTGCACTGCAGCTGACCACTCCTCAGACTCACTGCTTTATAACAGACACCCTGCTGACATCTATAGGCTGGGAAGAAGAATACAACCTCAGCAATTCATGTTTGTGAACTACACCAGATGCCCCAAAATAGGTTCCAAGAGCATAAACCAAAAAAATGAATAATATTAAAGATGCTCTATAAATTAAAACAAAATTCATTCTCAAAGGCTGTGTTCTACCCATACTATGAATAACAAAGTACAAACCACCTGAGCAATAACTTCCTCACACTCTCACTGATAGAATATTAAACATTTTTATTTCATAGAAGCAAAGGAGGAAATACAGACACATGTTCAGCTCAAAGCACAACCAGCTTCTCGTTCAGAGCGATCTGTGCCTGGGTGAGGTTGGCCAAATATGTCACCATCAAAAGGTCCTGGAGGACAGAGAGATGAAAGCATTAGCACACCTCACACATTAGAGGACTACTGTGGCAACACACACGGGAAAGCACTCGAACACCCTACTGAATCACATTTCACACTCTGAGCACTCAGGGCTGAGAGCAACACTGAGACTCACATTGATGTTGGAGTTGAGCATGGTCTCAAAGTCCTCTGCTGAGATCTTGGGCACTTTGTTCACCAGGTCCATCAGGAAACGGCCAACACTATTGTCTGCCATAACCTTACCAGACTGAGAAAGAGAGAGTCAGAGAGGTATAAAGTGAGAGAAAGAGGGATAGAGAGTCAGAAAGGGATTGAGAGAGTCAGAGAGGGGCAGAAAGAGTCAGTCAGAGAGGAACAGAGAGAAAGAGTCAGAGGAACAGAGAGAGAGTCAGAGAGGGACATTATACTACATGCATTTAGCAGATGCTTTTATCCAGAGCAACGTCCAGCACAAAAGAACAGAAGTGTATCCATTCAAGCTGAATGAGCAACAGTGTCAGGCCAGGCTAACACCCAGTGAGAGTGAGCACAACACTATTCAAACCCCATTACAAGTTAACCTGTGCAACCTGAGTGGGCAACAGAAGCCAAGTATACTAACTCACAATACTACACAGATAACACATCAAATCCAAACAGCAGCAGGTGCTAGGGGCGGGAACTGAAGGACAGCCAGACAGAAAATCATAGAGGGACAGTGTCAGAGTCAGAGAGCACTGTCACCTTTCCAGACCTTTCTTGAGTCAAACAAACAAATTATAAACCACAAACAAAATAAGATCCCTCATTGGCACACACAAACACCACAAAGTAAGATGGTTTGCCATTTGGTCCCAAAAGTCTGCCATGGAGTATTTTCTCTCTCATACAGTGAGAATCCTCAAAAATACAACACTGTCACTTATGTTAGCTGTGGGCCAAGAGCTATCTGAGCTAAGGAAATGTTTAACTGTGGGAGAGGGTTAGAGTCAGGGGGACATCACCCACGGGCCAGGCTTAGTGGACACTGCTCCATTAGAAATAGCTCTAAACATGGTGTCTAAACCTGTCAGTGTGAAACACAGCCAGCTGTAGTGCACTGATGCATGTTCAATGTTCATTATAAAACATTATAACACATTTATGGCCCATGATTTTAATTATTATTTAATCTATTGACATATTTTATTTGCATTGTACCGTTATCTGTAAGTGTGCTCTTGTGGTAATTAAGCAGCTGAAAGTGAAAGAGAGCGCCCCCTCCTGGCAGAGGCAGTGTCGCCGGCTGCGCTCACCAGCACGTCCTCGATGTACGCCAGCACCGTCCCCAGCATGTCCTGCACCCGCGCCGCCGCCGCACCCACCTGCTCCAGGTCAGAGGTCAAACCATTAGTGCGGCTGGGAGATGCACGCGTTCTCTGGAGGAGGTCAACTGAGAGGAGGGGTGGGGAGAGAGGAAGGAAGGGGTTAACGCAGTTACAGTCTGACTGACCAGCTTCTGTAGTACTAACACACATGTGAAAGAAAGGGAGGGAACTCACTGCCAATCCTCTCTGTGTCGTAGTAGATGTATTTCACAGTCAGAGGGGTGAACATGACGCCCACCGTCTTCCCCGGCACGCCCATCTGAGCACTGACACAGACACAGCCGGTCAGCACATGCAGGGAGAGCGAGGCCCATTCGCATGCCAGAGAATTCTGGGTAGAATGTTTTCCCTACACAGAGTGTACCTGAGCACGCACAGAACTCACCTGACATACGCCCGGATGTTCATTTTGCCGCTCTGCAGCGCGGCGTCGACTGTCAGGTGAACAGGGTTCTGCGCCTCCCGGCTGTAGTACTCATGGATGAGCACAGAGTGCTCTGTGATGTCATAGCCTGTGGCATACCTGCCAGAAAGAGAAGGGGTGTCTAGCAAATGCTTCCCTAACCAGGCCTGCACTTAAAGAGTTAAGAGTTTCTGCTTGGTCTCCCATCTCCCAGAATGGTCCTTACAGAGTAATGAATGTAGCCCCTTCTTACAGGGCAACCCTCTGGCCTTCATCAACCATAAAATTTAACTGTGAAAACTAACCCTAACACTGATGCTTACATCATTTATCTGTGAAAAATACCCTTACACTAACTCTTAAAACCAACTCTGTCAGCATTTAGGAAAACATCTTGCCTGCTGGTCTCACCATGTTATTCCATGCGGTAGCAAATATGTGGATGACATCTGGGTCAATGTCTATACCCAATGAAGGGACACTTCCACAATTTAAACCACTGATGGTGAAAGGCGCAGCAACCCTGCACTAATGGTGTTAACAACAGAGGCCGATGCAACTACCAAGCATCAGGCATCTGAACTGTACGGGGCACCACCAAATAAAGAGGGAGTACACTGCAGTTACAAATGGGTGATGTTCCTGTCATGGGAAACCATCCAGCTGGATGTTGTGGTCTTGCTGTCACAAGGTTATCATTGCCTGTAATACTACCCATAATGCTTTGCATGAAAAAGGAGAAAAGTAACTTGCAACCAGCTACAGATGTTGATATAGGCAAGACAATAATAACCTTCACAGATTTAACCACTGGGGAGAAGCAGTGAAAGGGTTATTAGAGGAATGATGAAATGATGGAGGAGGAACTGATTTTGAAAAAACTGACTGAAGAAAGGATTTGGCTGAGGTTTTTTTAATAAGGAATTAATAAAGTTGACAACATAAGTGATTTTAGGCTGCAAGTTAAGAGCAGACACATAGACAAAAATTATTTAGGTATTCACATAGTGTTACTAAGTGCTTTTTCCATCCATAGTGTTACTGCATGGAAGAGTTTGGATTCACAGTGAAAACAGAGAGCCCGGCTTAACACAGACTTAGCGCGCTATCTTTGCAGTTTTTTTCTTTTCTATCTATGTGTGTCAGTCTACATTGATCAATTAACTTTTTACAGTAGCATGTACAGCAAAGTAGTAAGATATAGCTCATATAGAAAAGTGCAGATGAGAAATGAACTGCCACCTACCTAGAATAAATCTTTTTTCCAGGGTTACAACTAGTTAGGCTTACACTGCACACTTATACCAGACCATTTAAAAGTGAGTCACAAGTCTGATTTTAATGGCTTCTAAACAAAAATGTATGGAATACAGTACAGATGTTTTATTTCATTTTAAAGTAATCTTTATCTCTGAACTAACAGAAAAATCCACAAAGACACAATTGCATAGTAATCTGAGATTTCTCTTTGGTTACACTTTTCATTGAACAATAGTGTACTACGTACTTTTAGTAAGTTCAATACTGGCTGAAGATTGAAACCGAAATAAATGGCACCTTTCCTGCAGTAAATGACAGTACAGACAGCTGCTGGACAGAGCCCGCAGTGGAAGCGCTGTTGTTTTCATAAAGCACCGAGGGGAGACGGCTGCACTCACCAGCCGATGATCACCTCGCTGGGAGACACCTTCTTATGCAGCTCATACATGTTCTTTGCGAATTCCATATCCACAGCAACCTGCCAACACAGAGCAGCGCCACAGTCACGACACATGCAGTTACTCCGCAGCCAGTGTTTTTAATGATCATCATTTACTGGGGTGGGAGTGGTAGCCACAAGGGGTGGCAGTGTAGCATAGTGGTTAAGGAGCAGGACTCGTAACTGAAAGGTTGCCGGTTCGATTCCCCACTTGCTGTACCCTTGGGCAAGGTACTTAACCCACAATTGCCTCAGTAAATATCCAGCTGTATAAATGGACAATATTGTAAAAACCTGTAATTAATGTAAGTTGCTCTGGATTAGAGCATCTGCTGAATGCCAATAATGTCATGTAAAGTAACGTAATGTACTGAACAGTCTGTGATCCCACCTCATCTTCAGACTCATTATGGGGGACAGAGAAGCAGTTGGTCACTTCCACCGTGTGCTTGTCAATGGTTCCTGTGTGGGAAGAATCACATTTGTCATGCCACATCTTGGTACTGGTTTAAGATATATTTCTGTAATGTTCCATGAGTTCATAATGAAATATATAAATAATGAAATATATGACACATGCAAATTTTCACGCGTCTATCACTCAGACCGAGAGAATTTTAAACGGTGCTGGTGCTGCAAACAGACCCTTTCAACTTGAAATAACTATTTTAATTTAGTTAAAATGCAACACACGACACCAAAAAACTCAAATATGGTTAATTTGCGAATTATATATGAACCAAATTTAAAATGTCAATATCTGTTGGGATTTTTTTCAGGAAAGGTCAAACCACTACATAGAGCAGTATGTGGAGACAAGACGTTTGTACTTGCAGCCTAATGTGGCGGATATAACCGTCAAAGTCGAAAATAGTTGCAAAATCTACAAACACAAAAATTTAGCAAGAAATAATCCTGTGCAGATTCCGTAAATGTAGCTAAGAACTGATCATTCATACAAGTATAGACGTTTTTGACGTGTTTTGCTGAGATAATCGGCGTTAAGATGCCTAATGTTACGCATTTAACACTCAGGGCAGGCGATTAAATAAGTGAAGTACCGACAGACAGCTTTGCCTTTTGTTCAGCTATGGAGGTAATGTTAGCTAGCGTTATACAGCTAACTAACAATACTTAAAGATATCGTAACTAATTATATTTTACTGCATTGTTCCGTTACCCACAATCCTGAAATCATCTGTAACAATAATCTGCTGCGGGGCTGCCCGGCTCCCGACCCACACGCACCGCGGCCGCATGTTTCCGCGTCACACACACACCATCAGCCGGCCGGGAAAGCTTTCCATCCAAAGCTTAATTTCAGCACAAAAGCAGGAAAGTCTCACCCAGTAAAGTCCCGATCACACGACTTGCCCCCTCATTTCTCCGCTCATAAGAGTCGGCGATAGAGGCGAGAACAACGGGGTGAATTTTCACGACTGGCCCGTAGACCGACATGATGGAAAAGGAAGCAGGTTTCGATCCAACCACCGAACTACAAATCTCGAACAATCGCGCCGCAACCTGCAGGCGACGCGCATTCTGCCCCCTACAGGACAGGAGGATCTAGGACGCTTCGGCGTTAATATGAATCCAGTCCTTTTGTGGAGGCCAGTGTTGTATCGAAATGAGCACTGCCCTGAAACGTTAATAACTGACTATGTTAATAACTGAGCCAGTCTGAGTGCTATGAACACTACATGCTGCACAAATTCTGGTTCCCTACTGTGAATGCAGACGCCAATAAAGATTGCTCTGTCAGTGACACATTGCAATGTGAGGAACTCAGGTTACATGAGTAGTATGTCAGAATCAGAATCAGAACTTTTTTAATCGCCAAGTACAGATGTACTAGGAATTTCTCTTGGTGCAGGTGTCGACTCTGGATCAATATTGATGTGTCCTGAGATCTTTACCAGTCAGTCATCTGCATTTCTGTAAAGTTATTACATGCAGTGGAGATGCACTGTAAAAAACCACGTTTAAACTCCAAGAAATAGAAAGGAGTTGAAAGTCATGAGAAGGAAGGACATGAAAAGTGCACTGAATGGCTCCTTCATTGAGCCAACTCGGCAATATAAAACAGAAAACACCGTTTTGACGGTCTGACGATTTGACAGCTTATGTGGGAGTGGTACAATCCAGCAGCCCTGAGACCGTGAGCAGCGATACGCTGTGTTTAAACAGCCTGCGAAAAAATAAAAATGTCTCAGGTAGTTAGGTGGGTGGGGGGGAATCACGAGTGGCTCACCCGGTAAACGCACCCACCCTGAGCGCAGACCGAGCGCCACGGCCCGGGCTCGAACCCCACCATACCACCAGCAGACAGCGACCAGGATCCACCCCGCACGGGACCGCGCTGGGCACGACAGCAGACGCCTCGGCCCCATTAGCAACAGCGACTCCTGCTGGTCGATCAGGCACCTGTGGCCCATGTGTCAAAGCTGCCCACGAAATGCTTCGCTTGTGGACCGCAGTCAGGGCCGTGGGACGTTCCAGCAGTGTTTTAACGCACCCTGCCAGATGCAGAAAAAATAAACGTATTAAAACATTTTTAATAACAGGAAGGGGCAAAGACAGTTTCGGACTGTTAGGCATCGATCACCCTAAATGCAATGCCTGTTCATAAATGCTCTATGCCATTTACCACATGTGATATCGATATAGATAGATGCAGATATAATATAAAATACTACATGTCTTTCTATTTATCTGTTTATCATTTTCACACTCCTGCTTCTCGGTTGAATAAGTCTCGAAGTCCCTATCGCTTCACAACGTACCAACGTCTGTGTGCGACAAAGCGTTGTCGAGTAATCCGCTTTTGAAATCACAGCAAATTTCTGCATTGTCTCCAACATAGGGCTGACATTATTTTTCATATAAAGTGGGATGTAAACACAAAATAATGTATTTGCTTTTTATTGCAATGATTCAAAAGTTGTGGTCAAAAGACGTGCCCAGAAAACTTTATTATGAATAATCGTCATATATGGATCCATAAGTTTTGTGTTTGTCTGACGTTACCCAAGTTGCCAGATCGTCTATGAAACACAATCTACACACACAATCCACACACTACATACAATTACTTATTTACTTATCTATTTACTATCCACAACCCCCAGATCAGCATGAACTGAGTCTGATTTTCCAATAGATACAATGACATAAGTAATGGTTATATTTCTGACTGCAGGCTAGAAATCAGGTCTGTCAAGACGGCAAAATAAATATGGTATTTGGTAAAAACTAAAACAGAGACTTTCTTGAGGAATGATTCTTAGCTGCCTCGTCAGACTTTTTAATCCCCTGCTTTCTCGGACAGCACCCTCTGTGTTACACATAATGATTCTGTGTCATAAAACATCTAAAGGCAGCGTATTTACGGAGGGAGACGGAGGGGGAGAGAGACAGGGAGAGACAGTCATGAACCGGGTCTCTGTATTGTTAAAAGCGCAATGCTGCCACCTACTGCACTATAATGGGCATTACAACAGCGTATTGTACAATTGTGCGTCGTAGACCACAAAAACGAAGGGTTTTATATGTCATACAGTATTTATTACAAGAAAAAACACTATTATTTAAAATCTATATTTTACATCTCACTCGTGAAAGAGCTCAAGGAAAACGTAAGTCTGTTGTCATAGTGGAAAGTTTACTGTCCAAATGCATGCTATATAACATTTCTGTACCTGGACTAAAATACCGTTTAAAAGGGCAAAATATAATTTTTATATTTTTAGTTGATCAGTTGATTACTTGATTTCACTTGGTTATGTATGATAATATTAACACGCTATGAGCGATCAAGGATCTGTTGTTATCCATGTTTATCAATCTATTAATTTTCTTGGCAGATGCGTTCATCAGATGCCCTTAGGGCGGATCTTTTACAGTGAGGATTGAAGAATACTTGCAGAGATTCACAGTAAAAGATATTTATAGAATAAAACATTAAAAGATTATAAGTTATACGTAAAGCTAATTCTCTCTCTCTTTCTCCCCCTCCAAGCATACCCCTTCCGCTCGCTCGCTCTCTCTCGCTCTCTCTCTCTCTCTCCCCACCTGCGCACCGAGCCGGTGATTCACGCTCCCGCTTGTTCAGGCCGATATACACCGATCATGCAGCTACATACGGGTCGCCTCCATTTTAGCCTCCATAACAAAACTGATACGCATAACGTTGATATACGCATAACGCATAGCGTTTGAAACGTTTCTTAAACGTGGAGTGTCTGATTTCTGCCTGGGTATATTTTAAACGCAAATTCCCCACAGAGCGATACATCGGTGCTAGACCCACCCCATCTAAATCCTATGTTCAGATGAGAAATGGGAACTCGAAGTTGAACCGGGAACCGCGCATGCCCGGATTGGCAAAACGAACACTACGAATATAGGACATAAAGGAAAAAGACAACTGAATATACTGGCGAGTCAGACACCGGGATCACAATACCGCAGGTAAGAGCCAACGGTTTTTTCAAGGATTGTTTGGGAAAACAGTATTCATATTCCAATTATGCAGTACAATACGGGTCGAGTACAGTGGCTACAATATCATCCATGTTCAAGGATCACCCTACGTGTTTCCGTGTTATCACACAAGTACCTACCGGAGACTGAGTAGGTCCTGTTGCTACACGCACTCCATACGGTTATGAGCGTATTTCAGGGAAGGCTAGCCTGCCATCGTGTGCCAATAATGCCTCTCTTGAACTGTTTTTTGTTTTTTTTTTTAATAATTCATAGTTACCTGTGTTTTTAGTGCTATCCACACTGTTTGTTTACAATACACCAACATCATCAGCTGGTATAGGGTAGTACATGGTGATATGTAAATATGTATATCACATAAATATTATTCTATTACATGGACACACATGCAGAAACAAACACATGCACACGCACACAATGCATCACATTTTACTGGACAATGTACACTGTGCTTTTGTACTAGCAACACTGTGTGTGCATGTGTGTGAGAGAGTGAGTGTCTGTGAGTGTGTGTGTTAGTGAGAGTGAGTGTCTGTGTTTGTGTGTGTGTGTGTGTGTGTGTGTGTGTGTGTGTGTAAAAGAGTGAGTGACTGTGTGTGTTAGTGTGACAGTGAGTGTCTGTGTGTTTGTGTGTGTGTGTGTGTAGGTGTACGAGTGAGATTTTTTGCGCAAGTATGTGTGTTTCTGAGACAGAGGGAGACTATGAGTGTGTGTGTGTGTGTGTGTCAGTAAGAGAGAGAGGGAGAGAGTGTTTGAGTGTGTCTGTGTGTGGGAGTGGGTAAGAGAGATGGTGAGTGTATGTGTGTGTGAGTAAGAGAGAGGGAGAGTGTGTGAGTGTGTGTGTGTCTGTCTCTCCCCCTCCCTGTCTCTCTCCCTCTCCATCTCTCCCCCTCCCTGTCTGTCCCCCTCTCTGTCTCTCTCCTCCTCTCCCCTTCCCTGTCTCTCCTCCTCCCTGTCTCTCTCCCTCCCCCTCTCCCTCTCTCCCACTCCCTGTCTCTCCCCCTCCCCCTCTCTCCCCCTCTCTGTCTCTCCCCCTCTCCCTCTCCCTCTCCCTGTCTCTCCCTCTCTCCCTGTCTCTCTCTCTCCCCCCCTCCCTGTCTCTCCCCTTCTCTGTCTCTCCTCCATCCTCCTCTGCTTCTCTGTCCCTCATCCCCTTTTCATTGCTGTCTTCTTTCCTTCCTAGAATATCTCAGTCTGTTCCCAATAAGTATCCAGGGAACCAGCATCCTCTCAGCTGCCCATCTTATGCCTCAGATCTGGAGGCTGGAGTTATTTAGCTGCTTTATTGAAGGGTGTGAGCTCTTTCCCACTATAGTGTCCCCTCCATTCTAAGATGAACAGAATTTTAATGGACAGTGTCTCAAACAGCAAAAGAGGGAGGCAACAGCAGACCCTCTTCCACTGCTCCACACTGCTGCTCCACACTGCTGCTCTGACCACTGAACCTCAGTACTTTGGAATTCCTAAATGAGCAGGGAGCTGTGTAACTCCTGGGGCTGAAAAGCTTAATTTTCCTGTAAATCACATAGCTGCTCAGAAAAGAATCCTACTCCTGCTACTGCTTTTCTCCAACTCCTCCTATCTCTCCCCACCTCCAGTTCTCCACCTTACATACCACACACCACACCTCTACTTTTGTTAAAGTGTTATACATATTAAATCATTGTTAGTCTCTATTTTGTCTGAAACAGAACAATGACTTGAAAAAGTGCAAGAGAAGAGTAATGAAGTAAGAGAATAGGATGCATGTGAATATTTATTATAAATAGAGATACAAGTTGATTTTTACTATTACATAACATTCATTAATTCAAAAACATGTTCAATAACATTTGTATGAATCACAGTATTTATGAATGTATGAGTATCAATTTGGGACCGGAGTAATTTCATAATCTGTCAATCAGCCTTTTCTGTATGTTTCTTAATAAAGCATCAATATTCCTAATGCTCCAGTTCCTAAATAGGCAATCTTTGATGACCCATATATAGTGAATATTCATGATTCGTTTTTAATACTCTTATGAGACAAAGAGTCCTGGTTTACACAGACCCTGTCTCCAGTGTGTCACTAGCTGCTCCCAAAGGCAGCTCTCTCACACCCCTCCTCTTTTCTCTTTATCACAGATGTGAAGAAACTCAACAAATGACTCAGAGAAAAACCCCAGTGAGATAAATTTAAACAGATACATTTACCCACTCATTCACTCATCGTCATATACACATATCAACAAGCCACACACACTCACACACACGTGCGCGCGCGCACACACACACACACAAACACACACACACACACACACACATACGCGCACACCCACAAGTGTATACACACACACACACACACGCTCTTGCGATGGCTCTGGAAAACTCTGTCCTCAGTTCTCGTCCAGAATCCCTCTCTCTGCCAGTCTCAGAGAAAGGGGAGGGGCCTGTAGGAGAAGCAGAACCAGCCACGCCCACTGGTGTGTTCGATGTGTCAGAGGAGTTGGGGCGTGTGGTAACCACGGATACAGCCGCGCCTCCCCAGCCCACTCCCAGGTCGTTCCAGTCCAAGCTGGCTGCGCGGGAGGCCCAGGCCGCCACCCCGCAGCCCCGCAAGAAGGCGCAGGGAGCCGGCTCCGAGAAGGGCAAGTTCGGCTGGGGTGAGGCAGCTGCTGACCGTGTGTTTGTGGGGATGCGTTTAGTTACCCTCCTCTGGGTACATATTCATTTTCGTGTCTGTATCTTCCTCTGTGAATTTCTCTATGTTTTTTACAGTTTCTGTAGTGTCTTTTTCCTTTCTTCACTTGTGTTCACTGTATCTCTGTGCCGTAGTGAGGAATATGGTGCTCGTTTAGACTCACCTCAGGTCGCCCCCTGCAGGACGCAGCAGGCGCAAGCGGCAGCGATACGTGGAGAAGAATGGCCGCTGTAACGTTCAGCACGGGAACATGCGCGAAACGTACCGCTACTTAACTGACATCTTCACCACTCTGGTGGACCTCAACTGGCGCTGCTCGCTCTTCGTCTTCGTCATGGCCTACGCAGTCACCTGGCTCTTCTTCGGGGCCATCTGGTACCTGATAGCATACTGCAGGTGAGATATACCCTCATATGCTCCAGGTAAGATACACCTGCCTGCTTCAGGTAATTTACCACTGATTCTACTGGTAAATTACATTAATTTTATCTTCTCAATATTTGCATATACAAACAGAAATACAGAAAATCCCCAAAAATGGAAGCAAAAATAAATATTAAAATAAATGAAAATAAAATGCAAGAATCAATTAGAAAGGAGAGCACCCAGTGATACTGATGTTCACACAGCTATACATTACTGCGACACTGTTCTGAAAGATTGTGCTTGATTGCACCATTGTATACTTTCTGTTGAATAATTTGGTATTTTTGTTTATGGTGCATTTTTTTCCAGAGGACTAGTCTATTTCAAAGGAGATATTTGAATAATATCTTCATATTTTTGTGGGTCCTGGTTACATCTATACAAATATAAAATATGGGTCCTCTAAAGAGTAGACATTATGGGAATGTGGTTTTTCACTGAAACACAGTTCTATGTATGCAGACTTTTCCACTGAAAAGGTCAGCAGTGAATTTAATTAACTTTGTGGTGCTTGTATGTTATAATTTACATTCCTGGGCTGGAATATTCATATTCATGAGAATGTTTTTATTTAACCAAAGGAGGGGCAGTTATGAGGATTTCCTTCCAAACCTTATCCATCCATCATTAAAGGTTAGGAATATGAATCAGTTAATTGCATAGCATCTTTCACTGTACAATGCTGGTGAAGTGTAGCACGTATATCTCAAACACTGATAATGGATACTTGCATGGCAGACATATTTTGCCAAACACTAGATATTTATCATATGATTAAACACAGAGCATGGTGACATGTGGTAATTGCTTGATATCTATTGCAGTGTTAAACACTAGCAGAATGGGGCAGATGTGTAAAAGTGATGGCAATGGGAAAATGGACAGCAAAGACAAACCACACAAAGTCATAGAATATGAAACAATGAGAATATGAGTATGACAAATAATCTAAAAATTAAATGAATAATAACACTTTAGGAATATGGTCAGTTCAGTAAGTTGGTGTCTTTATGGTATTGACTAAAATAGCTTGGTGGTGTTGGGTGAATATTACCACTACAGTATTATAATCATTATTGTTAGTATTGTTGGTGGTGGTTGATCGCTTTGGCAATGCTTACTTTCAGCACACCTGTAAATGTAAAGTGTAGTGCTGTGAAAGTCTCTCTCCCCTCCTTTCTTTCTCATTCTCTCCATCCTTTCATCAGAGGAGATCTGGACCACCTGGAGGATGAGACATGGACTCCCTGCGTCAACAATGTGAATGGCTTCATCTCTGCGTTTCTGTTCTCCATCGAGACGGAGACCACGATCGGTTACGGCCACCGCGTGATCACAGATCAGTGTCCGGTGGGCACCATGCTGCTTCTGCTGCAGGCCATACTCGGCTCCATGGTCAATGCATTCATGGTGAGGCCAGCACCAGTTCCCACGGCGACAGCATAGAGCTGCTCACCACCATAACACCATAGGACCTGAGAGGAAAATGGGGTGTATTGGACCCTGTCCTAGAGAGACCATTTGATTGATGTTTTAATTTAGTAATGCAAACTGATATTGGGAGGGGATTCACAGACATTTGAGAATAATAAATTTTCACAAGTTTATACTAAATTGATGACTGTTTTGAGACCAATTCCAGAGTGTTTCACAGGTATGTGTAAGTGTATAAAATTATCACAGGTATTTCTTTGCGTTTATCTCTCAAACGTGTGTAAAACACACTCCCAGGTGTGTGTATCTCACACAGGTGTATGTATCTCACTGGCAGGTGTGTGCTGCTGTTAGTGACCCTCCTTTCTTTCTTCTACAGGTGGGATGCATGTTTGTAAAGATCTCGCAGCCAAATAAGCGGGCGGAGACGCTGGTGTTCTCTCGCAATGCGGTGATCTCTCTGCGTGATGAGCGCTTGTGCCTGATGTTTCGTGTTGGGGATCTACGCAGCTCACACATTGTGGGAGCCAACATGCGGGCCAAACTCATTAAGTCCAAGCAGACTCAGGAGGGTAAATCTACCGCACAAACCAGGCACACTGCAACATATGGCCAGCACTCTCTTCAGTGTGAAAGTATTTCGTTAATAAACACAGGATGTTTACCTGTGCATCTGAAGACCATGTCTCACACTACAGCCTGTGCTCTTCTCCTCCTCATCTCTCCTATCTCCTGAACTCCTCTGTAGGTGAGTTCATTCCTCTGGATCAGACAGACATCAGTGTGGGCTTTGAGACAGGAGATGACCGGCTGTTTTTGGTGTCTCCGCTGGTGATTTCCCATGAGATCGACTCGCGTTCACCATTTTGGGACATGTCCCAGGCCCAGCTGGAGAAGGATGACTTTGAGATTGTGGTGATACTGGAAGGGATGGTGGAGGCCACAGGTGAGTTACGCTATTATGTGGTATATATTAGGGGTGTGCCGACCTTGCTATATTTGTAATTATGTCATATCATATTTATTTGTGTCATAAATGTCAAATATAGTTGTGGTCAGGTTGGAAAAAACAGAAGTGCATGAATTGTACATGCATTGACCCCTAACTGTAAATATCAGGAAACATTGTTTTCTTCTTCATTTGTCTCGTTTATGAATATACTATGAATTGATCTATTTTGCAATGGTTTGCCTAACTGTAAATTACTGACAAAAGAACACTCACCTAAATTTGATGTAGTTAGACAGTGAAGTTCAGATGGACCTCTTCTCATAGCATGAATGCATCCACATTTTGGACTCTTCTCTTTAGAAGCTATAAAATAATTATAATGGAGGCATATAGATTTCTCTCCTGAAGTTCAGATCTCCTTTTTACAATACAAATCAAGATCAGAAGGTGTCTGTTGCCTATAACTTCAGTCAGTGGATGCTATATATTTAGGCCATTTCTTAACTATTAGTCTACATCAGTGGAAAAACACAAAATAGTCCTGTGTGTGTAGCTTCTGTTCCAAGCTGAATGTAAGGAAGTAGCTAGAGAAAAAACCATGAACCTCTTGTGGGGAGAAAATTTAGAAAGTTGAAGATCCCAGGCTTACGTAGCCAATGGTGCAGCCAGCAGGACAATAGTAGCATAAACAAGCTAATTACATCAGCATATCCTAGCTTGTGGTAGACAGTACACAGCTAATCCTGGAGAGATCTGTTGTTATATATACATATGGAGGCACAGATGTGTGTGCTTTATTGACACAGGTATGACATGCCAAGCTCGCAGTTCCTACCTGGCGGAGGAGGTGCTGTGGGGTCACAGGTTCAGCCCAATGATGTCACTGGCCGAGGGGTTCTTTGACGTTGACTATGGTGCTTTCCATCACACGTTCGAGGTATGGTTGCTGAAAAGTTATTGCATTATGAAGATTCTGTCATTGACTCAGTGTGAAAATCCTGTCTCCCACTCACTGTTACTTAGAACGGTGACACACAGACAGTCATCCATGTTTCAGTGTTAAACCTGATTGATGGGCTTCTTTCTTCTTTTTTCAGTTTTTTCAGTATCTTGCAGAAGGAAAGTTTAAATATTTTTCATGTCTGATCTAACACTCAAAGAGAACATTCTATATGTTATGTTAATTACACAAACCTGAAATAAAAACTAAAATAGCTCAGAGGGGACTTTTTTGCAAAAGCAAATATGTAAGTTATTATTCATATTAATAGTTTCTTTTTGAACATAATATTAATAGAAACTATTAATGTTAATTGTTATTAATATTAATTGTTTCTTTTTGTACAATAGCATGTTTTGGTTTCTGTAAGTAGAAAAGACATGATTGTAAGCAGTGTCTTTGCATGGTGGAAACAACATCGTTCATCTCAAGGGCAGTAATTATCCAGTGCAGAAACCTGCTTTTTACAGCTCCATGTGATACAGCAGATGGCCACAGGCTAGTGTTATAGTGCCACATGTGTGAAGCCTCTGTCAAAGCCAGCAGTGTGTGCAGAATTGTCAGAATTTACTGCATGTTAAACTCTGTAGGGTGTTTGCATGAATTCCCTCCTTTCAGCTTGTTTGCTCTCTCACGTTAGCATAGATTTCTGGGTTCAGTTATTCTACTTTTTGCACAATGCAGTTTCTACTGAAGAGCTTGTGCTATGCTGTCTCTTATTGACCTGGTCACACCAGATAAAGCACTCTAATATTATTCAATTTGTCAAATGCTATTCAATGTTTTTGTTTGAAAAAATGTATTAATAAGTGATGTTACAAAAAAACCACACAATTCACTACCAGTGAAAATCCAATGAGACTGTAACCCAGGCCCTACTTCCTCCTCTCATAGGTGGACACACCCTCCTGCTCTGCTCGAGAGCTTTCATTGGCCGCTGCCAGGTTGGAAGCTCATCTCTACTGGTCAATCTCCAGCCGGCTAGATGAGGAAAAATGGGATGGCCCAAACCTGACCGAGCATCTGGAAAAACAGCCAGGCAGTGGCTCAGCAAATGGAAAAGGCGGGGTTGGGACAACATTTACTGTTGGCGAGACAAGTGAAAGCCAAGACCAATCAGGGCAGGGGGAACAGAATGGCAGTGTTGCCACAGACCAATCAGAATCAGAGGCTTAAACGAGTACGGAAGAATAAGGAATTGAATGAAGGGAAACCATTAGAGAAATAAAGAAAGCTAAATATTGTAAGCTAAATATAACTAAAGTACCAGATCTTTAGTAAAATAAACACTTTTAGTATCCCATGGGGGGAATTTGTTTGATAAACTAGTCACATTATTTCTTAATTCATTACCTAATTCTTTCATTAGTCCCTGCTTTGTTCTGTGACGCACTGTTAGGGAATAGTAAATACATGTTTTAGCATGTATGTTGTACAGTATTCTCTTTATCCTAACTGTCCTCACGGTGCCAGTGCCTGTGAAAGCAGGATATTTACAGTGAATGTAGCTCTACATTGGCTGAACACATGAACAATGCTGCTGATTGGGTATTCTACTTCAAATATCCATGACAGCTGCAGGTCTAATGTCAGAGTTTCATCATCTGTGTAGTTATCTCCTATTATGATTAAAGTAACTCCTTAGAAGGATGAGTAGATTCATTACTGAGAATACTGTGCTGCATAGTCATGATGGGAAACTGTGGAATTGGAGGAGAAGGGCTGCAAGATTAGAGATTTGAATTTGTCAGCTATTGGATCAAAAGGTGTGGAGATGTAACCAAACAAATGAAATGACTGGACTAATTTATAGAGAGATTAAATGATAGCTGTGGAGAGGAACATGTAAACAGATAAACACACACACAGCTACATGGCAAGGGGGATTTGTGTATATGTTTTGCTTGGTAGAGAAAATATATTCGAGAAAGAGGAAAAAAAACTGATAAATGGTTAAGGATATTGATTAAACAAATAGAATATACTTATGAGTAACAACCACAATTAGTCTTTAAGAGAACATGTTGATGTTTAGTTGCTGCATATATTCTGAAAAAGAAAAGTGATGGATAACCATGGGTCATGTGTATTTTAGAGGAATAGGTACATAATCATTGTGGACATTAAAACAAAGATTGATGGAGGTTACCACAGGTGTCATTTGGAAAAAATGAAGTCACCACCATACATATCCCATGAAAAGCATCCATTAAGCTGGCAAAAAGCTGTCAATGTTTAGTTATATGTATAATTAATTTTAAGGATACCACGAGTATTTCAGAAAATCAGATTTAAATGTGTCTAAAATAAATATCATAGAGAAAATGAAGGCACAGGCTCTCAGATGAAAATTGACACTTTATTTAAGAGATATTGATTAGTATTTTAATGAATGTAGAAGACTACCTTTAGCACACTTCTGATGAAAAGCACAATGTCTGACTCAGTCTTGCTTCTGTTGCTTTGTAGATATGAATACTTTCCTCTGTGTTTTTAATATTAATTCAATGTATTAGAAAAATAAACAATTGTTAACACAGAGTTTGTGTATTTTGCATTTGATGAAAATTGCACTCAATAATGTGATGTATACATATATCTGTGTATTTTCTTCAACTCTGCCTGTGTACTTGTCTGTCTTTGTAATTATTGTCCAGTAATATGTTGTTCTTTTTTATGCAGTAATATATGTTATTTTATTGTATGTAATATGTTATTTTAGTTTTTGTAACAACGTAACTTTTTTATGCAAAGCCATCGTCTGTTCAGACTGTGTGGACACATCTCTCAGTCCAAATACTATCCTCATTCTAATTTCTGTCTAATCTGCTGGGGTTGAGGGCAATTCATATTCACTGTCCCCTCTCTTCCACAGCCCATTGGGAGTGTAGATAATTCATATTCCAAACACAGTTATTGCTAAGGAACTGGGGCTCTGGGTAAATGTTGAACTATTGATTTTACTCTGACATTTTATGTGCTGCAGCTCTTTTCCTCACCCCCGCCTCACTCTCTGCTCTCAGACCCTGCCTTTCCCTTTCTCTTTGATCGTATCCTTCCCTTATTAATCCTGCTTTTGCCTGTGCGTGCCCCTATGTCAGCCAAACAGTATTTTTATGTTTTTAAGGTGCACTGTTTGGGTCTGCACAGTGGAACTGTGTGCCATGCACAGAGCCTTTAGGGGCCAGAGATTTGCATTGGAAAAGGCCACTCCTTTGCTAGCCTTGGAGGAGGCGTCAGGGATGCAAGTGAGGGGAAGTTTATTCCATTGGATTGGGGGACCAGAGCACTGTGTACTGCACCCTGCCTGTGAGGTCAAAGCACTAACCTCAGTCTGGCCCTTAGCACAGGTGTTGACCAATCCTCCACCAAGCATGATAGACACACACTCACAGTATGCCACATTCCCCCCCTAAGGATTGCAACTTTGATATGACATAAAAATCATCACCTTTGTGATGATTTAAATAATCACCTTTATTAGACCCCATTAAAAATGGCCGCGTTTAATAAGCCGAATCTAAAACTCCTCCCTTACAAGCTTAGAAACAGCACATTCAATTCATGAAGGCACATATGCACATACTTCCAGCAGACAGTGGTCCACACTGGCTGGGATGCAGTTTGGGGTGGAAATCATTCTGCCTCATTCCAGCACAATCTTTCCCTGACTGTCAGGAATGTAACTGCTGCTTCCTGGGCTGGCCACCAGACGACCACATCGCTTCCTGTGTTCTCTGTGTCTCCTTTAGTGAATGTCATTCACCTGTGTTGATTAGTTATTGTTTATACCCGTGTTCTGTTATTTAAGCCCTGCCCTTTGTTCATGTCTCTGCTCAGTCTTGAGTTGCCATGTCTGTGTACTCATGTGCTCACTCTGTTTTGTTTCTCCTGAGTCTTCAATAAAGGAAACTTTAGTTTCTTTGAACCAAATCTCTCGTGTCTTTAGGCATCTCTGCATTTGGGTTCACACCGACTTCCAGCAGCAGCATTTGAGGTGGTGCCCTCACATACACAGCAACCCTCCAGCCCGACACAGCCTCCAGCCCGACACAGCCCCCAGCCTCCAGCCTCCAGCCCCCAGCCCGACACAGCCTCCAGCCCCCAGCCTCCAGCCCGACACAGCCTCCAGCCTCCAGCCCGACACAGCCTCCAGCCTCCAGCCCGACACAGCCCACAGCCCGACACAGCCCCCAGCCCGACACAGCCTCCAGCCCCCAGCCTCCAGCCCGACACAGCCTCCAGCCCCCAGCCTCCAGCCCGACACAGCCTCCAGCCTGACACAGCCTCCAGCCTCCAGCCCCCAGCCCGACACAGCCTCCAGCCCCCAGCCTCCAGCCCGACACAGCCTCCAGCCCGACACAGCCTCCAGCCTCCAGCCCCCAGCCCGACACAGCCTCCAGCCCGACACAGCCTCCAGCCCCCAGCCTCCAGCCCGACACAGCCTCCAGCCCCCAGCCTCCAGCCCGACACAGCCTCCAGCCTCCAGCCCGACACAGCCTCCAGCCCGACACAGCCTCAGCCCCCAGCCTCCAGCCCCCAGCCCGACACAGCCTCCAGCCCCCAGCCCGACACAGCCTCCAGCCTCCAGCCTCCAGCCCGACACAGCCTCCAGCCCGACACAGCCTCCAGCCCCCAGCCCGACACAGCCTCCAGCCTCCAGCCCGACACAGCCCCCAGCCTCCAGCCCGACACAGCCCCCAGCCTCCAGCCCCCAGCCCCCAGCCCGACACAGCCTCCAGCCCGACACAGCCCCCAGCCCGACACAGCCTCCAGCCCGACACAGCCCACAGCCCGACACAGCCCCCAGCCCGACACAGCCTCCAGCCCGACACAGCCTCCAGCCTCCAGCCCCCAGCCCGACACAGCCCCCAGCCTCCAGCCCCCAGCCTCCAGCCCGACACAGCCTCCAGCCCGACACAGCCTCCAGCCTCCAGCCCGACACAGCCTCCAGCCCGACACAGCCTCCAGCCCCCAGCCTCCAGCCCCCAGCCCGACACAGCCTCCAGCCCCAGCCCGACACAGCCTCCAGCCTCCAGCCCGACACAGCCTCCAGCCCGACACAGCCCCCAGCCTCCAGCCCGACACAGCCTCCAGCCCGACACAGCCTCCAGCCCCCAGCCCCCAGCCCGACACAGCCTCCAGCCCCAGCCTCCAGCCTCCAGCCCGACACAGCCTCCAGCCCCCAGCCCCCAGCCCGACACAGCCCCCAGCCCGACACAGCCTCCAGCCTCCAGCCCGACACAGCCTCCAGCCCCCAGCCTGACACAGCCTCCAGCCTGACACAGCCTCCAGCCCGACACAGCCTCCAGCCCCCAGCCTGACACAGCCTCCAGCCTGACACAGCCTCCAGCCCGACACAGCCTCCAGCCCCCAGCCCCCAGCCCGACACAGCCTCCAGGCCGACACAGCCTCCAGCCCCCAGCCTCCAGCCCCCAGCCCGACACAGCCTCCAGCCCGACACAGCCTCCAGCCTCCAGCCCGACACAGCCTCCAGCCCAACACAGCCTCCAGCCTCCAGCCCGACACAGCCTCCAGCCCGACACAGCCTCCAGCCCCCAGCCCGACACAGCCTCCAGCCTCCAGCCCGACACAGCCTCCAGCCCGACACAGCCTCCAGCCCCCAGCCCCCAGCCCGACACAGCCTCCAGCCCGACACAGCCTCCAGCCCCCAGCCTCCAGCCCGACACAGCCTCCAGCCTCCAGCCCGACACAGCCTCCAGCCCCCAGCCTCCAGCCTCCAGCCCGACACAGCCTCCAGCCCGACACAGCCTCCAGCCCCCAGCCTCCAGCCTCCAGCCCGACACAGCCTCCAGCCCGACACAGCCTCCAGCCCCCAGCCTCCAGCCCGACACAGCCTCCAGCCCGACACAGCCCACAGCCTCTAGCCTGACACAGCCCCCAGGAAGATTATAGGAAGTTAGGCCTTCCTATAGCAGCTCTGCTAATTCAAGTTTTCTTACTAAAAGATGTAGGAAAAGTAAAAGGAAGGGGTCTTCTTTATTAAAGGGTACCTGAGAGAATCTTTTTTTCTATTCCCTTGTCCCCTTCCTGAAACTAGTCTAAAAATATAATTTCACTTCAGATCTAAAATTGTTCTCTTGACCTCAAAGTCAATCCTAAAACTGCTCTCAGTTCCCCTGGTCTGTGAAAGCCCTTTACTAATCTGAAATCCTTGGAAAAAGAGAAAGAGAGAGAGAGATATCTAAAAATACACATCCAAATATTTTGCATTTGACTATGCTTCTTCAGAGGAAAGTTGTGAAGACTGTATAAAGGACCCATTTTATGAGAATCAATAGATCAGCTGCTCTGCTTTCCCATGTGAAGAATGCACTTAGAGTACTTCTCCCATTGGATCCTGATCCTTATTGTTCAGTGCAGCAGAGTGGAGGACTTTCTCTGTGTTGTAATTCAGTGTACTTTTCCCTAGAATCCCATTTATATGATAAAATGTGGCCCCTGGGAAACTACCTATTCTAACGTATCCTACCTTTGAATGGTTAACCTTGTTTAAGTGTCCGAGGTTAGCTTTTTCTTCACTGTGCTGTTATTGTGCATGAAGTAAAGCATAATTTCATATGAAATTTGGTGTCATTCTTAACTAAGACAATGAAAAAAATATGCATTTTACATTAAATTTGGGGTCATTCTTAATAAGAATAGTGTCATTTTGGTGAAACTTAATATCATTATTAACACCGCTACCTAAGACATTTAAGAAAAGCATGATTTCTTAAATGACATGATGCCAGCCTATACACTCTACAATCAAAGTGGGCAGTGGCCTGTGAAATGACTAAGTGTCACTTCGTGTGCATGAAGAAAAGCGTCATTTCACATGAAATTTGGTGTCACTAAGACTATGAAAAAAAATATGCATTTTACATTAAATTTGGGGTCATTCTTAACTTTAATAAACTTGGTCAAACTTGATCTAATTATTTAAACCTAAGACATAAGAAAAGCATCATTTTAGATGAACCATGGTGTCATTCTTAATACCCATATTAAGAAAAGTGTATATTTCATGTGAAATTTGGTGTCGTTCTTAACGTTAAGAAAAGTGTCATTTTGGTAAAACTTGGTGTCATTCTTACGACCAAATGTCACTTCGTGTGCGTGAAGAAAAGCGTCATTTCACATGAAATTTGGAGTTATTCTTAAATGCCAATATTGAGGAAAGCATCACTTTTAGGTTAAACTTGATGTCATTCTTAACTCAGTTAAGAAAAGAATCATCTCATATGTAACTTGGTGTCATTCTTATTTCTGTAACAGCGTTTTCTCGGGTTGTGATTGGGAGGGGAATGTTTATCTGTGATTGGTTTAAAAAAAGGAGGGAAAATGCTGAGGATGTTGGGTAATGTAGTTGTTGTTGTGCCTATTAGTGATTATGAGTCTAAGTAGTTCCAAGCTTCCAGAAAAAAAAATGTGCCAAAATTCACCAGAGAGGAGCACGGTCTCCTCTGTTTAGGGGTGTCATCTCCCGTCAGGGGTGGCGTACTTCCAAGAACAAAATATTGTTCTCTATACGTTTCATTGAAAAGCACTGAAAGCCATTCCAAACAAATAATATAAACAGCTAAACGAGGAGATCAGGCTTCATTTGAGGCCTAGTTTGTGTGGCTCCGTGTCTGGCCAGAGAGCACCCGGGCCTCTGAAAGTTCAGACTGCAAAGATAAAGCCCTGAAATTTGAAATCAGAGAGTGCGCATGCAGAGTTTGGTAGCCCTAGCTGATTCGCTTGCCACATGCGTGGGGTCATGTGAAGGCCAACCATTGATTCACATTGCCTACAACAGAGTTTTCAAAATTTTTGATGAAGTTACCAGAGCAGAGCATGGTCTTGAGTGTTTATTCATGTGATGTGAGTTTTGAATTCGTGCCTCCTTTGTATTGGGAGAGAAATATGATGACAGCGTTCCACTGATAGTGTTCCAACAATCACATATTGTTCTCTATGCATTTCATTGAAAAGCACTGACAGCCATTCCAAGTACAATATATAAAGGGCTAAACTAGGAGATCAGGCTTCATTTGAGGCCTAGTCACACGTTTTGGGGTTCCCGATCTCCCAGACATCCCAAACTTGGTGTGCGAGACCTTTTGAAGGATCAAAGAGAGCACATGAAGTTTGGTGAGCATCGGGGGCTCCTTTCTCTAAGTAACCATGGAGTGGCCTGAATCCCACAGAAACTTGGTTCTGGGGTTACTTTTACACAGGTAACGCGTTTCCCATGTTATATTTTACGTACGCGGTCAAAAAGATGTTAAATTTGCATTTGGACCCTTCTCTGTGGCGCCCCTTGGTGGCCACCCCGAGGAACTGACAGTGTGGGGGAGACCTTTCAGGAACACTTTACCCAGTGGTGACCTTACCTATGATTCAACCGTTTCAATTGAAACAGGTCCCACCCTCCAGGGGGGCCCCCAACTGATATAAACCAACTGGAATCCTCGCTTTTTTCTGCTCTTTTATGTTTATGTTTTATGGGCGTAGGGCCCCATATTAAGTATTGAAACGGGCCCCCAAATGCATAAGGCCGCCTCTGACTTTACCCCATATCTATGGTCCTTTCCGTTGGAGAGTAACAGGCCTACGAAGTTCCACAAAAATCAACGTTCACAGGTTGACCAACCAATGCAAACGCAAAGTCCTGCGTGACCCCTTATGCAGTATGTCAGCGTCCGTGCCTAGGGCTTCAAGGTGCTATTGAGCACTTTGTGCTTACTTATGTGGAAGTGGTCCAAATCACGTTTGGGACTTACTCATGAGCGCCCCCTTCAGGCCACCACCAGGACCTAAGAGTGTGGGCCGAGACCTTTCAGGAACACTTTACCCCATGTCTCAAGGCCTCTCCATTGCGGAGTTATAGCCTCCAAAATAATTCAGAGGTCAAAGCGGTCAAAGGTCAACTATCTTCCTGTGTAGATGTTCCTGTGGGTTGGCAGAACACCTTAGGTGTCTTCCAAATTTACGGTCTCAGATCTTTTCTTTGGAACACCTTATATTGGTTCCAAGGAAGGGATCTGAGAATAGCTGGGACACTGTGATTGGTTGTACAATTGCTCATGCAAATTACCAAGTATAAAAGAGCCCAAGTTCTGCATGACACACACACACAAACACACATACATATTTTTAAACATTTAACGAATTTGCAGTCATTTTGGCTTGAAAATCCCTTTTCAAATATGAATGGTGTCGTTTTATATTTTGTCCACCAGATGGCGCAAATTGACAGTTTTAACCATTTTATTACATTTTACTCATAAAGAGTACACTTTAAAACACAAAGACACACACAGACACACACACACACACACACACTTACTTACACAAAGGTTTTTAAACATTTGCAGTCACTTGCAGATGATCTGTAGATGATACCCAACTGTTCATTTCCTTCCCACCCGAGATGGGCATCACTACCAAAGTATTTGCATGTCTCACTGACATCTTGGGCTGGATGAACAAGCAACAGTTCAAACTAAACATTGATAAGACCGAGATCGCCTACGTCCCAGCATACATGACCCCTCCGATGAACCTCTCAATTTGCGTTGACAACGCAAAAGTAATAGCAAGCACAGCTGCCAAAAACCAAGGGGTAACTTTGGACAGCAATCTGTCCTTCAAAGTGCATACTGCAGCCACATCCAGGATGTGCAGATTGCTGTTATTCAACATTAGGGGGATCAGACCTTACCTCTCCAAATACACAGCTCAAGTGGTGATCCACACTCTCATGCTGTCACGTCTGGACTACTGCAACTCGCTGCTTGCTGGCCTCCCGGCGCATGTCATCAGACCGCTGCAGCTTATCCAGAACGCAGCAGCCCGATTGACGTTCAACCTCCCCAAGCAGGCCCATGTGACACCTCTCCTTGAATCCCTCCACTGGCTACAGCGAGTTGCAGTGAGGATCAAGTTCAAGACCTTGCTACTAACCTTCAAGGGACTTAACGGATCAGCCCCCCAATACATACAGGACACGATCAAGGCCTACAAGCCAGCAAGGCTTGCTACGCTCTGCTACCTCGATTCGCCTCCGTGTCCCAAAATATAAGGGCAGCATCTCTCGAACCCTCCTCTTCTCAGTACTGGCTCCACGCTGGTGGAATGAGCTTCCTGCCTGAGATTCGGACAACAGACTCCCTGGGCACCTTCAAGAGAAAACTTGAAACTCATCTTTTCAAGCTGTATCTCTAGTCTACCCTCCTCTCTATCTGTCAACATCTATCCTATCTATCCCTATTTTCAAAAAAAAAAAGCACTCTACACTAGCTTAGCACTTAACTTAGTATCTTACTGGCCTCTTGTAATACTTTGCGATAACTACTCTTAGCACAGTGATGCACTTATTTGGAAGTCGCTCTGCGTAAGAGCGTCTGCTAAAAAATGTAAAGTAATGTAATGTAGAGTAATTTTGCCTTTAAAATCCCCTTCTAAATATGAATGGTGTTGCTCTGTATTTTCACCACTAGATTGGGAATATTCACATTTTAATAGCTTTTATCGTGTTTAACACTTTAAATGTGCACACTTCAAAACACACACACACACACACACACACACACAATTTTTAAAATATTAAACAAATTTGCAGTCATTTTGCCTTTGTGATGGCAGATGAAGCTGCGAAAGCGCCGCAACCACTCCAGCCTCCCCACTCTCACAGGTGCTGTCTCTTCCTGAAGCACTCAACCCCTTTTCTCTTAAGGATGTTTGTGTTTTGCAGACGGCAGCTGAGGAACGAGGAAAGACCTGGTGGCGAAGGGACTGCGCCTCTGATGAGGGCCATGAACTCAAACCCGTTTTTCAGTGCACTGCCTTTCCTTTCATCGCCAAGCTGACGCTTGCGGTTAGGACCATGTGTCAAAAGGAGGGGGAGTATAATATTGTAAATATGCACTGGTATGAATCACCTCCCACAGATGTTCAACATATATGAAATCCACATCCAAAGCTTGCTTCATGGAAAAGTTATAACATTTTACCACAGGGGCGCTGAGCTAAGCTGCGGCACCAAGCCTGGGCTCCAGTGCTCGGTAGCAGGAGATGAGCCGAGGCCGGCGACATCAGAACGGCATCTGTCGGACGCTCGGTTCGAGCACAGTGAGCGTTTGAATGAGTAGGCCCGAAAAGCCTGTTTCGTAGTAGTTTCAAAACCCTTTTGGTCTATCGCGGCCGTATCCAGCCACAGAAGCACGCCGCTTTTTACACAGGCCACCAGGGCAGCCGCCAGACCTGGGATATGCCATGTTTTTGACCTGGAGGAGGGTTAACCTTGAGTTTGACACGCCCATCATTCCCCCACAGGAATGAAAATGGTCTGTATTGGTCATAAAAAGCCCTGAGAACCTGTGTACCAAAGAAGTCTACCTGCACTTCAATTATGTTGATTTTTAGACTCAGAGACAGAGAGAGAGAGAGAGAGAAATAAAAATTTATGTATAGTTTCTGGTCACAGGATTTATATTTAGATCATTTTGATCAATACCAAATTTGGTATTCAATTCCATTTTTCCCTCATTGAATGTAATAGAAGTACATTCCAAGTATAAAACACTAAACTCTTTAGGGAGACACCTTCTTAAAATGGCTGCTTACCTCAATGAATGCAGCCTATAATGAAAGGGGCTGGGGTAAGCAATCCGCATTTATAAATTGGTTCAGACACATGGTTTGCCCATTGGCCAATCACTTGTCACATGGGGCAACCCACCAAAAAAATAAGTCAGAGAGGCTGTGACCCAAAACTCACCAAAGGCGTGCATGTCGCTAGCAACCATACTGTTTACCCCAGCAACTGCCTAGCAACCATTTAGCAACAACCTAGCAACACCCTGGCAACCACTTAGGCACATCCTAGCAAACACTTATCAAAACCCTAGCAATCGTCTCATACGGGGTAGCGCGTTTCGCTGCTGGGTCGCAATCACACTCTGTGCCTCAAGTGGCGGCAATGTCAAAATCACCACACACGTCCCACATGTCCCCATGTGTTACATATGTCGTAAGCCTACGACTTTGCTGTTCCGCGTCATAAGGCGATTCGTCCACATTTAGCCTAGCCTGTCGCTATTGCCAATGGTTTCTGTGGGCCAAATTTCATATTTCAAAGAATTCCTACCGCCAAGCGCAAAGTCAGACGGCTTCCAAACTGCCACACGTGTCCGCCTCACTCCCGAGTGTATTTTAAAAACATGTTGGAGATTGTACCTATGATTGCAAAGTCACTACATTGAATTGAAAATGATGAATTCAACTCCAAAACCACTCAGAGAACAATATTTCATTTTTGAAAGTCATGGCAATGTTGTTCAATGACAGAAATAGGGAATAGTATTTTATTTTTGGTACTTCCTTAGCAACAGGGGGTGCCACCTGTCGGAGTCAGAGGCTGGCTCTCACGTACTTGATACTGGGGGAAACTAACAATGTGTGTGTGTGTGTGTGTGTGTGTGTGTGTGTGTGTGTGTGTGAGAGAGAGAGACAGAGAGAGAGAGAGACAGAGAGAGAGAGAGACAGAGAGTCTGTGTCTGCATTTTAATGTGTACTCATTTAAAGTGTAAAAGTTAATGAAAGAAATAAAACTTGTATAAAAGCGCCATCTAGTGGAGAAATTGCAGAGATGCACCATTCATATTTCAATGTGGATTTTAAAAGCAAAAGGACTCCAAATTTTTTGAACGTTTAAAAAAATTATTTGAGAGTTTGTGTGTGTGTGTCTGGGTGATTGTGTGTATTAAACTGTAAACATTTAAATTAAAAAAGCATGAGAAAACTGAAAAAATATGAATATGCACCATTCAGTGGATTCAATAGATAGCAAGACCATTCATATTTTAATGGGGATTTAAAAGTCAAAATGACTGTAAATTTTAAAATGTTTTAAAATGTTGTTGTGATTGTGTGTGTTTGTGTGCTTCTGTCTGTGTTTGTGTTTTAAAGTGTTGTCAAAGTGTAAAACTTGATGAAACTGATGAACGTGTAGATAAGCGCCACCTGGTGGACAAAATACAGAGCTACACCAGTCATATTATAATGGTGATTTGAAAGGCAAAATGACTGCAATTTTCTAAGCGTTTAAAAAAAGTTCATGTGAGTGTGTTTATGTGTGTGTGTGTGTGTTTGAAAGTGTGCTCAATAAAAATGTGAAACTTGATAACGTTTAAAAATTTGAAGACATTTTGGCTTGAAAATCCCTTTTCAAATATGAATGGTGTAGTTTTATATTTTGTCCACCAGATGGCGCAAATTGACAGTTTTTATCATTTTTGTCACGTTTTACACTTTAAATATGTACACTTTAAAAACTGCACAATCACAAAGACGTTCACACAGGAAAAATGCACACACACACCCTCTCTCTCTCTCTCTCACACAAACACATGTGTTTTTAAAAATTTAACCAATTTGCAGTCATTTTGGCTTGAAAATCCCTTTTCAAATATGAATGGTGTAGTTTTATATTTTGTCCACCAGATGGCGCAAATTGACAGTTTTTATCACTTTTGTCACGTTTTACACTTTAAATATGTACACTTTAAAAACTGCACAATCACAAAGACATTCACACAGAAAAAACGCACACACACACTCTCTGAGACACACACACACAAACACACATACATATTTTTAAACATTTAACGAATTTGCAGTCATTTTGGCTTGAAAATCCCTTTTCAAATATGAATGGTGTCGTTTTATATTTTGTCCACCAGATGGCGCAAATTGACAGTTTTAACCATTTTATTACATTTTACTCATAAAGAGTACACTTTAAAACACAAAGACAAACACAGACACACACACACACACACACACACACACACTTACACAAAGGTTTTTAAACATTTGCAGTCACTTGCAGATGATCTGTAGATGATACCCAACTGTTCATTTCCTTCCCACCCGAGATGGGCATCACTACCAAAGTATTTGCATGTCTCACTGACATCTTGGGCTGGATGAACAAGCAACAGTTCAAACTAAACATTGATAAGACCGAGATCGCCTACGTCCCAGCATACATGACCCCTCCGATGAACCTCTCAATTTGCGTTGACAACGCAAAAGTAATAGCAAGCACAGCTGCCAAAAACCAAGGGGTAACTTTGGACAGCAATCTGTCCTTCAAAGTGCATACTGCAGCCACATCCAGGATGTGCAGATTGCTGTTATTCAACATTAGGGGGATCAGACCTTACCTCTCCAAATACACAGCTCAAGTGGTGATCCACACTCTCATGCTGTCACGTCTGGACTACTGCAACTCGCTGCTTGCTGGCCTCCCGGCGCATGTCATCAGACCGCTGCAGCTTATCCAGAACGCAGCAGCCCGATTGACGTTCAACCTCCCCAAGCAGGCCCATGTGACACCTCTCCTTGAATCCCTCCACTGGCTACAGCGAGTTGCAGTGAGGATCAAGTTCAAGACCTTGCTACTAACCTTCAAGGGACTTAACGGATCAGCCCCCCAATACATACAGGACACGATCAAGGCCTACAAGCCAGCAAGGCTTGCTACGCTCTGCTACCTCGGTTCGCCTCCGTGTCCCAAAATATAAGGGCAGCATCTCTCGAACCCTCCTCTTCTCAGTACTGGCTCCACGCTGGTGGAATGAGCTTCCTGCCTGAGATTCGGACAACAGACTCCCTGGGCACCTTCAAGAGAAAACTTGAAACTCATCTTTTCAAGCTGTATCTCTAGTCTACCCTCCTCTCTATCTGTCAACATCTATCCTATCTATCCCTATTTTCAAAAAAAAAAAAAGCACTCTACACTAGCTTAGCACTTAACTTAGTATCTTACTGGCCTCTTGTAATACTTTGCGATAACTACTCTTAGCACAGTGATGCACTTATTTGGAAGTCGCTCTGCGTAAGAGCGTCTGCTAAAAAATGTAAAGTAATGTAATGTAGAGTAATTTTGCCTTTAAAATCCCCTTCTAAATATGAATGGTGTTGCTCTGTATTTTCACCACTAGATTGGGAATATTCACATTTTAATAGCTTTTATCGTGTTTAACACTTTAAATGTGCACACTTTAAAACACACACACACACACACACACAATTTTTAAAATATTAAACAAATTTGCAGTCATTTTGCCTTTGTGATGGCAGATGAAGCTGCGAAAGCGCCGCAACCACTCCAGCCTCCCCACTCTCACAGGTGCTGTCTCTTCTTGAAGCACTCAACCCCTTTTCTCTTAAGGATGTTTCTGTTTTGCAGACGGCAGCTGAGGAACGAGTAAAGACCTGGTGGCGAAGGGACTGCGCCTCTGATGAGGGCCATGAACTCAAACCCGTTTTTCAGTGCACTGCCTTTCCTTTCATCGCCAAGCTGACGCACGGTTAGGACCATGTGTCAAAAGGAGGGGGGAGTATAATATTGTAAATATGCACTGGTATGAATCACCTCCCACAGATGTTCAACATATATGAAATCCACATCCAAAGCTTGCTTCATGGAAAAGTTATAACATTTTACCACAGGGCGCTGAGCTAAGCTGCGGCACCAAGCCTGGGCTCCAGTGCTCGGTAGCAGGAGATGAGCCGAGGCCGGCGACATCAGAACGGCATCTGTCGGACGCTCGGTTCGAGCACAGTGAGCGTTTGAATGAGTAGGCCCAAAAGCCTGTTTCGTAGTAGTTTCAAAACCCTTTTGGTCTATCGCGGCCGTATCCAGCCACAGAAGCACGCCGCTTTTTACACAGGCCACCAGGGCAGCCGCCAGACCTGGGATATGCCATGTTTTTGACCTGGAGGAGGGTTAACCTTGAGTTTGACACGCCCATCATTCCCCCACAGGAATGAAAATGGTCTGTATTGGTCATAAAAAGCCCTAAGAACCTGTGTACCAAAGGAGTCTACCTGCACTTCAATTATGTTGATTTTTAGACTCAGAGACAGAGAGAGAGAGAGAAATAAAAATTTATGTATAGTTTCTGGTCACAGGATTTATATTTAGATCATTTTGATCAATACCAAATTTGGTATTCAATTCCATTTTTCCCTCATTGAATGTAATAGAAGTACATTCCAAGTATAAAACACTAAACTCTTTAGGGAGACACCTTCTTAAAATGGCTGCTTACCTCAATGAATGCAGCCTATAATGAAAGGGGCTGGGGTAAGCAATCCGCATTTATAAATTGGTTCAGACACATGGTTTGCCCATTGGCCAATCACTTGTCACATGGGGCAACCCACCAAAAAAATAAGTCAGAGAGGCTGTGACCCAAAACTCACCAAAGGCGTGCATGTCGCTAGCAACCATACTGTTTACCCCAGCAACTGCCTAGCAACCATTTAGCAACAACCTAGCAACACCCTGGCAACCACTTAGGCACATCCTAGCAAACACTTATCAAAACCCTAGCAATCGTCTCATACGGGGTAGCGCGTTTCGCTGCTGGGTCGCAATCACACTCTGTGCCTCAAGTGGCGGCAATGTCAAAATCACCACACACGTCCCACATGTCCCCATGTGTTACATATGTCGTAAGCCTACGACTTTGCTGTTCCGCGTCATAAGGCGATTCGTCCACATTTAGCCTAGCCTGTCGCTATTGCCAATGGTTTCTGTGGGCCAAATTTCATATTTCAAAGAATTCCTACCGCCAAGCGCAAAGTCAGACGGCTTCCAAACTGCCACACGTGTCCGCCTCACTCCCGAGTGTATTTTAAAAACATGTTGGAGATTGTACCTATGATTGCAAAGTCACTACATTGAATTGAAAATGATGAATTCAACTCCAAAACCACTCAGAGAACAATATTTCATTTTTGAAAGTCATGGCAATGTTGTTCAATGACAGAAATAGGGAATAGTATTTTATTTTTGGTACTTCCTTTGCAACAGGGGGTGCCACCTGTCGGAGTCAGAGGCTGGCTCTCACGTACTTGATACTGGGGGAAACTAACAATGTGTGTGTGTGTGTGTGTGTGTGTGTGTGTGTGTGTGTGTGAGAGAGAGAGAGAGAGAGAGAGAGAGACAGAGAGAGACAGAGACAGAGAGTCTGTGTCTGCATTTTAATGTGTACTCATTTAAAGTGTAAAAGTTAATGAAAGAAATAAAACTTGTATAAAAGCGCCATCTAGTGGAGAAATTGCAGAGATGCACCATTCATATTTCAATGTGGATTTTAAAAGCAAAAGGACTCCAAATTTTTTGAACGTTTAAAAAAATTATTTGAGAGTTTGTGTGTGTGTGTCTGGGTGATTGTGTGTATTAAACTGTAAACATTTAAATTAAAAAAGCATGAGAAAACTGAAAAAAATATGAATATGCACCATTCAGTGGATTCAATAGATAGCAAGACCATTCATATTTTAATGGGGATTTAAAAGTCAAAATGGCTGTAAATTTTAAAATGTTTTAAAATGTTGTTGTGATTGTGTGTGTTTGTGTGCTTCTGTCTGTGTTTGTGTTTTAAAGTGTTGTCAAAGTGTAAAACTTGATGAAACTGATGAACGTGTAGATAAGCGCCACCTGGTGGACAAAATACAGAGCTACACCAGTCATATTATAATGGTGATTTGAAAGGCAAAATGACTGCAATTTTCTAAGCGTTTAAAAAAAGTTCATGTGAGTGTGTTTATGTGTGTGTGTGTGTTTGAAAGTGTGCTCAATAAAAATGTGAAACTTGATAACGTTTAAAAATTTGAAGACATTTTGGCTTGAAAATCCCTTTTCAAATATGAATGGTGTAGTTTTATATTTTGTCCACCAGATGGCGCAAATTGACAGTTTTTATCACTTTTGTCACGTTTTACACTTTAAATATGTACACTTTAAAAACTGCACAATCACAAAGACGTTCACACAGTAAAAATGCACACACACACCCTCTCTCTCTCTCTCTCACACAAACACATGTATTTTTAAAAATTTAACCAATTTGCAGTCATTTTGGCTTGAAAATCCCTTTTCAAATATGAATGGTGTAGTTTTATATATTGTCCACCAGATGGCGCAAATTGACAGTTTTTATCATTTTCATCACGTTTTACACTTTAAATATGTACACTTTAAAAACTGCACAATCACAAAGACATTCACACAGAAAAAACGCACACACACACTCTCTGAGACACACACACACAAACACACATACATATTTTTAAACATTTAACGAATTTGCAGTCATTTTGGCTTGAAAATCCCTTTTCAAATATGAATGGTGTCGTTTTATATTTTGTCCACCAGATGGCGCAAATTGACAGTTTTAACCATTTTATTACATTTTACTCATAAAGAGTACACTTTAAAACACAAAGACAAACACAGACAGACACACACACACACACACACACACACACACACACTTACACAAAGGTTTTTAAACATTTGCAGTCACTTGCAGATGATCTGTAGATGATACCCAACTGTTCATTTCCTTCCCACCCGAGATGGGCATCACTACCAAAGTATTTGCATGTCTCACTGACATCTTGGGCTGGATGAACAAGCAACAGTTCAAACTAAACATTGATAAGACCGAGATCGCCTACGTCCCAGCATACATGACCCCTCCGATGAACCTCTCAATTTGCGTTGACAACGCAAAAGTAATAGCAAGCACAGCTGCCAAAAACCAAGGGGTAACTTTGGACAGCAATCTGTCCTTCAAAGTGCATACTGCAGCCACATCCAGGATGTGCAGATTGCTGTTATTCAACATTAGGGGGATCAGACCTTACCTCTCCAAATACACAGCTCAAGTGGTGATCCACACTCTCATGCTGTCACGTCTGGACTACTGCAACTCGCTGCTTGCTGGCCTCCCGGCGCATGTCATCAGACCGCTGCAGCTTATCCAGAACGCAGCAGCCCGATTGACGTTCAACCTCCCCAAGCAGGCCCATGTGACACCTCTCCTTGAATCCCTCCACTGGCTACAGCGAGTTGCAGTGAGGATCAAGTTCAAGACCTTGCTACTAACCTTCAAGGGACTTAACGGATCAGCCCCCCAATACATACAGGACACGATCAAGGCCTACAAGCCAGCAAGGCTTGCTACGCTCTGCTACCTCGGTTCGCCTCCGTGTCCCAAAATATAAGGGCAGCATCTCTCGAACCCTCCTCTTCTCAGTACTGGCTCCACGCTGGTGGAATGAGCTTCCTGCCTGAGATTCGGACAACAGACTCCCTGGGCACCTTCAAGAGAAAACTTGAAACTCATCTTTTCAAGCTGTATCTCTAGTCTACCCTCCTCTCTATCTGTCAACATCTATCCTATCTATCCCTATTTTCAAAAAAAAAAAAGCACTCTACACTAGCTTAGCACTTAACTTAGTATCTTACTGGCCTCTTGTAATACTTTGCGATAACTACTCTTAGCACAGTGATGCACTTATTTGGAAGTCGCTCTGCGTAAGAGCGTCTGCTAAAAAATGTAAAGTAATGTAATGTAGAGTAATTTTGCCTTTAAAATCCCCTTCTAAATATGAATGGTGTTGCTCTGTATTTTCACCACTAGATTGGGAATATTCACATTTTAATAGCTTTTATCGTGTTTAACACTTTAAATGTGCACACTTCAAAACACACACACACACACACACACATTTTTTAAAATATTAAACAAATTTGCAGTCATTTTGCCTTTGTGATGGCAGATGAAGCTGCGAAAGCGCCGCAACCACTCCAGCCTCCCCACTCTCACAGGTGCTGTCTCTTCTTGAAGCACTCAACCCCTTTTCTCTTAAGGATGTTTCTGTTTTGCAGACGGCAGCTGAGGAACGAGTAAAGACCTGGTGGCGAAGGGACTGCGCCTCTGATGAGGGCCATGAACTCAAACCCGTTTTTCAGTGCACTGCCTTTCCTTTCATCGCCAAGCTGACGCACGGTTAGGACCATGTGTCAAAAGGAGGGGGGAGTATAATATTGTAAATATGCACTGGTATGAATCACCTCCCACAGATGTTCAACATATATGAAATCCACATCCAAAGCTTGCTTCATGGAAAAGTTATAACATTTTACCACAGGGGCGCTGAGCTAAGCTGCGGCACCAAGCCTGGGCTCCAGTGCTCGGTAGCAGGAGATGAGCCGAGGCCGGCGACATCAGAACGGCATCTGTCGGACGCTCGGTTCGAGCACAGTGAGCGTTTGAATGAGTAGGCCCGAAAAGCCTGTTTCGTAGTAGTTTCAAAACCCTTTTGGTCTATCGCGGCCGTATCCAGCCACAGAAGCACGCCGCTTTTTACACAGGCCACCAGGGCAGCCGCCAGACCTGGGATATGCCATGTTTTTGACCTGGAGGAGGGTTAACCTTGAGTTTGACACGCCCATCATTCCCCCACAGGAATGAAAATGGTCTGTATTGGTCATAAAAAGCCCTGAGAACCTGTGTACCAAAGGAGTCTACCTGCACTTCAATTATGTTGATTTTTAGACTCAGAGACAGAGAGAGAGAGAAATAAAAAAAAATTATGTATAGTTTCTGGTCACAGGATTTATATTTAGATCATTTTGATCAATACCAAATTTGGTATTCAATTCCATTTTTCCTCATTGAATGTAATAGAAGTACATTCCAAGTATAAAACACTAAACTCTTTAGGGAGACACCTTCTTAAAATGGCTGCTTACCTCAATGAATGCAGCCTATAATGAAAGGGGCTGGGGTAAGCAATCCGCATTTATAAATTGGTTCAGACACATGGTTTGCCCATTGGCCAATCACTTGTCACATGGGGCAACCCACCAAAAAAATAAGTCAGAGAGGCTGTGACCCAAAACTCACCAAAGGCGTGCATGTCGCTAGCAACCATACTGTTTACCCCAGCAACTGCCTAGCAACCATTTAGCAACAACCTAGCAACACCCTGGCAACCACTTAGGCACATCCTAGCAAACACTTATCAAAACCCTAGCAATCGTCTCATACGGGGTAGCGCGTTTCGCTGCTGGGTCGCAATCACACTCTGTGCCTCAAGTGGCGGCAATGTCAAAATCACCACACACGTCCCACATGTCCCCATGTGTTACATATGTCGTAAGCCTACGACTTTGCTGTTCCGCGTCATAAGGCGATTCGTCCACATTTAGCCTAGCCTGTCGCTATTGCCAATGGTTTCTGTGGGCCAAATTTCATATTTCAAAGAATTCCTACCGCCAAGCGCAAAGTCAGACGGCTTCCAAACTGCCACACGTGTCCGCCTCACTCCCGAGTGTATTTTAAAAACATGTTGGAGATTGTACCTATGATTGCAAAGTCACTACATTGAATTGAAAATGATGAATTCAACTCCAAAACCACTCAGAGAACAATATTTCATTTTTGAAAGTCATGGCAATGTTGTTCAATGACAGAAATAGGGAATAGTATTTTATTTTGGTACTTCCTTTGCAACAGGGGTGCCACCTGTCGGAGTCAGAGGCTGGCTCTCACGTACTTGATACTGGGGAAACTAACAATGTGTGTGTGTGTGTGTGTGTGTGTGTGTGTGTGTGTGTGTGAGAGAGAGAGAGAGACAGAGAGAGAGAGAGACAGAGAGAGACAGAGACAGAGAGTCTGTGTCTGCATTTTAATGTGTACTCATTTAAAGTGTAAAAGTTAATGAAAGAAATAAAACTTGTATAAAAGCGCCATCTAGTGGAGAAATTGCAGAGATGCACCATTCATATTTCAATGTGGATTTTAAAAGCAAAAGGACTCCAAATTTTTAAACGTTTAAAAAATTATTTGAGAGTTTGTGTGTGTGTGTCTGGGTGATTGTGTGTATTAAACTGTAAACATTTAAATTAAAAAAGCATGAGAAAACTGAAAAAAATATGAATATGCACCATTCAGTGGATTCAATAGATAGCAAGACCATTCATATTTTAATGGGGATTTAAAAGTCAAAATGGCTGTAAATTTTAAAATGTTTTAAAATGTTGTTGTGATTGTGTGTGTTTGTGTGCTTCTGTCTGTGTTTGTGTTTTAAAGTGTTGTCAAAGTGTAAAACTTGATGAAACTGATGAACGTGTAGATAAGCGCCACCTGGTGGACAAAATACAGAGCTACACCAGTCATATTATAATGGTGATTTGAAAGGCAAAATGACTGCAATTTTCTAAGCGTTTAAAAAAAGTTCATGTGAGTGTGTTTATGTGTGTGTGTGTGTGTTTGAAAGTGTGCTCAATAAAAATGTGAAACTTGATAACGTTTAAAAATTTGAAGACATTTTGGCTTGAAAATCCCTTTTCAAATATGAATGGTGTAGTTTTATATTTTGTCCACCAGATGGCGCAAATTGACAGTTTTTATCATTTTGTCATCACGTTTTACACTTTAAATATGTACACTTTAAAAACTGCACAATCACAAAGACATTCACACAGAAAAACGCACACACACACTCTCTGAGACACACACACACAAACACACATACATATTTTTAAACATTTAACGAATTTGCAGTCATTTTGGCTTGAAAATCCCTTTTCAAATATGAATGGTGTCGTTTTATATTTTGTCCACCAGATGGCGCAAATTGACAGTTTTAACCATTTTATTACATTTTACTCATAAAGAGTACACTTTAAAACACAAAGACAAACACAGACAGACACACACACACACACACACACACACACAAACACACATACATATTTTTAAACATTTAACATTTGCAGTCACTTGCAGATGATCTGTAGATGATACCCAACTGTTCATTTCCTTCCCACCCGAGATGGGCATCACTTTTAAAGTATTTGCATGTCTCACTGACATCTTGGGCTGGATGAACAAGCAACAGTTCAAACTAAACATTGATAAGACCGAGATCGCCTGTACGTCCCAGCATACATGACCCTCCCTCCGATGATTTGCATGACACCTCTCAATTTGCGTTGACAACGCAAAAGTAATAAGACAAGCACAGCTGCCAAAAACCAAGGGGTAACTTTGGACAGCAATCTGTCCTTCAAAGTGCATACTGCAGCCACATCCAGGATGTGCAGATTGCTGTTATTCAACATTAGGGGGATCAGACCTTACCTCTCCAAATACACAGCTCAAGTGGTGATCCACACTCTCATGCTGTCACGTCTGGACTACTGCAACTCGCTGCTTGCTGGCCTCCCGGCGCATGTCATCAGACCGCTGCAGCTTATCCAGAACGCAGCAGCCCGATTGACGTTCAACCTCCCCAAGCAGGCCCATGTGACACCTCTCCTTGAATCCCTCCACTGGCTACAGCGAGTTGCAGTGAGGATCAAGTTCAAGACCTTGCTACTAACCTTCAAGGGACTTAACGGATCAGCCCCCCAATACATACAGGACACGATCAAGGCCTACAAGCCAGCAAGGCTTGCTACGCTCTGCTACCTCGGTTCGCCTCTGTGTCCCAAAATATAAGGGCAGCATCTCTCGAACCCTCCTCTTCTCAGTACTGGCTCCACGCTGGTGGAATGAGCTTCCTGCCTGAGATTCGGACAACAGACTCCCTGGGCACCTTCAAGAGAAAACTTGAAACTCATCTTTTCAAGCTGTATCTCTAGTCTACCCTCCTCTCTACCTGTCAACATCTATCCTATCTATCCCTATTTTCAAAAAAAAAAAAAAAAAGCACTCTACACTAGCTTAGCACTTAACTTAGTATCTTACTGGCCTCTTGTAATACTTTGCGATAACTACTCTTAGCACAGTGATGCACTTATTTGGAAGTCGCTCTGCGTAAGAGCGTCTGCTAAAAATGTAAAGTAATGTAATGTAGAGTAATTTTGCCTTTAAAATCCCCTTCTAAATATGAATGGTGTTGCTCTGTATTTTCACCACTAGATTGGGAATATTCACATTTTAATAGCTTTTATCGTGTTTAACACTTTAAATGTGCACACTTCAAAACACACACACACACACACACACACACACAATTTTTAAAATATTAAACAAATTTGCAGTCATTTTGCCTTTGTGATGGCAGATGAAGCTGCGAAAGCGCCGCAACCACTCCAGCCTCCCCACTCTCACAGGTGCTGTCTCTTCTTGAAGCACTCAACCCCTTTTCTCTTAAGGATGTTTCTGTTTTGCAGACGGCAGCTGAGGAACGAGTAAAGACCTGGTGGCGAAGGGACTGCGCCTCTGATGAGGGCCATGAACTCAAACCCGTTTTCAGTGCACTGCCTTTCCTTTCATCGCCAAGCTGACGCGGGTTAGGACCATGTGTCAAAAGGAGGGGGGAGTATAATATTGTAAATATGCACTGGTATGAATCACCTCCCACAGATGTTCAACATATATGAAATCCACATCCAAAGCTTGCTTCATGGAAAAGTTATAACATTTTACCACAGGGGCGCTGAGCTAAGCTGCGGCACCAAGCCTGGGCTCCAGTGCTCGGTAGCAGGAGATGAGCCGAGGCCGGCGACATCAGAACGGCATCTGTCGGACGCTCGGTTCGAGCACAGTGAGCGTTTGAATGAGTAGGCCCGAAAAGCCTGTTTCGTAGTAGTTTCAAAACCCTTTTGGTCTATCGCGGCCGTATCCAGCCACAGAAGCACGCCGCTTTTTACACAGGCCACCAGGGCAGCCGCCAGACCTGGGATATGCCATGTTTTTGACCTGGAGGAGGGTTAACCTTGAGTTTGACACGCCCATCATTCCCCCACAGGAATGAAAATGGTCTGTATTGGTCATAAAAAGCCCTGAGAACCTGTGTACCAAAGGAGTCTACCTGCACTTCAATTATGTTGATTTTTAGACTCAGAGACAGAGAGAGAGAGAGAGAAATAAAAATTTATGTATAGTTTCTGGTCACAGGATTTATATTTAGATCATTTTGATCAATACCAAATTTGGTATTCAATTCCATTTTTCCCTCATTGAATGTAATAGAAGTACATTCCAAGTATAAAACACTAAACTCTTTAGGGAGACACCTTCTTAAAATGGCTGCTTACCTCAATGAATGCAGCCTATAATGAAAGGGGCTGGGGTAAGCAATCCGCATTTATAAATTGGTTCAGACACATGGTTTGCCCATTGGCCAATCACTTGTCACATGGGGCAACCCACCAAAAAAATAAGTCAGAGAGGCTGTGACCCAAAACTCACCAAAGGCGTGCATGTCGCTAGCAACCATACTGTTTACCCCAGCAACTGCCTAGCAACCATTTAGCAACAACCTAGCAACACCCTGGCAACCACTTAGGCACATCCTAGCAAACACTTATCAAAACCCTAGCAATCGTCTCATACGGGGTAGCGCGTTTCGCTGCTGGGTCGCAATCACACTCTGTGCCTCAAGTGGCGGCAATGTCAAAATCACCACACACGTCCCCACATGTCCCCATGTGTTACATATGTCGTAAGCCTACGACTTTGCTGTTCCGCGTCATAAGGCGATTCGTCCACATTTAGCCTAGCCTGTCGCTATTGCCAATGGTTTCTGTGGGCCAAATTTCATATTTCAAAGAATTCCTACCGCCAAGCGCAAAGTCAGACGGCTTCCAAACTGCCACACGTGTCCGCCTCACTCCCGAGTGTATTTTAAAAACATGTTGGAGATTGTACCTATGATTGCAAAGTCACTACATTGAATTGAAAATGATGAATTCAACTCCAAAACCACTCAGAGAACAATATTTCATTTTTGAAAGTCATGGCAATGTTGTTCAATGACAGAAATAGGGAATAGTATTTTATTTTTGGTACTTCCTTTGCAACAGGGGGTGCCACCTGTCGGAGTCAGAGGCTGGCTCTCACGTACTTGATACTGGGGGAAACTAACAATGTGTGTGTGTGTGTGTGTGTGTGTGTGCGTGTGTGTGTGTGTGTGAGAGAGAGAGAGAGAGAGAGAGAGAGAGAGAGAGACAGAGACAGAGAGTCTGTGTCTGCATTTTAATGTGTACTCATTTAAAGTGTAAAAGTTAATGAAAGAAATAAAACTTGTATAAAAGCGCCATCTAGTGGAGAAATTGCAGAGATGCACCATTCATATTTCAATGTGGATTTTAAAAGCAAAAGGACTCCAAATTTTTTGAACGTTTAAAAAAATTATTTGAGAGTTTGTGTGTGTGTGTCTGGGTGATTGTGTGTATTAAACTGTAAACATTTAAATTAAAAAAGCATGAGAAAACTGAAAAAAATATGAATATGCACCATTCAGTGGATTCAATAGATAGCAAGACCATTCATATTTTAATGGGGATTTAAAAGTCAAAATGGCTGTAAATTTTAAAATGTTTTAAAATGTTGTTGTGATTGTGTGTGTTTGTGTGCTTCTGTCTGTGTTTGTGTTTTAAAGTGTTGTCAAAGTGTAAAACTTGATGAAACTGATGAACGTGTAGATAAGCGCCACCTGGTGGACAAAATACAGAGCTACACCAGTCATATTATAATGGTGATTTGAAAGGCAAAATGACTGCAATTTTCTAAGTGTTTAAAAAAAGTTCATGTGAGTGTGTTTATGTGTGTGTGTGTGTTTTGAAAGTGTGCTCAATAAAAATGTGAAACTTGATAACGTTTAAAAATTTGAAGACATTTTGGCTTGAAAATCCCTTTTCAAATATGAATGGTGTAGTTTTATATTTTGTCCACCAGATGGCGCAAATTGACAGTTTTTATCATTTTCATCACGTTTTACACTTTAAATATGTACACTTTAAAAACTGCACAATCACAAAGACATTCACACAGAAAAAACGCACACACACACTCTCTGAGACACACACACACAAACACACATACATATTTTTAAACATTTAACGAATTTGCAGTCATTTTGGCTTGAAAATCCCTTTTCAAATATGAATGGTGTCGTTTTATATTTTGTCCACCAGATGGCGCAAATTGACAGTTTTAACCATTTTATTACATTTTACTCATAAAGAGTACACTTTAAAAACTGCACACTTTAAAACACAAAGACAAACACAGACAGACACACACACACACACACACACACACACACACTTACACAAAGGTTTTTAAACATTTGCAGTCACTTGCAGATGATCTGTAGATGATACCCAACTGTTCATTTCCTTCCCACCCGAGATGGGCATCACTACCAAAGTATTTGCATGTCTCACTGACATCTTGGGCTGGATGAACAAGCAACAGTTCAAACTAAACATTGATAAGACCGAGATCGCCTACGTCCCAGCATACATGACCCCTCCGATGAACCTCTCAATTTGCGTTGACAACGCAAAAGTAATAGCAAGCACAGCTGCCAAAAACCAAGGGGTAACTTTGGACAGCAATCTGTCAGACCTTACCTCTCCAAATACACAGCTCAAGTGGTGATCCACACTCTCATGCTGTCACGTCTGGACTACTGCAACTCGCTGCTTGCTGGCCTCCCGCGCATGTCATCAGACCGCTGCAGCTTATCCAGAACGCAGCAGCCCGATTGACGTTCAACCTCCCCAAGCAGGCCCATGTGACACCTCTCCTTGAATCCCTCCACTGGCTACAGCGAGTTGCAGTGAGGATCAAGTTCAAGACCTTGCTACTAACCTTCAAGGGACTTAACGGATCAGCCCCCCAATACATACAGGACACGATCAAGGCCTACAAGCCAGCAAGGCTTGCTACGCTCTGCTACCTCGGTTCGCCTCTGTGTCCCAAAATATAAGGGCAGCATCTCTCGAACCCTCCTCTTCTCAGTACTGGCTCCACGCTGGTGGAATGAGCTTCCTGCCTGAGATTCGGACAACAGACTCCCTGGGCACCTTCAAGAGAAAACTTGAAACTCATCTTTTCAAGCTGTATCTCTAGTCTACCCTCCTCTCTACCTGTCAACATCTATCCTATCTATCCCTATTTTCAAAAAAAAAAAGCACTCTACACTAGCTTAGCACTTAACTTAGTATCTTACTGGCCTCTTGTAATACTTTGCGATAACTACTCTTAGCACAGTGATGCACTTATTTGGAAGTCGCTCTGCGTAAGAGCGTCTGCTAAAAAATGTAAAGTAATGTAATGTAGAGTAATTTTGCCTTTAAAATCCCCTTCTAAATATGAATGGTGTTGCTCTGTATTTTCACCACTAGATTGGGAATATTCACATTTTAATAGCTTTTATCGTGTTTAACACTTTAAATGTGCACACTTCAAAACACACACACACACACACACAATTTTTAAAATATTAAACAAATTTGCAGTCATTTTGCCTTTGTGATGGCAGATGAAGCTGCGAAAGCGCCGCAACCACTCCAGCCTCCCCACTCTCACAGGTGCTGTCTCTTCTTGAAGCACTCAACCCCTTTTCTCTTAAGGATGTTTCTGTTTTGCAGACGGCAGCTGAGGAACGAGTAAAGACCTGGTGGCGAAGGGACTGCGCCTCTGATGAGGGCCATGAACTCAAACCCGTTTTTCAGTGCACTGCCTTTCCTTTCATCGCCAAGCTGACGCACGGTTAGGACCATGTGTCAAAAGGAGGGGGGAGTATAATATTGTAAATATGCACTGGTATGAATCACCTCCCACAGATGTTCAACATATATGAAATCCACATCCAAAGCTTGCTTCATGGAAAAGTTATAACATTTTACCACAGGGGCGCTGAGCTAAGCTGCGGCACCAAGCCTGGGCTCCAGTGCTCGGTAGCAGGAGATGAGCCGAGGCCGGCGACATCAGAACGGCATCTGTCGGACGCTCGGTTCGAGCACAGTGAGCGTTTGAATGAGTAGGCCCGAAAAGCCTGTTTCGTAGTAGTTTCAAAACCCTTTTGGTCTATCGCGGCCGTATCCAGCCACAGAAGCACGCCGCTTTTTACACAGGCCACCAGGGCAGCCGCCAGACCTGGGATATGCCATGTTTTTGACCTGGAGGAGGGTTAACCTTGAGTTTGACACGCCCATCATTCCCCCACAGGAATGAAAATGGTCTGTATTGGTCATAAAAAGCCCTGAGAACCTGTGTACCAAAGGAGTCTACCTGCACTTCAATTATGTTGATTTTTAGACTCAGAGACAGAGAGAGAGAGAGAGAGAAATAAAAATTTATGTATAGTTTCTGGTCACAGGATTTATATTTAGATCATTTTGATCAATACCAAATTTGGTATTCAATTCCATTTTCCCTCATTGACTGTAATAGAAGTACATTCCAAGTATAAAACACTAAACTCTTTAGGGAGACACCTTCTTAAAATGGCTGCTTACCTCAATGAATGCAGCCTATAATGAAAGGGGCTGGGGTAAGCAATCCGCATTTATAAATTGGTTCAGACACATGGTTTGCCCATTGGCCAATCACTTGTCACATGGGGCAACCCACCAAAAAAATAAGTCAGAGAGGCTGTGACCCAAAACTCACCAAAGGCGTGCATGTCGCTAGCAACCATACTGTTTACCCCAGCAACTGCCTAGCAACCATTTAGCAACAACCTAGCAACACCCTGGCAACCACTTAGGCACATCCTAGCAAACACTTATCAAAACCCTAGCAATCGTCTCATACGGGTAGCGCGTTTCGCTGCTGGGTCGCAATCACACTCTGTGCCTCAAGTGGCGGCAATGTCAAAATCACCACACACGTCCCACATGTCCCCATGTGTTACATATGTCGTAAGCCTACGACTTTGCTGTTCCGCGTCATAAGGCGATTCGTCCACATTTAGCCTAGCCTGTCGCTATTGCCAATGGTTTCTGTGGGCCAAATTTCATATTTCAAAGAATTCCTACCGCCAAGCGCAAAGTCAGACGGCTTCCAAACTGCCACACGTGTCCGCCTCACTCCAGTGTATTTTAAAAACATGTTGGAGATTGTACCTATGATTGCAAAGTCACTACATTGAATTGAAAATGATGAATTCAACTCCAAAACCACTCAGAGAACAATATTTCATTTTTGAAAGTCATGGCAATGTTGTTCAATGACAGAAATAGGGAATAGTATTTTATTTTTGGTACTTCCTTAGCAACAGGGGGTGCCACCTGTCGGAGTCAGAGGCTGGCTCTCACGTACTTGATACTGGGGGAAACTAACAATGTGTGTGTGTGTGTGTGCGTGTGCGTGTGTGTGTGTGTGTGTGAGAGAGAGAGAGAGAGAGAGAGAGACAGAGAGAGACAGAGACAGAGAGTCTGTGTCTGCATTTTAATGTGTACTCATTTAAAGTGTAAAAGTTAATGAAAGAAATAAAACTTGTATAAAAGCGCCATCTAGTGGAGAAATTGCAGAGATGCACCATTCATATTTCAATGTGGATTTTAAAAGCAAAAGGACTCCAAATTTTTTGAACGTTTAAAAAAATTATTTGAGAGTTTGTGTGTGTGTGTCTGGGTGATTGTGTGTATTAAACTGTAAACATTTAAATTAAAAAAGCATGAGAAAACTGAAAAAAATATGAATATGCACCATTCAGTGGATTCAATAGATAGCAAGACCATTCATATTTTAATGGGGATTTAAAAGTCAAAATGGCTGTAAATTTTAAAATGTTTTAAAATGTTGTTGTGATTGTGTGTGTTTGTGTGCTTCTGTCTGTGTTTGTGTTTTAAAGTGTTGTCAAAGTGTAAAACTTGATGAAACTGATGAACGTGTAGATAAGCGCCACCTGGTGGACAAAATACAGAGCTACACCAGTCATATTATAATGGTGATTTGAAAGGCAAAATGACTGCAATTTTCTAAGCGTTTAAAAAAAGTTCATGTGAGTGTGTTTATGTGTGTGTGTGTGTTTGAAAGTGTGCTCAATAAAAATGTGAAACTTGATAACGTTTAAAAATTTGAAGACATTTTGGCTTGAAAATCCCTTTTCAAATATGAATGGTGTAGTTTTATATTTTGTCCACCAGATGGCGCAAATTGACAGTTTTTATCACTTTTGTCACGTTTTACACTTTAAATATGTACACTTTAAAAACTGCACAATCACAAAGACATTCACACAGAAAAAACGCACAAACACACATACATATTTTTAAACATTTAACGAATTTGCAGTCATTTTGGCTTGAAAATCCCTTTTCAAATATGAATGGTGTCGTTTTATATTTTGTCCACCAGATGGCGCAAATTGACAGTTTTAACCATTTTATTACATTTTACTCATAAAGAGTACACTTTAAAACACAAAGACAAACACAGACAGACACACACACACACACACACACACACACACACACTTACACAAAGGTTTTAAACATTTGCAGTCACTTGCAGATGATCTGTAGATGATACCCAACTGTTCATTTCCTTCCCACCCGAGATGGGCATCACTACCAAAGTATTTGCATGTCTCACTGACATCTTGGGCTGGATGAACAAGCAACAGTTCAAACTAAACATTGCTGAGACCGAGATCGCCTACGTCCCAGCATACATGACCCCTCCGATGAACCTCTCAATTTGCGTTGACAACGCAAAAGTAATAGCAAGCACAGCTGCCAAAAACCAAGGGGTAACTTTGGACAGCAATCTGTCAGACCTTACCTCTCCAAATACACAGCTCAAGTGGTGATCCACACTCTCATGCTGTCACGTCTGGACTACTGCAACTCGCTGCTTGCTGGCCTCCCGGCGCATGTCATCAGACCGCTGCAGCTTATCCAGAACGCAGCAGCCCGATTGACGTTCAACCTCCCCAAGCAGGCCCATGTGACACCTCTCCTTGAATCCCTCCACTGGCTACAGCGAGTTGCAGTGAGGATCAAGTTCAAGACCTTGCTACTAACCTTCAAGGGACTTAACGGATCAGCCCCCCAATACATACAGGACACGATCAAGGCCTACAAGCCAGCAAGGCTTGCTACGCTCTGCTACCTCGGTTCGCCTCCGTGTCCCAAAATATAAGGGCAGCATCTCTCGAACCCTCCTCTTCTCAGTACTGGCTCCACGCTGGTGGAATGAGCTTCCTGCCTGAGATTCGGACAACAGACTCCCTGGGCACCTTCAAGAGAAAACTTGGAACTCATCTTTTCAAGCTGTATCTCTAGTCTACCCTCCTCTCTACCTGTCAACATCTATCCTATCTATCCCTATTTTCAAAAAAAAAAAAAACTCTACACTAGCTTAGCACTTAACTTAGTATCTTACTGGCCTCTTGTAATACTTTGCGATAACTACTCTTAGCACAGTGATGCACTTATTTGGAAGTCGC
>CM032897.1:25709093-25756651 GCA_019176425.1 Megalops atlanticus | reverse complement strand
AACTTGAACCCCAATAAATCCAACAAGGCTTGACTTTTCTTGGTGTTTACAACTGGAGTATCCAAGTTGTAATATTGTAAAACTGCAACAAAATACACAAACAGAAATATGTACGTGAATCATGCATGAAGCATACATGATGTATTTTAGTTGCGTGTAATACATCTAACACAGAATGATGAAGATGCTAATCGCGATAGCTAGCATAGATAACTAGCATGTTCGAATAAACGTTACAAAAATATAGTGAATTTGCACAAAATACTGCAAACTAAGAAATAGCACAGTCCCATGACAGCATAACATTGAAGCACAAACCCGGTACTTACAGACAAATAATGTCCAAGGCTCAAACGGAAAGATGGCACTTTCGGATTGCAATGGCACATTTTCAGCAACATGAACTGAGGTTGACTGAAGCAAATCTAAACTTACAAATTATATTACTGCGGGGTTACGAAACGTCCACAAGGTGGCAGTACATACAAACGTAACTCAATCATCAATGTCATTTCTATGAAAGGCGGCACAGTCCCGTTAGATTTTTTGAAGGAGGAGCTAGGTCAAGCTTTTCAACAGAGAGATCCTGATCTATCTGAAATACACCTTGCAAAAAATGTTTGGAGCAAGGGAATAAACTACAGGACAGGTATGGTAGTTGCCCATGGGTCTGAAGGTGGCTTGCCTGAATTTGGGGAAATCCATCAAATGTGCATTTTGCATCAGAGACTGTTTTTTGTTTTGAAACTGCTGTGTGGATGGTATAGTGAGCACTATGGAGCCTTTGAGCTGACTCCATCGCCAACACGAGAACTTGCTATTGTGGAAGTCTGTGAACTGGTCGATGAGTATCCCTTGGCCACCTATCTGGTTGGGTGTGTGCAAATGGTGACCTTGAAGAGATCAATCTGTCTGAGGTAAGGTAACAAATTAAACGCTGTGTGGACAGGTACATACAGTCACGTGAAAAGGAGGGCACACCCTTTTTCAGTTCTGTTTTTATGTCTTAGGTGTCTTTCCTCCTTGGCATAGTGTTAATACACCTGGATACTCAAGATCACCAAACTGCCAAAAGTTCTACTTTTATGGGGGTGTAATGTGACAAAAAGCATAGTGACAAAATAGATTAAATAAATATTACAAGGATCAGTCAGGAACAGAAATAATAAACAAAAGAGTAATACCAATAAAATAAAATAAATAAATAAAAAGATGGGGTATGAGGGAATAAAAATAGTTAAATAAATAAAAATCAGCACATGCATGTGCAAATGTACATATAAGTAAAGGTGGGGAAAGGGCATTGGTAAGTAGGAAGTGTGTGTGGGTGTACTTATCTGCAACTGGTTTGGAGTGATAGCGAATGATCCCAAGAATTAAAAATCAGTACAGAAGTAAGGGCATAGACAGAAATATTATTCGAGACCTTATTCAAAGAAGGTTGACAAAGATAGTAGTCTATAGGGATATGAAGGAAAGAGGAACAGGGACATTTCAAAAAATGAATGAGTCTGCTATGTGCACTCCTTTATAAAATGGGGGTGATTAATGTGATGATAAGCTCATTACACGCTAGCTGGTACTTGAAAAGGATAGTATAGTCTTGCTTTTCTTCCTACTCCTGGTTGCTGTCATGTTACATTGGTCCAATAAAATATATAAGATGTTCTTCACAATTAACCCTTTTTGAAGATGACAAACATGATGAGATGATGAGATTTTGATGATCACATGTAGCTCCTGAAATAAAACTTATTCTAAACCTCTTTTTCCTAATAGACAGTGAAGTAAGACCATGACGACCTCAGCTATCCTCAGAGTAATCCTGGGGGTAGACAGCTGTCAGAGGGTGGTGATTTCTGCTGGCCTGCCTTCAACTGTGACTGAACTAGAGACTGAAATAAAGGAACCCATTCGGCTGCAGTTCATGGACACGCTTTTTGGCAACAAGTTTATGAACTTAACTTCCATGGAAGAAATAGAAGACAACGCTATAGTCAGGGTCACATATACATCCTGCAGACCTCTCGATGCTGATGCAGATCAGTGTGTGGCCAGTTGCTCCTTTCCACCAACCAGTCATCCTGATGACACCACATCTTCTTCTGGTGACAGCACCGTGATTTTCTCATCTCCAGAGTCCACTTCTTCACGGTCTTCGTGGCCAGATATGTTCCGTGTTCCCAGTTTTTCATATGATGCAGAGTTGAAGCTTGAGAAGGCCCACAAAGCTTTCAGAGAAAAAGGGACGCTGCTGATCCCTGATCCAAAGCTGAAGTCTGATATACTAGAGGCTCAGCCACTGGCTATGGGGGATGGAAGACCAGTCTCAAATACAAGTTGTCCAACTACCGCACACATCTCCGGAAAGTAGGATGTCCTGAAGTATGTGTAAATTCTTTGAAACATAAACCAGATGGGAAATGTTGTCCTGCCTATGACGTTAAGAAACCAAAGAGGGGTGAAGTGGCTTACTGCCCCCCCTTTCCACTTGGAGAAAGCTATCAGTCCCTGGAGAAGATGAGGGTTGAACTCCTTTCAGATATCAAGAAGCGCAATAACAGAGGGACAGTTAGGGCTAAAATGGAGAAAATATTTGCATTAAGAAGACAAGAAGTAATTTGTGATGCTCCCATGATCAGTGATGTACAAGAGAGATGGCCAGCTCTCTTTGATGTAATGGAGGTAAGTAAAAAAAATCTTTCAATAATGGTGTGACTTCTTGTGTTGTAGATGGTATATGCAACTGTTAGACTAATGCTTGGCTCCATTAGGATGTGGTTCAGAATATTCCATAGCAGAAATCAAATGATGTAAGTACTCCGGCCCCCTAGCTGTTGTGTTTATGTTCTCCCCATCTGTCATTGTGTCCATGTGCTTTTGTTTTTCCTTGTGTTCCAGCCCTGCCCCACTCTCCGCCCTGTCTCCACCCACCTGATCATCTCCACCTGCCTGCCTGCACACCTGCTTCCCATCACCTCATCAGCCCTACCCTATATCTACCCTGCTTGTCTCTGTCCTGTTTGTCAGATCGTTGCAGTGTTTGTCCTGTTTCGTTCCCGCCGTGCTTTTTTCCTGTAAGTCTTGCCGTTATTGTTCCTGCCTGTACCTTTGACTTTGATTCTGCTCGCCGCCTTGCTCTGTTTGCCTGATTATCTGCCTGCCTGGTTACTGACCCTGCCTGTTCCTGTTTTTGATCCTGGTTTGCCCATGGACTGCCTGCCTGTTACCGACACTGCCTGTTCTGGTTTTGCTACCTCCCCTGACGTCATTATTAAAGCTTTTTGGAACCTGAAGCCCTGGTGTCTGCGCTTGAGTCCTTGCCTGAGCCCTGACAAATGATGACTAAACATGCACAGTGCATGCACTGATGTAGTTGGCAGGTGTAGTTTTGGTGTAACAAATGTCTTGTGTGTATGTCAGTGGGCCGTGTTAAAAAATGGTTTCATGTTTCAGATAAAAGCAGAGTTCAAGCGTATCACAACTATGTCTCTACAGTCTAGGTTTCTGTCACAGCTTGACCTACACTCTACAAATCTGCTGAGGGTGTTTGCAAAGCTATCAGGGCAGCAAGGCAAGAAGCTTAAAGACATGGTTGCCATGATGACAGGAAGAACTTTTTAACTATTTTACTATAAATTGCATTTGTTCCCTTTTGGCATTAGGTCAGTAAAAGATTTACAAGTATCCATTACAATGGTCAGTTATCCCAAAATTTGACTACTCCATACCACTCAAGGTGGCAAAATCATGTTACATTTTGAAAAGATGTCTAGATGATATTTTGGTATGCTAACCATGGCTGAGTGGCAGCTTTAAGATCTGGACACTGTATTAGTAGCTCCCAGCAATTTTAATTGAGCAACGTTTCAATCTAACAGATCTTCATCAGGCATTGTCAAATCATCATCACAAAGCAGAACAAGCAATATATAGACACAAACACATTCATCACTCAGGTGATTGTGATCTGCATGATTGAGAGTCAATCTGCTCTCAAGCTGGACCATTCAGAGCAGAGCTGGGCAACACTATCTGATGCTCCCACATGGAGGACAGAGCATGCCTCTATGAAAAAGGCAAAAACAACTAGAAACATCAAGATTGATATTATACAGGCACAGATTAAATCCAACACATCAGAAGCTGTCAAATATATATATATATCATAAATCACAAATCATCCAGAAAAAACAATTATAAAAACTACTATATAGAGAAATACATAGAAAAAGTAGAAAAATAGAAAACGGTAATACATTACTTGCCCAAAAAAAATGTTTTTAGCAATACAGGGAAGTTCAGCCTAGCAGTTGGCCAGGGAACCTATTTAAGCAATAAAAGATTAGGGTTAAACGTAATAAAGGTTAAACATGGTATAAGATTAAAAGTAAACAAACATGATTATATGAACACAGGAATTCCCTCCACAAAAGCAAGTTGTATTTTAGACACAGGTGCATTTCCTGGTTTAGGACCTTTCAGGACCTTTGTTAATGTTTGATAATTTCATGTTTATCATTTTAAATGATAGCTTATTCGTTTTTATACCAGCCCAGATACAGAGGTCGCTTGAGCTCTTCATACTGTCAATAACACAGGAACATCAGACACAGGGCCTTACAGGCCTGCAAGGACCAAGAAAATTTATAATGCACCCATACTGTCCCACTGTGAGAAATTTGTGTGTTTTTTTTTTTTTTTTAATCACATCCACTAGTGCAGGATGAGGTCACTATTACAGATGCACTGTTATCCAAAAAGTAAATGTGAATGGAGTTAATTTCATTTGGACCTGAAATATCTAAAACAGGGATGCACCTGCACCTAAAATGCAACTTACTGCTTAGTGTAGAGGGTGATTAAAATCATGAGCTGATTACTGTTACAAAGCTGCCACTCAGCAATCGTTATCAAGTCAAGTATAACTTCATTTGTCCCCAGAGGGGCAATTGGTTTTACAGCAGATTGAAACTGTCAGGCCGGGGTGGCTCAGGCAGGGACTCAGGCGCAGACAGCGGAGGATGGCAAACGAAGTTTATTGCCAAAAAAAGGGAAAATCCAACAGGCAGAGTCGAAAAAGCAGGCAAAGTCAAAAACCAGGTAAACACAGCAAAGGCACAAAAACGAAATCCAAAAATCAGAGTCGGGACAAAACAGGCAGGAACAAGGCAGGCAGGCAGGCTACAAACTGGAGAAAACACTGGTACGAAACAGAAAACTGAGACAAACTGGCAACGAGACAAGAAACAAGCAGGGAATAAATAGGGCGAGGCTGATGAGGAGATGGGATGCAGGTGAGCAGGCAGGCAGGTGGGGATGGCCAGGTAACAAGGTGGGCGGAGACAGGGCGGAGAGCAGGGCAGGGCTGGAACACAGGGAAAAACAAAAGCACATGGACAGGGAAAACAAAAACAAAACCCAGCTAAGAAGCTGCAGTCCTGACAGAAACACGCTTCAGACACAAACCACTTAAAGCAATAACAGGTAATGTCGGGTTTCAGTTTTGTTTAAAGCAAAAACGCTTTAATTATTCAATGATCATTTTCCATAGGTGAACAGAGAGGAGCCTCTGCATTTTATTTGGTTTTCAGATTGTTTATGCAGATGCCAGCCTCACAAGTTAACTGTTACAGAACAGTTTTCAGATTTTTTTGTGTTTGCCCACTTTCATCCCTGTTACTGACTATTTGAGTAAAAATGTTGCTATGTTCTTTGTTTTAATCCTTGAGGATGACATTGATGCTGGCAGGGAGTGCGTCATAAAAGGACTCTGCATCTACCTCAACGAGCATCCTGCGGATCTGGTGCAGGAGTACATGGTGAGTGTGTGCAAAAGTAGGTGGTGCCTTTGCCACATTTTAAAAAATAAGTTTGTTTAAACATGTTTAAAAAAATAAGTAACCTAAGTTATAAGAACTTTATTTTACCAGAAGTACCTGTGTGTTGTCTCATTATTCTGACAAAGCTGCATGGCAAAGTAGTCATTTCATAATACGACTAAAATCGGCGTAATCCACATAGTATAATGCAATCGTGCTTACCTGCATTATGAGCTTAATCGCAGTATTAGGGTCCATGTAACCGTACTCAATGACTATCCTGTTATATGTTTACAAGATATTTCAGTGAGAAGATGCTGCAAAGTGCTGCATTTCTTAGCCCTGAGGTAATAATGGTTGAAATAATCTGTGTGGTTTAAAAAATGCCATGTCTTAATGAGGTCTGAGTTAAAAAAAAAAAAAAATTGAACCTATCCTTAAAGAAATTCTTTTCTTTTCACCAGGACATGACTGAGGCCAACACACTACGTGCTATAGAGGGAACAACAGTGGGGATCTATGTCACCAGAGGGACTCCCAGCAGTGACTATCCTGATGTCAGAGTAATCCTTGAGGATGTGGTGGTGCTTCACGATCTGGAGACTGTGGCCCTTGCGACTGCCATGCTGTTTGGACTTTTTTATTCCTTAAATATGAGGTACCCATCGAAGCTCCGCTACACCTTAGAAGTTATTCAAAAGGTAATAATGGAGTTAGATGCAGCTGAACTATGAAGAAAGGCCCAAAACTTGAAGACTAAAATGCACCAGTGAGGAGAGCTCACTGTTCTTGTTCTTGGCTCACTGTTCCTGGAAAGGTCATATGTAAGAAACCTACATTCGAGGACTGAGTGGTGTGGCTGGTTCTCTTACCACCAGTCCAGGGTTATTGATGTCTTACAGTTGTAATTACTATCAAGTTCTTTGCATATTTGATTGTTAATATTCCATTCGCTGTTTTACAGTTGTAATTGCTGTGCAGTTCTCTGCATATTTCAATATTACTATTCCATTTGCTGTTTTACAGTTGTAATTACTGTGCAGTTCTCTGCATATTTGATATTACTATTTTATTTGATCATATGTGATACATTGTTGAATAATCTTGACATCGCTGCATGGCACATTTAAGGTGCACTTGTTCAGTGCATTTCTTGTTCAGGGATATGTGTGAACTGTACACAGACTCCTATAAATCAGGGAGAGGGGGAGGAAAGGGAAAGCAGATTGGATTCATCCAGGTTCTGGAATAAAGGTTTTGAAACAAAACGGTCTCATTGTTTTCAATGGAAAAAAAGTGGGTAATGTTAAGAATGATCAAGAAAAAGTTCATTGAAAAGTGTTAGACAACAAGAAAATAATTGATTGCTGAAATTTTAATTTTAATGTATTGTATTTATATTTAAAAATCTGTTTTTATATTTACATTAAATTATATTATTAATATATTAACATAATTTATAAATTTATTAAATTTAATTTAATTTTTACAATTATGAAATATGGTGGAGAATTAGTTATGAGTGTTAAGCACTGTCAATATTACATGTTAAGTTGATTGTTCTGTTTAGTTGCATATAAGCACTGCTATTGCCCAGGGTCATGTAAGGTCATAAAGACACATATGAAGGGTCACTTTAGGTAAGGAAAACAAGGAGCTAGTGTTAGTGGAGGATGGCCATGGCAAAACTGGCCATGCGCCTGGGTTTTAAAGAAATTATAGCAGGTGCGGTCTGAAAATAATGGGAAACTCCAGGATACTTCTTAAGGCCAAAATGAAGAGATACAGGTTGCCCTTGAAGGTTGAAATAAAGAGATATGTAGAGCGGCTGGGAAATATTGGGAAATTCCTGGTCGATTTTAAAATTAAAAAGTATTGAAAGTGCAAAGATAATGGTGTATTGGAAAAACATGCTAGAAAACGGGGTGAGGGGGTGTAACCTCACAAGCAGAGTTCTAATCTACCCAGGTAAAAATAAAGTATATGTGACCCGTTAGACTCAACCACAGGACACAATAAATATCTTTAAGGTTCTTTATTCTGTAGCTGCCCTATTTGTAGGTACAGCGGCCAATTTAGAGAGGTTCTTGTGTTGTATCTTCAATATTCTTATTTAATGCGACACATCCAACAACGTCTGATACATAAATGTGGCCTTACAACCCGCCAACGTTATTTTATTAACAATATTAACCGCCCACAGACAACTTAAATACAGTAGTATAATAAAATAGTACATTTACCCAGACAAGTTGTCTGCCCTCTTCCCAGGGACTTGCACCACTACGCCGTGTAACAGGGCTTCCGAGCTCAGGTTTCTGGCTGACGTCACATAATACCAATCCCTTAAAGGTGTCACACCTGCTCCCAGTCAGCCTGTTCAGCCACGCCCCGCTCAGCGCGCTCAGCCACGCCCCGCTCTGCAAGCTCAGCCACGCCCCGCTCAGCCTGGCTCCACCACACCTGTGGTGCGTTCAAGCAATCAAGCCCTGCCTTTATAAGGACTCTGTTTTGGTTACCTCATTGTGAGGTATTGTCTTTTGAGTCTTTACTGAGCCGTTTGTTATTCTCGCATTCTGATTGTTCCTGTGTTTTTTGACCCCTCGCCTGTTTTTGGACCTTGCTCTTGTGTTTTGGATTCTGGTTTGTTTGCTCCTTGGATTTCCCGTTTTCGACCTGTTTTGTCCCTGACTACGCCTTTTGGATTCTGGAATTAAACTTGTGTTTCGCACTTGGATCCCAGTCTGTTTCATTACAAAAGGGGCCACGAGTTTTTTTTTCCAAAGTGATATTTCTCCACTTGGCTACATATATTTTAATGTACTAAAAATGTACTTTAATATCAGGAAGTACATTTCTAGCACATTATTGTTTTGTGTGCTAAATATAAGTGCAAAAAATATATATTACATATATATTTTATATATATATAAATATATATTACAAATGTACTATTTACAAGTACATTTCTACCTCAGTAGTACTTAAGTGTACTTAATATTAGTACACTTATTAGCACAAATACTTAAATTGATATTTAGTGTATTGAGATAAAGTATACTACCCCAAATATGCAGAAATGTTTTATTAGTACATTACTTAATAGTGTGCTTTGAATGCTTTAAATATAAGTTCAATTTTAGTGGATTTTCATATATGATTATCAAGTGTACTTAATGGCTTGCTTTTAATAAATTTACTTTTGTCACACTTTCAAAATATGTTTTCAAGACATTGTTAACATAATAGTTTTGAAGTCCACTTAAAGTATATGATAAGTATACTAAAATTTGTTACTGAAGCTGTAACCTTTATTACTGCCAAAACATTATGAAGCTGTATACTCTTATACTATTAAAGAATTATCAATTTGAGTATTAATGGAAATGTCTATAAATCAGTACAGCTACAGCACTTACTGTATATATTGTGTGTATGGAACATAGAGAAAAGTCAGATGAAACATTTAGTATTGATTATATTTTTTATTGCTCCACATTTTGTTAAAAGCAATAGGACTGAAAGCCCCAGACAGACAGGAAATGAATATCTTTTTAAACATATTTTGCAAATGCAACAGAAGAGAAAAACAACTGCTGAATGGACCTTTATTCCCGTTCATATGAATTTGGCAGTGGGATGATGTAGGTTGTTCCACATACACTGACAGACACACATTTCATTTTGATCATATCAGGGCAGACTGCAAAATGTTTTCCTTTCTTTCTCACTTCGTGTATGAAGCTACTCTTTATGTTTACTTGTACATCTTGACATAGTGGCCTGCTAGATTTCACAAGTTCCTCAACTAGCACACAGCAGTACTTCATACAAGCACAGATTGCAGGGTTTTCATGTAAGCACATACGCTTGAAAATGACTAAATCAAGTATCAAGCCAATTGTACCATCCATCAGTAGTACGGTCTAGTTCTAGTACCACGAGAAAGTTATTCTTGTTTTTGCGTGCGTGGGTAATGGAAGTGACGTTGCTAATCGATCTCAAATTTTTTCCCCTTTTCTTCTGGGAGTTTATTAATCTATGGCTCGTACCATGGCGTTTGCTTTGTATTTCTTTCAAGATAAGTCTGTGGAAATGGGAAGAACTGATTTAATGAATCATGAAGATCAGCAATGCATGTCTGGCAAAGAAATAACTTGATGTCCTTATCTAGAAGGGGATGACGGGTGGGTGCAAGTAAGATGGCGCAGCGCGGGAAGAACAAAAGGCAACACATCTAACGCTGCAGAATATCCTGCCAAGATTCTTATGCTATAAGCGGCGAGTTTATTTTTAGCTGATGATGACGGAAAGTTGGAGACAACAACTCGATCAACCAGTCCCTTAAAATCATTTTTGACGATCTAACGGATCTGTCTAGAAAGCTAGTTGACGTTTGAGCTATATAGGTTTATATCTATCTATATGGCCTGGATATATAGGTTTAAACTCCAGCTATGTACGCTTCGATTGACATAGATGTTCTAATGTTAAAAGAATGCTGTCTGTATAAGTTCTGTCAACATAACGTCAACTACAGCTAACGCTACGGTAGCTATTGTTATAACAGTAGTCTCTGGTATAACGTTAACTTGCCTGCTAACTAACGTATATTGCCTGTATGCCATGTTTGTATGTGTGCCTTATTTTCAAGATGTTTTGAGTTTACCTTGTTAACTAACGTTTTTTTTTAAATATACAACTACAACGAACTCTGTGAGAAACGGGATCAGACCAACCAGCGAAAATCAAAAAGGTATATTTCAAAAGGGATCAACCTACCAGCAACATAATATGTGAATGTGTTAAATAAATCAATACTAGTCTAATTGTTAGCCATTGACCAATTAAATCCAGTGGTTTTATTTGTTAAAATTCTTATTTACAATAACGTGATTATTTTATTCTGTTTTTAAAGAGCAAAAAGGAATGCTGCCATGAGAAGGAGGCAGCAAACAAAATGATTGTAAGCTTAAAAGAAGAGTTGATGGTTAAAAGGAAACACACTTCTGATGAGCAAGTAAGCATTACCATGTTATTAACTTTTTTAAATTTGAATTTTAGGTAGCAAATATGCAATTGTAATTCTGGTCAATGAGTTTTATGGATAGACTGTATGCTGGCTACATGAATAGTTTAGTGGAGTTGCTTGGTGTGTGAGCTTAGTTCAAACTACTACAGTCCTGTACATTTGTGTTGTAGTTTTTACAGTTACTCTGAATCAGAGGAAGAGGAGGACTCGAGAAGGAAGTTAGGGCAAGAGGTAAAAAGGCTTAGAGAGGAAAATAAAAGGCTGAAGGAATGAGTTGTCAGTAATTATAAGGAAATCCTCCATGCCCTCAAAGGTAATTTCTCTAGGAAGGAAGCATTTCATGACGTAAAACTGCGGTGTGCCCAAACATATTATAGTTGTGAGCCTTCATGCCCTTATTGTTAAAATCTTCTGCTTCTCATTATGAATGTGATTGTCTAGCTCATTGCATGGTAAATATAATTCTTCTCTTACTTCTTCACCTTTACTTCTTTATAAAGACTTTCCATCAATTGTGAGTTCCTTGAAAGCCATACTGGAGCGAAGTCCATCGTCATGGTCTACCTCACCCTACAGTGCATCAGATAATCCTTATCCATCTCCGTTTACAAACTTCCAATGCTGCAACACATGCCTTCGGATTTTTTAATGTATATCTGTGACCCGATAATTGTTTGAGGCATGTGTCGCTGCACTGAAGGTTTGCAGTTGTTTGTGCTTTGGAGACTGTTCCACTCAGCACCACAGCTGGCATTATGAACCGCTGGGGAGGAATTCAGTGCTGGTAAATTCTTCAGAATGACAGGATTGTGTACAAAGGCACATAAATGCATTTATTACATGCCAAAACGACTGAAATATTTGTGTTATTTGCCAAAATGTTGATGAATTAACCTTTGAATTAACATTTTTCAGATACCTCTGATGCCAGGATCTGCAGTCTGTGTATCTGCTCGCCAGTTGAAGTGTCTAAAGAGCCTGAACTCTTCCGTCTACATTGGAGATCTTGCTGTCCTGCTGTTTGGAAGGGAAACCTTGGCTACATCCAGTCTGACTGGCCGACAATCTGGAGCACACAAAGACCTTGAATCCAAACCAGCCTTGGACCCTGAGAAGATTGATGCCATAATCGGTGAGTAGGATGCATTAATTAGACTTTAAATTACAAAATAAGTAAGAGTTCTGTCTGTATTTTGTTAATTATTTTGCTGTTCAATCAGTAGTGATGGTGCGTTATGACTTCAGTAAACAAATGAGAACATTCCCTCCGCAAGAGTGCCTCTAGAATAGCTTCTATTAGCTACTTTCAGTTTGAAGGCAAAATCCTTGAAATCTGCTTATGGTTATTTTAAGTGATAGTATGCCTTTTTTATTTTTTTATTTTACAGGGCATGCTATGGAGAAATTCAAAGAAGTAACAGTGCAAGAGGATCATACGCAAGAAGTGCAACAACGAATGCTTCAAACAAGTGAAGGCAGAAAAGATGTGAGCCTGCATTTCATGTACAAATATTTAAAAAAGCGAAGCATATTGTTACTTAGAATAACGAAGACCCTTGTTCATTTTAACATAGTACAAAATAGTACAACCAGTTTTTTTAAAATATACAACCAGTATTCTTACTTATTTTGTTTATTTAAAATCCATCCTACGCACAGATTATGGCATCAATATTTTCAGCGTTCAAAGCTGGTTCAAGTGCTTATGCTATTGTTTTGTTTAGCCCCCTTTCGGACCGAAACTAGATGGCTAGATTGCATGTTAGTTTGGCAATATTGCTTTAAATTTCTTTAAAGATTAATTGGTGTGTCAACTGTTTCCCTAAACAATAAATGTGTCTGAGTCATATTTTGTGTCGTGCATCTCAGATTTCTTTTGGTAATTTGAGTTTCTACCACTAAGGGTATACAGTTAAATTCATAAGTAAGTTAAGTATGATATATATATATGTATATATATATATATATACATATATATACACAATGTATTATCCATACATTTTGATTGAATTATAAATATGTTTCTTATATATTATAAGTGTATTAACAGTTATCTGAAAGGTGGATTCAAATATACTCCAAGTTGAAAAAAAGATGGTTTTAGGGGATTTTCAGACTGCTTTGGGGATTTGACTGATGACATAACTGCTCCGCGGACCAGCCCGGTTTACTATATGTGACTTGATCACCATATACAATAAACCAAACGCATCAGATTCACTGGATTGTTTTTGTGCTTATTTTTTGGTGAATTTTCTTAATTGGGATTACAAATTGTACAAGAGTGGAGGGAACCACCAGTTTACCTGGCCTGGACCAGACATGGTTTTTCTCCAACAAAAAACATGAAATTGGAATATGGAACATGGAACATGGGAATATTAAAATAAATATTGCTAGGGTTAAGTGATCAAATAGTGTTGGGATAAAAGGGATTGAATTGTGTTGGAATAAAGTGATCAAATTGTGTTGGAGTAAAATGATCAAAGAGTTTAATTTACTGAATTAAATTTTAATAACTTTGTGTCAACACAAAGTACTTGTGTTGATTGAACATAAATAGTTTGTGTTGATTTAACACAATTCTGTAAATTGCTGCCAAAGCAAGCGATCTGTGTGCAACCAATGTCCACTATAGAATTGACTAAATCCAATGTGTTCTTTTTTTCAGTGCATGATATTTAGCGTAAACAGAAGTTTTTTTTCCCCTTTTCTTTCCCCCAAGTGTCCTGGCCAAATTTCTGGCTCTCTCTATCTCACCACCAACATCTCCCTTCTCCCCATTATGATTGGATAAATAAACCCCTCCCTCTCACCTCAGCTCATGTGTTATAAGTGCTTTGGCACAAAATGGCAGCCTTTTGTCTTTTAGGTGGGAGTTACACATTGGTGGTGACTGAGGTGAGCCACCATCCAAAAGACAAGACACATTGTTATCTTTATTGTTATAAAAGTCTCAAAATAGGGTGTTGTGTAACAAGCACAGGTGGCTCCATGCCAGTTCCATGTCTATAATGACTGAGGCATCCAACAGTTTAAATCAAGGTACTCATTCCAGGTGGCAGCTAATTTAATTCGCTCTAAATATATCTTATAATAACCAAATAAGTATGATGGAGGTAATGACATGCTGGAGATTCAATTTAAAGGTAATTACACCTACTGAAAATGATCTCACCAATCAACATTTAATCAGTCTGCATGGCTGGATCTGACATTATTTGTTTTCACAAATTCCTGTGCATCTCCTGACAGGTTATGTGCCTATGTAATGAAACAGACTGGGATCCAGATGCGGTTACAGGTTTAAAGACAGAATCCAAAAAACGTGGTCAGGGACAAAACAGGTCGTCAACAGGAATCAGAAGCAATCCAAACCAGAATCCAAAACACACAAGCAAGGTCCAAAAACAGGCGAGAGGTCAAAACACAGGAACAACACGGTAGAATGGCAAAGAGCAGGCTCAGTAATGAATCAAGGAAACAATACCTCACAATGAGGTAACAGAACTGAGTCCTTATAAAGGCAGGGCTTGATTGAAGGAATGAATCACAGGTGTGCTTGAGTGGGTGTGGTTGAGGCAGACTGAACTGGGCGTGGCTGAGCTGGCTGAGCGGGGCGTGGTGTGACAGCCTAACGGTAGGATGTCTATTTTTAAAATGGCTTCATTAAATGTATCTGAGGGCTGTGTGTATGCACATTTGTATGTAGCAGCCCTGCTGTATGAATCGAAGGTGTCTCGTTGGGACTTCAAAATGGGTTGGCAGCTGTGCACCAGCCCCCTGTATGACCGACTGTGCTGTGTGGAGATGGGAGAAACTTCTAGAAGGACAACCATCACTGCAACACTCCACCGCTCTGGCTTTATGGCTGAGTGGCCAGGCGGAAGCCTCTCCTCAGTAAAAGACACATGAAAGCCTGCTTGGAGGTGTGTCTCTACACCTAAAGGACTCTCTGGTCGGATGGAACCAAGATTGAACTGTTTGGACTCAATTCTAAACGTCACGTCTGGAGGAAACCAGGCACCGCTCATCACCTGCGCAATACCATCCCAATTATGAAGCATGGTGGTGGCAGCATCATGCTATGGGGGTGTTTTTCAGCGGCAGGGACCGGGAGACTGGTCAGGGTTGAGGGAAAGCTGAATGGAGCAAAGTACAGAGATAACCTTAATGAAAACCTGCTCCAGAGCGCTCAGGACCTCAGACTGGGCTTAAGGTGAACCTTCCAACAGGACAATGACCCTAAGCACACAGCCAAGACAATGCAGGAGTGGCTTAGGGGCAAGTCTGTGAATGTCCTTGAGTGGCCCAGCCAGAGCCCGGACTTGAACCCAATTGAACATTTCTAGGATCTGCGGAGAAGAATGGCAGAAAATCCCCAGATCCAGGTGTGTAAAGCTTGTCGCTGTCAGGTACAGACAAGGACTCAGCCGCAGACCACAGAGATTTTCCCGTATGGTTTATTATAAACCGGCAGGCAGACTCGAAAACACGAAACAGGCAGGGTCGAAACCAGAGAGACAGTCCGAAGGGAAAATCCAGGATCAGGAACGGGAGCAGGCAGGGTCGAAAACCAGTCGGGCAGAATTCCAGGCAACAGGACAAGGCGGCAGGCAAGACACAGGTCGGGGCACAAGCGAAAAGTCAAAAACACGAAAACAAGCAAGCAGAATCAAAACGCGGGAACGAGACAGGTAAACACACTGCAACGAACCAGCAACGAGACAGGAACAGGCAGGGCATTATAAAGGGCAGAGCAGATGAGGCGATGGGGAACAGGTGAGCTAGCAGGCAGGTGGCGGCGATGCAGTAATGAGGCAGGCAGGGACTGGGTGGGGAACGGGGCAGGGCTAGAACACAAGGAAAACAAAAGCACATGGACGGGAAGAAAACAAACACACAGCTGGGGGGGGGAGTACTGACAGTCACATCATATCCAATAAGACCCGAGGCTGTAATCGCTGCTAAAGATGCTTCAACTAAGTACTGAGTTAAGGGTCTGAATACTTATGTCAATGTGAGATTTCAGTTTTTTATTTTCAATAAATTTGCAAAAAAATGATAAAATCCTGTTTTCATTTTGTCATTATGGGGTATTGAGTGTAGATTGATGAGGGAAAAATGAATTTAAATGATTTTAGCATAAGGCTGCAACATAACAAAATGTGAAAAAGGTGAAGGGGTCTGAATACTTTCTGAATGCACTGTAACCTCTTAGCTTGTGTGAGATAAAGGAATATTTTGTAATTACATTTGTTGGTAAGTTTAATTTGTTTTACGGTGGCTTTGAATGCCTGTGCTGTGGAGCTTGTTAGTGTATTTTTGGACATTTCTTTTCATCTGGATTTGCTGATGACTGAAGTCACAGCCAGGGTAGAAGGAACTTACTTTTGTTGCAGTGTCTCTACACTAAAGATATATTAGCTTCCCCAAATTTAAATAATTAGGGAAGACTGGGTGCCTACAACACATTTTTTTCATTATATGTATGAAAACCAGTGATTTCACCCCACATCTGTCCTCACAATGAGGGATTTAAGGTTTGGGAAAGTGCTTTGAGGGCAACAGCACTCCAGCAGTTAAATGCCCCCTCAGAGTAAAAGAGCTGTTGAAACTCATTATTGTAGTTCCAGATCTTCTCAACCAGAGCTTTTGTAAGTGGGGATTTGTGGTGCTTGTTGTATAAAGTTCATACCATAGCATCTCAACAGTTAGCCCAAAATATTGAAGCTCTTGGGTAAAGTAAGGAAGATGTTGTGTCTTCATCTTCTTTCTGCTGCCCAGTCCTGTGGAGTGTGTGTGTGTGTGTGGGGGGGCTGTACGTGTCCATTGAGTCATTAGCTGTTCCTGTATTGCAAAGATTTCATCATATCAACTGGCTATTATTCCCTCTGAAGGTGGATGTTCCCCTTTATAGTGTCCTGAGGATGTGTCCCTGAGGCCACCTTTTTCTTTTTACTGCTTCTCTTCTCTTGTTTGAGTCACCAGCCTTTTTCCCACTGAGAGAATTACTACTTTGGCTTTGATTATGTAACCATGTATCTCCATGTGCATCTTGCAGTGTGTAAGGAGCTTCAAGATTCTACACCAGTGCTACATTGCTGCTCTGTGGTAATGCATGGTGACCCAAAGAATACAGGCACAAGCAGCTAACTGTCATCCCCCCTTCAGTGAAGGCCTCTTGCTTATTTCAGCATTGTATGCTTGTTACGGCCAGACTCCTGCCAAAGGTGACTACAGGCAGTCACAGGACAGTTAGCAGGATAAATACTCCGCGCATAAAAGTAAATCAACCCAGCTACTCACTCTTAAGTGTTGGTCCAGCTGGACAGACGAAGCAGCGGCGAAGAGTTGCAAGGTTTTAGCTGGCTAGATAGTATTTTTACGGGTCTGAGGAAAAGATAGGTGAAGAGACAGCGGTGCACAAGAATTTCAGAAAGTGACGTTTGGGAGTGGGAAGAAGGGAATGTGGAACGAAGGAAAGATGAGTTCTGGAGTACGGTGCACAAAAGAATGAAATAAAACGGTGGGGGCCGGCCAATCTGCAACAGACCGTCGGACCGGCTCCACCGTCCTACCCAAAACAACAAAACAAAACTATAAAATAAAACGTGACAAAACGCACCACCTTCTCACGGACTTTACACACTTTGGTTCACTTCAACTCTATACAAGAGAATGGCTAGATTGGCACAATATACCACACTAGTACTCACAATAATCCCCCCGACTGTGCTTGCCGCCATTTAAAATACCTGAGGTGCACACCTTCATGCACCCGTGACCCTGACGTCATGCATAACCCCTACTCTCGTGCACCCTTTACCTAACGTCATGTGACATACCCGTAACACCACCCCCCTTAAGACAATAAATTTATTTTACTCACGGCAACGTGACAGGGTATCAGCAATGATATTGCCCTTCCCCCGAATGTGCCTAATCTCCAGGTTATAGTCCTGGGGAAACAAACTCCAGTGCATCAACCTTTGATTCTTATTTTTCATGCGCTGTAAAAACACTAGAGGTTTGTGGTCTGTAAAAACAACCACTGGATGCAGCACCTACATACACCTCAAAATGCTGTATTGCTTGGACCAGACCAAGAGTCTCCTTTTCAATGGTGGAATAGTTTCTCTGGTGCTTGTCAAACTTTTTTGAAAAGTAACAAACAGGATGGTCAATTCCTAACTCATCTTCTTGCAATAAGACAGCACCAGCACCAGCATCACTAGCAGCTACAGTGAGCTTAAAGGCCTGCTCAAAACGAGGTGCAGAGAGCACAGGAGAGCTGCTCAGGATCGCCTTGACCCTTTCAAAAGCCTCCTGGCACCTCTGGGTCCACACAAAACTGACCTTGGCACTCAGTAAATCTGTAAATGGTGCCACCAAGGATGAAAAATTACAACAGAAACCCCTATAATACCCAACCATGCCAAGGAATCTCATTAACTCTTTCCTGGTTTTAGGTACAGGGAACTGATCAATGGCCGCTACCTTGGCTCTTACTGGGCGGACCTTACCTTGGCCCACCTCCTTACCAAGATAGGTGACGGTTGCCCTTCCAAATTCACATTTTGCCAAGTTCACCGTAAGATTGGCCTGCACCAGTCTCTCAAACAGAGCTTTCATTCACTTCATGTTCTCTCCATGTGGAACTATACACCACAACATCATCTAGGTATGCAGAACACCCATCCAGCCCATACAAAACCTGACTTATCAGCCGCTGGAATGTTGCCGGGGCATTTTGCATCCTAAAGGCCATGACTGTATATTGGTATAGCTCCTCATAGGTGACAAATGCAGAGATCTCCTTTGCCCTATCTGTTAGGGGAACTTGCCAGTAGCCCTTTAGGAGATCAAATTTGCTAACATATTTAGCTGGGCCAACCTGGTCAATGAGGGTGTCGGGAGTGGACGAATTGCCCAACCGCCCCAACCAGTTCGTTCCATTCTATGGATCTGCCCACCACAAGGACAACGTGAGTGGGGTAAGCAAACTCTTTATTTTTACAAAAAAAAAGGAAAAAATAATTACACACAAAATTCATAAAACCACAGAGACGCAAATTTGTTTCCCACCCGCAGCTGTTCTCCTTCCCCTGCCCTGCTATCCACTCCCGTTCTCCCCTTCCTGGACCCAGATAGCAGGTGCTCAACCCCACACACTTCAAACCCACACACACCACACAATTTCCTTCTGCGCACGTGCCCCACTGCAATACACTCCGTGATCTGACGCCCCCCGCCACCCGGGCACAGGGAGAGAGACAACTGCTCTGCTCCACGCCAGGGGGAAGTCCTACAGCCGCGGGGGAGGCTCCACACACGCACGCACACGCGCACACACACCACGCGGACACACCCAGAACAAAAAGGAAATAAGGAGGGACGTAGCTCAGCCACCGTGCCGGGCCTCGCCTACGTCCCAAAATAAAAAAAAGAAACACAAAAAGACAAGCCCTCCTCATCACTCCTGTGAACAGGTTGGCGGCTCAGGCGGCCACCCATGTCGTCTTCTCGCTGTCAGCTTGTGCCAGCTCTGCGGGGTCTCTCTGAGGGAAACAGCTCTGCAGCCGGTCCGCCCCCTTCCCTCTCCACCTCGTGCCGGGGGCTCATGCTCACAGTTGCCGGTTCGCGGTGTTGCCCTCCTCTCACCCGGGGGATCCACCTCCCGAGCACGCACCTTTGCAGGGTGGGGGCTCTCCTCGGTCCTGGCTGCATCCTGGAACTGCTTGTTGTTTCCCTTCTCCCTCAGGGACTCGCCGCAGTACTCTTCTGGTCGCCGCTTTTCCCTGGAGCCACCTAAAATACACACACACGGACAAACTCTCACTCCTGCACACCAAAAGAACAGGGAAAAAAAACAAAACAAACCAAACCAACAATAGCCAACTTAAATACAGCCGTGCCGGTATGTTCAACGAAAAATAAATCAAAGATCCCCACAGTAAAACCCTGGCACTCAGCCTCCCAGCGTCTCTGCTGTGCTGCTTGCACTCACCTGCCTAAATAGTCCTGATGTCCCCTTAACCAGATAGGCAGCAGGTGCAGAGCACGCACCAGGCAGTGAATCCCGTCAAACAATCCATAATTCAATTAATGGAATTTAGCCCTGCCACGCGCCCGAGCCCCCTCGCTCTCCCAGGGAGTACAGCGCGTTAAATTACCGCTGTCAGGAGAAACTTCTCACACAGTCATCCAACCTTGGTAGAAGATAACAATCTGCTTTGGTCACAGCATTCACCTGCCGATAGTCTGTGCAGAATCTATAAGTTCCAACTGGCTTGGGAACCAACAAACACGGGGAGCTCCAACTACTGTGGCTTGGTTCCACAATTCCATGTTCAAGTGTGTAAGACAATTTGTCCCTAAGATTTTTCCTTTTCTCTGGGCCCACTCGATACGGATGTTGCTTCTTAGGAGCCGCGCCCCCAACATCAATGTCATGGGACATAAGTGTGGCTCTGCTGGGGACATCAGAAAACAACACGCTGTATGAACTACTCAAATTAGCCAGTTCCTTGCGTTCTTGTACCACCTCCCTTACTGCGAATATCATGAAAGGAATTCCCTCATCCCAGTCCTTCTCAAACCCACAGCAGTAAGTTCTCAGCATCAACTTCCGGGTCTGATGAAAACGTTCCAAAGCCCCTTGGGACTCCGGGTGGTATGCACTGGAAGTAAGTTGTTGGATGCCAAGTTGCTGCATCACCTGTTTAAAAATTCCAGACATAAAATTGGACCCCTGGTCAGACTGAATGAACTTAGGAAGACCAAAAATAGAGAAGAATTTTAGTAGGGCTTTCACCACCACTTGAGCAGTAATCTTTCTTAAGGAGACAGCCTAAGGGAACCTGGTTGACGCACACATTATGGTGAGCAAATACTGATTACCACTACTAGTTCTGGGCAAAGGACCAACACAGTCCACAATAACTCTGCTGAAGTGTTCCTCAAAAGCAGGAATGGGCTGCAGAGGGGTTACACCTACCCGCTGGTTTGGTTTGCCATTAACTTGACAAACATGACAAGATCGGCAAAATGACACCACATCTCTTTTCAAGCCTTTTATGATTCCTTCTTTTCAACATCAGGAGGATCCGCCCTTTCCTGACCACCTACTCCACCCAGCTGCTTGTCCAGGCCACTGTGCTCTCCCGCTTGGACTACTGCAACGCCCTCCTTGTAGGTCTCCCAGCCTGCACCATTTAGCCACTGCAGCTCATCCAAAACGCAGCTGCTAGGCTGATCTACAACCTCCCAAAGTTCTCCCGCGTCACCCCTTTACTGACATCCCTCCACTGGCTCTCGGTTGCAGCCAGGATCCACTTCAAAACCCTGTCCCTCACCTTTTCTGCTGCAAAAAAGTCCGCCCCGACCTACCTCCAGGACCTCATCCTACCCTACACACCCGCTCGACAACTTTGCTCTGCTACATCCGGACGCCTTGCTCATCCCACCAACAGAACAAAAGGCCCACGCTCCTCTCATTGTCGTTTTTCCATCATCGCCCCCCAGTGGTGGAATGAACTCCCCACCCCCCTGAGAGCAACTCCTTCAACCCAACCTTTCAGACGTGGGCTGAAGGCACACCTCTTCAGACTATACCTGGACTGACACCATTGCCATTTGACCTTGTAAACTCTAAGATTCTTGGCTCGTACTTGTAGCACTATCTCTTATGTTGTATTCTGTAGCATGTTGTATTTGTAGCACGCCTTCGTCTAGGTAGTATAGCAGCACTTTATTGTCCCAGTGACTGTATTTGATGCATGTAACCTCAGATCAGATTAGCTCTGTCTCGCTACACTGACCTTGTGCTCAGCCTCAGCACTATCTGCATTGTATGATCTGTACACATCTTGCTCTTGTGCCTGTTGTTTGCCCACTATTTGCACTTTTGTACGTCGCTTTGGATAAAAGCGTCTGCTAAATGAATAAATGTAAATGTAAATGCAAGCCAGGCCAAAAGAAGTGCCTCAAAACCCGATCGTATGTCTTTGTAACCCCTAAGTGACCCGCCATCATACCATCATGAACTAGACTCAGGATTTGTTTGCGGTACACTAGTAGAACCACAACTTATTCCACAATGTTCCTCTCCTCAGAAACTGGAACATCTTGTGGCCTCCATTTCCTTATCAACACCGCATCCCTCAAAAAATAACACACAGGAACCTTCTCAGCTTCCTCTTCTGTCAGGGCTTTTTCACAGAGGGGCAACAGATCTGCATCCCTCTTTTGCAGGCTAATTAACTCCTCTTGGGCTATAGAGTTTGTACCTAACCCCTCAGTAGCCCAGGCAAAGCCTCCCTCACTCTGCACACAGTCCACATCTTGGGGACAAACCACCTGAGGGGGTGATTCTACTGGGGCAGCCACTTCCATACTACCCAGAAAAGTTTCCCCAAGGTCAACATCATCATCCGAGTCACGAACAGACCCATTCCTTTTATCACCCGTGGGGGCACTAAACCTCTTGGACATTACTCGCGTCACAGCACAAGTGGGAAAAACTTCAGGGTATTTTTCCACCACTTTTTCAAGGATTTCCCTATGTACTGGTTCCCTTGAAACCCTGGGGTTTGCTAAAACTTTACCCCCAGCCAAATCATTACCTAAAATGAAGGACACTCCCTGCACAGGAAGGTTGGGCCGTACGCCAACTTCAACGTGTCCTGACACCAACTCTGATTTGAGCTCAATGACATGCAAAGGAACCTCCACAAAACACATGTCAAAACCCTGAACCAGTACGCTACTGCCTGTCATGGTCTGCTCACTTAGGGTGTGGATACCCACCGGAGACAGATTGCCAGGCGTTCTGCCGGGGGTATGGAACGCCTGTAGCTGGTGTCCATCCGTGCAATCTGGGCTCCGATCCTCAACAGCAGGTCATCAAACTGGCCTTGAGTTAGCCGAAAGTACCACTGAACCCGGCCGTCGTCCAGACGTAACTCCTGAACGAGCCGGTGGAATTCGCCAAGATGGGCATGTCTCCGATTGATACTATGCACCCAAACTGACCGCCGACGCCAGATCCGGTGGGACTTCCAGCTAAGGTAAAGCACAGCCACGGCACTGACTCTCAGTCGCTGATCCATGATCACAAGAAATGACAAACTGCTTCTGTGTGGTATTTATATATGCTAATTAACTAGCTAGCTAGCAACGTAAGATTACTTAGCTGTCTTCTATTGTGTCTACAAAACTTGCTAGCAGCGTTGGTGCTAAATGCTTGCTGTGACATGGTGCAAAATTAGCTTGTTAATTTTTCAGGCAAGCGATCAAACCCGCGCAAGGAAAGTGAAACGCAGCTCAACAGCACTGTGCTGTACATTGCCGTAAAAGTCAGATTATGTACTTTTTAGCTGCACAGAATTTATGTTTCATAGTCATTACAGTTAGGATTTTACAGCACTTTAAAAATAAGAGGAAAATAAGCAAGAGCTTGTCAAATGCCATGGCAGGCCAAAACAAAGGGACTGTGTGCCAAATGTGGCCCGCGGGCCCCAAATTGGGCAGCCCTGCACTAAGGTATATCAGGCTCGCCCTAGTGATGCGGCTCAGCTTATTGAATTCGCGTATGGCAAGGATTGGACCACTGTAAAAGGGAACTTCACCTTCCCTGAAGGGAAGGAAAATGGAGACTCGTCTGGGAACAAGGGCAGGGATCAGTGGTTTGTCCAACAGTGTAAGTCCGCTATTGATGGGGCTGCTAGCTCTGCAGCTGATTTTTCACAAGTCTCTATTTGCATGCAGTGTGCTAAAGAGTCCACTGGTGATTTCACACGTAGGTTCAAAGCCTGTTGGGATGAAAATTCTGGTCTAGATGCTGACACAAACCGTGCATTGTTGATGCAGACTCTGATGACCCCTGAAAATGCTTAAGTGTATCAATTGCAGAATGCCGATTGGCAGAAACATGACTGGTCTCAGGTGAATTTGATTTGTGCTAATGTTGAAAAGGAGTGGCTTATTTTCACAGAAACCCAAGCCACACAGTGGGGTATTGACGATGGTGCAAACTGTTATGTGTGACAAATGTGGCAGGAATGGACATGACGGCAAGACATGTAAAGCTTGCTTTAATTGTGGCCATATTGGACATATTGCTAGGCAGTGTAGGGCTAAGAGGAGGAACTGTCCTCAGAACAGTGACTCCCATCAGAAGAACAATCCTAATTTTACTATGAGTAACCCCATGGGCTCAGAACAACAGTAGGGGTGCCAGGGAGACTGTGAGACAGGATCTTATTCTCAAAATGTTGTAATTAAACTATCTGAGGACCGAGAACAAAATCCTGTGATACCAGTGCAGGTGGGAGGTAAGAAAGTAGATATGTTAGTTGACTCCAGAGCTACCCTAAGTACAATACAGAAAAAAGAGGGACTCATTTCAGAAATAGCACGTCCAATAACTACAGTAGGGGCTTCAGAGGAACACTTAACTGAGCTGCTCTCCCGACCAATTGAACTAACAGTAGGAGACTACAGCATTGTTCAGAGTATTATTTCATCAACATGTGTTCCTGTGAATTTGCTGGGAAGGGACGCCCTTTGTCGTTTGAATGCCCCTATCCACCGTACCCCTGATGGTCTGTACTTAGAGATCCCTCAACACAAAGCTATGGCAGCATGCCAGATGTATCGCGGGGTTGCTACCCTTGTCTCCTGGCCAGTGAGTTTTCCTCATTTGCATGTTATCATTGTTGACATGGTTCAAGCCCTAGCCAAGGCCTTTCCTTCTCTGGCAGTGGCTATGGTCAGGATGAGGCCAGTCAAAAGATCACATTGCACTGCCTTTTTCACAACCCAGGCCCTGGCTCCCAAATATGTAATTGAGATATACGGAGTCCTTGGAGCTGCAGACACTATCAGCAGCCATGTAGAGATATTTGTCGGCCCTGCTGGCTGTGCTGCTACTGTACAGTTACCCCTGTGCAGTCTCTACTTTTTGCCATGACAGGTTCACACCCTCACATATCTCTTGCTGTGACCACGGGCTTGGACCCTAAAGACGTGGGGCCTATGGTGTTGAAATTAAAAGACCTGCCTATTGTGGAAACCCGGGTGTGCGAGTACAGAAGGACCTTTCACACACTTGCAAATTGATTTTGTACATATGCCTCATGTACAGCGCTGTAAATATATGCTTGTTTGTGTAGACAGATTTTCCAAATCACCCGAAGCCATACCTACCACAAAAGAAGATGCTGCCACAGTGGTAAAGTTTCTATTGAAGGATGCGATTCCGCATTTTGGACTTCCCAAGGTCGTAGATAGTGACTGCGGGACTCCCTTCACTTTGAAGGTAACACAAAAGATTAGTGAAGTCCTAGGCATACAATGGAAGCTACATGTACCGTACCATCCTCAGAGCTTGGGGCAGGTGGAAAGGATGGATAGAGTTTTCAAAGAGAAAATAACTAAGACTGTACAGAGCACAGGCCTGAAGTGGCCTGATGCATTGCCCTTGGTATTGTATGGTCTGCGCAGCGCTCGTGAAGTTCTCATGGAAAGGCCGATGTCCACAGGTGTGAGCCCACCAGTAACAACTAGCAGAGCCGCCTTGATGTGGAATGATGAAGTCATGTCTGCATATGTGATTAACCTCTCTTGCCTCTTCTCTTGCAACCATGAGCAGGTGCATTCCAGACTCCCAGAGCCAGGGGACAAACCCACCCATGTATTTAAACCTGGAGATATGCTATTAATCCGATCACTAGAGAAAGCTTCTCTCACTCCTAGGTGGATAAGCCCCTTTCAGGTATTCCTGACCACGCGCACCACTGTAAAGGTGGAAGGTAGAGTGATCCACGCATCCAGATGCAAAGCAGCCCCGAGGAAGAGAAGCAGATGGGACCAACAACTTGAGAGTTCCCCCTGGCCACTCCAGCACCCGATGGTTCGCCTTTCTGATAACCGTGGGGACCCTGCCAGCGATGCTCTTGGTGGGAGAAGAGAGGTGTGACACGGACAGACCACCCAGCACGACACTGGACTGAAGTTAACGACGCTCAAATCCTCTGACATCGTCCGACAGTGGGACCCTAATAATAGCCGCTCCAGAAAGCCTCGCGCTGCCATTAACCTGACCAGTCCCAAATCCCCATGCCTCCATTACAGGTAAGCTCCGCTTTCTGCCTGCTCCCTCGTTCCAGATCTTCTCCTGTAATGCTACTCACTGCTCTATTTGCTTGTAGTCGTGATAGTCTGTTTGGCTTCTTTATGCATTGTGGATTGTATGATTAAATGTCTGTAAACAGTCTGCCTCTCTGTTAGCTGTAACTATGATTGATCTGCCTGAACAGGACACCATGGACCCTGAAGAACTTAACGGCCCTGAAAGAGACATGTTAATGTCAGATTATTGGAGTGACAATGAAAGTGTCAACATTGGTACCTAAGACATACAAGAGTGTTGCTCTTATGAGCAAAAAGGGGGGATTGTGGAAATAAAATTGTATTGAAACAATGAGGATCTGTAAAATGAAAATGTGTTGGGGCATTTTACCAGTAGAAAGCTGTAACTTCTATATATAGATGAGCTCTGTTATTTTTGCTCATGGAAACTTACTGCACATCCTGTTGTATAATAAAGCATTGTTAGGGGTATTTCACTTGACGTCAGATAAAGGAAGCACGAGAGTAGGGGTTATGGGTCACATGACGTCAGGGTCACGGGTGCATGAAGGTGTGCACCTCAGGTATTTTAAATGGCTATGGTGGCAAGCACAGTCGGGGGGATTATTGTGAGTACCAGTGTGGTATATTGTGCCAATCTAGCCATTCTCTTGTTTAGAGTTGAAGTGAATCAAAGTGTGTAAAGTCCGTGAGAAGGTGGTGCGTTTTGTCGCGTTTTATTTTATAGTTTTGTTTTGTTGTTTTGGGTAGGACGGTGGAGCTGGTCCGACGGTCTGTTGCAGATTGGCCGGCCCCCACCGTTTTATTTCATTCTTTTGTGCACCGTACTCCAGAACTCATCTTTCCTCCGTTCCACATTCCCTTCTTCCCACTCCCAAACCTCACTTTCTGAAATTCTTGTGCACCGCTGTCTCTTCACCTATCTTTTCCTCAGACCCGTAAAAATACTATCTAGCCAGCTAAAACCTTGCAACTCTTCGCCGCTGCGTCGTCTGTCCAGCTGGACCAACACTTAAGAGTGAGTAGCTGGGTTGATTTACTTTTATATGCGGAGTATTTATCCTGCTAACTGTCCTTTGACTGCCTGCCATTATTTCGGGGTCAAAGGTACCACACCACAGCCATGCATATCCTCCCCAACTTGCAGTAAACCCAGCACTATAGTGAGTGAACGGTTGGCAATACACTAAGCCTTCCTCCCTGTCCACAGTGTCGAATGGAGAATTGCTCGGGCAAGCTCTGGGTTGTGAAGCCCTAACTTCTACAGATCCTCATTGTTTCAATATAATTTTATTTCCACATATAGGGCCATATGTATCAATCTTTGTGTACAACTTGCCGTAGGACCATGCGTATGCACAATCTCATGATTTGTGTACGGAGGTTTTTCGTCAGAGTTACCAAACACCACGTACGCCTGATTGTCTTCATAAATCTGAGCGTAAATCAAATCAGCGTGAGATTATGTGCACATGAACGAGCTTAACGTCCACTCCCACAATTGTTCTTATATGGACGAGACACGCCTTTAATCGTCGAATTTCTGTCTTTCTGCTCATGCCATGCAGCTCTCTCCCTCTCTCTCTCTACCTCTCTCTCGTTGACCGAAACTTTACTTCCCTGTGTCGTTTCCAAGGAGTATTCCAACGTTTCCAATATTTTTGTTGTTTGTGCTATTTTTCTATAGAGTACATAAAACTTAAACTGGGGGGGGGGCAGCTTGCCCCTTCATGGCGCTGGGTGCAGACACACTGGTCCTGTGTATGCTTATTTGTTTTTGGCCTCTCTTTCAATACTGGCTTCACCACTGCTGTGAAATAAATGTATTATTTGATTTTGAAACAGTAGTCTTGTATTGTTGTTATTTAGCCTTTCAGAGGCTATTGCACAGTTAAATTAATGAATTTCATTAAACCTACCACCAGACCAATTTTAGGTGGTGACCTGGCAATCTGCCCCTAATATTCCTATTTCATATAATGGTCATGACGCACACACACATGGAAAAGGTAAGGTTCGCATCTAGTCAAAACGCCACTACATTGCCACCTGCAGGATGAAAAAAATGCAGAAATAAGTTTTACTATATAAAAAGATTTGCCCCCTCGCCATTTTTAACTGCTCCCTCAGTCACTTCATCCTGGCGCCAGGACCTGGCGCGATAACACTCATCAATGATTGACACAAGATCCGTTTACTTGCATCACCGTTAGTTCCTCTTGGTGTCGCCAGTCTGCAAATTACAAATTTTATGCATATGCCACCTCCAGACCATGCGCAGAGGTACGCATGTTTTCCCGGGAAGTATCTCTTCATTAGTACCGTTTGATGTGTAGAAAGGTGCTCAGCACAATTTTAGTGTGTACGCACTGTTGATACATGTGGCCCATAGTGTGACATAGTAGTCGGGGAACTTGTCTTTCTCAAAAGGCTGCAGGTTCAAATTCTGATCATATTGAATTTGAATCACCAGACATGTTTGAAGGTGTTTGCTAATATCTGTCCCATACCCCATTTGACTTGATCAGCATGTTATCATGCTTTAATTGGGCCATCTTCATGGTATAAGCAGATGGGGTTTTCTTACTTCTCTTTACCAAACAGAGTCAAACTCAGCTAATTCATTTGGTGTAAAGGTTAATACAGTTCTCTGTGTGTGCAACATTATCTGTGTATGCATTCTGCAGCGGGGTTCTGTAACACTGTTGCAAAGGAATGTGTACTGTACAGGCATAGTGATCATATTTTTCCGTAGGGGTGGAAATGAATAGTGTCCTGCTAATTGGTTTACACCTTGTGCTTCACACCCTGTGGGAAAATTGTTCAAAGCAATTGTCAGCAAATAGCAACAGGTTTGTACCAGTTTTGTTTGTGATTGCTGTGTTGCTGTGCTCCATTTTTTTCTTTTTTTCTTTTATTATGTTTTCATCAGTCTCATGAACTGGTGGGGATTAAGATGGAGAGTTATGTTTGCCTGAAATTGGGAGCAGGGCTGTTGTGTGTTTATGTGTGCACTGAAGTAATGATTGTGAAATGCATTTTGATTGTCTTACTTGGCCTCTCCAGCTTAAGTGAAAAATATCTCACCCATTTCTTGACAAGATCTCACTCAGATTTGCAAAATTTTCAGTTACACATACTTACATGCTAACAGTAATAGTGAAATCAGTAGACCTAGTTCAAAGTGTAACTGTACTGTTTTGTTGTTGTTGTTTATTTTAACCTGTTTTATTTTGGGTTTTCCAGTTGAGGTGAGGGCACTTTTTTTGAGAGGATGACACATTCTTTGGTAATTTTTGAGCAAGAGATGGTTACCTGAACACTTTCGGCATGGGTAGGCATTTCGAGAATTGAGCACAGGAACAAATTAGAGTACTTAAATATTCATTGGCAAAAAAGATATTTTACAATTCCAACAAATATACCATAATTTTAAAAGAAAAACATTGTAGTGTTAATAACTGCAGTTACCTTAAATTACTGTATAAATTACATTGCATTCATTTAGCAGATGGGCTTATCCAGAGCGACTTCCAAAAACAGAAGTGTACCCATTCAAGTTGAATAGGCAACAGTGTCAGACCAGGCTAACAACACTCCCAGACCAGTGAGTGTGAGCATAAACTATTCAAGCCCTACCACAAGTTAACCTGTGCAATCTGACTAGGCAGCAGAAGCCAAGTATACTACCATACATCAGTCACTAGAACACAGAATCTAAAACACATTGCAATGCTACATGTAAAATAAACAGCAAGTACTAGAAGTAGCAGGTGTTGGGGGCGGGGACTGAGGTGGAACCAAGATGCAGTCCGAAGAGGTGGGTCTTCAGTCTGTGTCGGAAGATAGCCAGTAATTCCGCTGTCATGAGTCTGGTGGGGAGTCCATTCCACCACTGAGGGAGCAGTACAGACAGGGATCGTGTCTGAGAAGAGCGACCCCGTCAGGTCGGGACTGTCAGTTGCCCTGCAGATGCAGAGCGTAGTGATCTTGAGGAAACAAAAGGTTTGAAGAGTGGTCGTAAGTATGTGGGGGCTGCCCCATTCACTGTCCTGTATGCCAGCACCAGGGTTTTCAACTTGATGCGAGCAAAAACAGGAAGCCAATGAAGTGAGATGAGGAGGGGAGTAACCTGACTACATTTAGAGAGATTGTAGACAAATCGTGCAACTGCATACTGGATTAGTTATAGGGGTTTGATGGCACAGGCAGGAAGACAAGCAAAGAAGGAGTTACAGTAGTCCAGGCATGAGAGGATCAGGGTCTGAACTAGGAGCTGCATAGAATACATAGTGAGGTAGGGACAGATCCTTTGGATGTTGCACAGAAAGAATCTGCATGCCCAACTCACTGCTGCAACCTGAGAGGAGGAAGACAGTTGGCTATCAAGTATTACACCCAGGCTTTTTACAGTGGTATTGGTGAAAAGGCTTGTAGAGTCTAGGCTGTGGGAAACGTCTTGAAATGGGGAGGACCTGGATGGGATGAAAAGCATCTCAGTCTAGGTTAAGCTACGCGGTGGTCTACCATCCACTGTGAAATGTCCTTCAGGCAAGCTGAGATGCATGCAGAGACCTGTGTGTCAGATGGTGGAAAAGAAAGGAAATGCCATGGGAGGAGATGACAGAGTCAAGAGATTGCATGTAAAGAGAGAAGAGGAGGGGGCCAAGTACAGAGCCTTGAGGGACACCCGTAGACAGGCTGTGGGGTCTAGACAACCCACCATTCCAAGACATCCTGAAAGAGTGTCCAGAAAGGTAGAATTCAACCCAAAGGAGAGCGGTGTCAGTGATCCCCAATGTATTCAAGGTAGACAGAAGTAGGGTGTGGTCCACAAAGACTGCAGAGAGGCCCCAGAGGATCAAGACTGAGGAGTAGGAAGATGCTCTGGCTGATTGAAGAGCCTCAGTGATGGACAAGAGGGCAGTCTCTCTGGAATGACTAGCGCTGAAGCCAGATTAAAAAGGTTAAAGAAGGTTGGTCTGGCAGAGAAAGGAGGACAGCTGGTTTGCTACTGCGCACATGTGGTGGCGTGAAAAGGTATTTGCCCCCTTCTTGCTATTGTCTAATTTTGCACAAAGGGGACCTGAGTAAACACAGAACACTGTATTTTAATGTTTATTTTGTTCTTTCGGTGAAAATAGTTGACATGAACCCATATCACCCCTGTGAAAAAGTAAATGCCAAAATACCAAAATTCTTAGGGATCATCCAGGTGCTTTTTAGCAAATGTGAAACGATCTTTGATGTTTTTCTTGGTGAGCAGTGGTTTCCCCCTTGCTACTCTACCATGAAGCCCATTTTTGCAGTTTCTTTATTGTTGAGTCATGAACACTGACCTTAGCTGATGCTAGAGGTGCCTGCAGTTCTTTGGGAGTTTTTATGGGTTCTTTTGAGACTTTCTGGATGAGGTGCCGCTGTGCCCTTGGAGAAATTTTGGCAGGTCAGCCATTCCCGGGAATATTCACCACTACTCCAAGCCTTCTCTGTGTACTCCACCCTCTGTCTCTGCCTGTTACCGACTCTGCCTGTCCCGGATTTCTGTTTTGCCGGCCGTTTTTGGATGTTGCCTGTTTTTCACCTGATTTTTGGTTATTGACTTGGACTGTGTTTCTGACTTTGATTTTGGTTGAGATTTTTGGATTTGTCATTAAAGAACTGCCTTGGGACTTCCGGGTGACGCTCATCTGTGATGCACGTGTAGCTTGCTAGTTTGTCCTCAACAACCCCTTAATTTTAAATTTCCTTCAGACATATCAACCAACCGTAATTAAAAATCACGGCATTATGGCACAAGGGAAGACAGGAGGCAAACGAGAGGGTGATAGTATGTCACCTCTGGAGAAAAAAAACGATGGAAATGATGCCAAAAGAGGATCTGGACGACGCAATTGCTACAGCAGTCAGAATCGCTTTGCTGGAGCAACCTGTGACCTCAACCTGATGATACAGACAGCAGTGAAAGAAGTGGTCAATAGCATCCTCATCCCACAATTAATAGAACTAAAAACTCAAATACAGCACATGGAGGATAATGAATGTGCATTAGCTAAAGACCTGAACACTTTTCAAAAAGCTATTCAAAACAACATGGCTAAAGGTGACTGGCTACAGGCTGCATTGAGGGCTAGCAAGCACCAGACTAATGCTCTCCAGCAACAAGTGAGTGAACTCACTTCCAAGCTGACCCGGATGGAGGACCATAGCCAGATGTCTAACCTGAGACTGGTTGGGCTGAAGGAGGGCGAAGAAGGATCGGATGCCGCGGGATGCCTGATCAAAAACCTGCCAAAGTGGATCCCATCTTTGCAACGCCGGGTTATCCGCATAGAGAGAGCACATGGACTTTACAGCACGGAGAAAGATGCCAACAACACGCACACTGATCTTCAAGCTACTGGACTACAATGATCGCCAGGCAATTCTTAGGGGTGCCAGAATTAGGGTTGAGTATCCAAAAATCCAAATTTCCAAGAACCGTGGATTCGATAAGACACGTGCATTTCGATTCTGCACTTCAGTTCCTAACTTTTGCATATTTCAGTTGCGCTCCCGAGTGAACTGCAGTGAGCATTTTACAGTCCATAAAAGTTTCATTTACCTCCCAGGACCTGCTACGTGGACCTAACGTCACGTCATTTGTTACGTAGTACGTCAACAAAGCATGTGGCTGACCGCAGCAAACGCTCGAAAGTTTGGCTTAGCTTCACTAAAAAAGATAACAACACAGCAAAATGCAACACCTGCAGTAAGGATATTTCGTGCAAGGGAGGAAGTACCTCCAATCAGGGGTGTACTGGGAAAGAAATTCAGCCCTGGACTTATCCGCTAGGACAGGACCAGCCCAGGGTGCCCGGGAATTGAAGTATATTTGGCTACGATTCTCAAGTTCTGTCTACAACTGAGACTACCTCTTAATTAGTTAATGTGCATGGACTTTGCAAACGATTATATTCTTCTGAATATACGTCAAGTAGCAAGTTTTATATCATTGCGTTCAATGCAGCTAGCCAGCTAGGTACAACTTGGACATCAGCGGTCCTGAAGTTCCCTTTAACCCGCTATGTAGCCAGTTAGCTAGCTAGCTTTTACTTAGCTGGCTAGCTAGCTTGCTTGCCTTGATAACGTCACACAGCTAACATTGAAAACAGCGGTGACGATGCAATATTTTACTTAGGTTAGATGAGGGCGTTGTTGGTAAGCTTACGCAACTAAGCTCTGTTTGAACTAATTGTGATGTGACTTTGTCAGTGTCAAAGTAAAGGATTACCTACGAACGTGTGTCATTGAAAACTGCTGTGCAACATGCCTTAACAGTGAAAGCATTCATGAAATTATGGTATCTTGTTATTGAAATAAATGTTCATTTCTCAGTCCTCCCAATTGAACCATTTCATCAGATGATAGGCGCACAGAGAGGGCCGGTAAAGAGACAGACAGGGCCGGTAAAAACTTTATGGATTTTTTGACTGTCCACCAGGCCACCGATGCTGCAGCCTACCGGGATTTGTCCCGGTATGCCCGATGGCCAGTACACCACTGCCCCAGATACAGCTAACGTTAACAGTAGCAACGTCTCACGCTCAGGTACAAAACACAGATGAGCTGACATTCGCCTTTTATATTGAAGGTAAACGAATGATGTCTACAAATTATTCTGATATATATTTTTCTTAGATACGAGTTCAGAGAGCACCCCTCCACCTCCGGTTCATCCCCAGAGACCCGCCCCTCTAGTACAGAAACTCCTTTCACTTTAGCTATGAAGGGGAAGATGAGCAAGGAGAAAGTGGATGAATGTTACCGAGTGGTGACAAGATTTGTGGTGAAGGGGTTACATCCCTTTGCTACGGTTGAGTCTCCTCTGTTTAGGTAGGCAAAACGCATTATTGATATCTGGTTATTCACAACTTAATTCGCATTTACTGACAGCACAGATGTGGATACATTTCGTGTATGATTAAAAAAGAACCTTGCTAGCCCGCAGTTGGGTTTGATAAACAATAGCTAGCAAGCCTACTGTATATCTAGCCCGTCCATGTATGCTGAAAAGTAGCTCGCTAGCCTGTAGTGGGCTATGATTAAAAGTGGATTGCTTGCCTACTAGGGATGGTAAGATTCACCGATTCGCATAAAATTTGTTCTTTTTTTTCTCCCCAAAAAATATTGGAATCGGAACCGAGATTCGATAAGAACTGGATTCGATAAGCAGAATCAGAATCGGATTCAATAAAATTGAAATGATACCCAACCCTAGTGCCTCATTTCTTCACAGTCTAGCTCTGCCCAGATTAGACCATGAAGAGATGGTAGTTCTAGAGCAGCATTTCCCAAACCTCTCCCGGAGTACCCCTTGTCCTGCATGTTTTAGATCTCTCCCTGCTCCAACACAGCTGATTCAAATGATCAACTCGTTATGAACTCCTGAAGCTGCTTAATAACAAACTGATCATCTGAATCAGCTGTGTTGGAGCAGGGAGAGATCTAAAACATGCAGGACAAGGGGTATTCCAGGAGAGGTTTGGGAAACACTGTTATACAGGATCCTATATCTTTAGAAGAGCTTGAATCAGCAATTAAATCCCTGAATAAAGGCAAGTCACCTGGGCTGGATGGCCTACCCCCTGAATTTTATATAGCATTTTGGGACCAGGTAGGACCCCTAATATTAGACTCTATAAACTTCGCAATTAAACAGGGATCATTCCATAGGGATCAAAGAAATGCATTGATTACCGTTCTGCTCAAGAAAGGCAAGGATCCTCTAGAATGTTCTAGCTATCACCCCATCTCACTGATTTGTGGAGATATAAAGATCTATTCCAAGGTGCTGGTAACTCGTATGGAGACAGTAGTGGGTAAACTCATACAATTCAATCAAACTGGGTTTCTGCAGTGTTGTAGTCGAGTCACATACCTCGAGTCCAAGTCGAGTCTCAAGTCTCCACTGCTCAAGTCCAAGTCCAAGTCCGAGTCAGTAGTGTTTGAGTCAGGTCTGAGTCCCTGTTGCTTGAGTCTAAGTCCAAGTCCAAGTCCAAGTCAAGGTGTCAGAAATAAATGTTATCAAATTAAATCAATCTGGGATAAAGAGGACAGAGAATTTTTTTTCAACCTTTTACACCACGATGTTAATTTTGGCAGCTGATTTTGATTTAGTCTTAGCCTTTTGACTAAAATGCATATTAGTTTTTGTCACATTTTAAATTATTATTAGTTTTAGTCTAGTTTTAGTCGACGGAAACTATAGATGATTTAGTCTAATTTTAGGCAAATGCATTTTTGTCACATTTTAGTCAATTTGCATTTTTTAATTAAATCATTACAGGGACCTTTCATCAAGCACACAGATGTTCTTAAGCCAGCTACATTACTTAGGTTTTCTTCTCAGGGCCAGGGACTCCTAGCTGTAGCCTAAACTTGATGCATTTAATAATACAGTAACATCCAGAAAGGTTGTGTCATGGACTGTATGCTGTATGAAAATGTAATATGTGTCTTTTGCACTGTGGAAGGAATATGACTTATTCTTTGGCTGTTTGTCAAATAAATCTGACATTTATTTAATTTAAAAATATTCTTTTGCACTTGGTTGTTTATCATTGCAGTGCAAATGACAAAAAACAACTACAATGAAGTACAGTATACTCAGGGCATATAACCTACCCACAATGTAAGACAAAGTCAGTGCAAATATAGTATAATTAAGTCACTTATATGTTTGGAATAGTAGTGCAAATGACCATGAAGGACATACTATAGTGCTGGACAAATAAGGGACACGAGACTTAATGATAAGGGCATTGTCACTGTGCATCTGGAACATAGCATGAGCAGTAGTCTCAACCCAGAACTGAGTCGAGCAAAACTCAGGCAGGCTATTATCAGAGCGGTGCTTCTAACGTGTGGTTACCACATTCACACTAGGATTAGTGTGAGTTGAAGTGGACGCAGTAATAAAACCTAACTATGTCAGGACTGCGCTGTCTTAGCCGTTTTTTTTGTTTTCCCTGTCCATGTGCTTTTGTTTTTCCCTGTGTTTCAGCCCTGCCCTGCACTCCACCCTGTCGCCACCCACCTGATTACCTGCCTGTCTTCACCTGCCTGCCCACGCACCTGCATCCCATCTCCTCATCAGCTTTGCCCTATTTATTTCCTGCTTGTTGCTTGTCTCGTTGCCAGTTCGTCACAGTCTCCTGTTTCGATACTCGCCGTCTGGTTTTTGTGTCTGCCTGCCGGTTCTGTTTCCTTGCCTGTTTTGCTGACTTCGTTACCTTGTTCTGCCCTTTGGTATTGGTTGCCGTGTTTTTTCTGGTTTTGAACTTTGCTGTTTTTGACTACGATCTTGGATTACGCTTCGGATTTCATTAAACCAGTGTGCACCGGTCTTCACTGTCTGCGCCTGAGTCCCTGCCTGAGTTCTGACAAACTAGCATAATATTTACATGGTACATGAAAACAATCGAAGATTATAATAATGGTTATGAATTTACAATATCTCTACGCCACAAGCATAATAGGACAATGTACACTAGCTGACCTGTAAACAAACAGCGCCAACGATCGCTATTGCGGTGGCATGCTAACCTAAACAAAGTAAAACATAATGGCCAATACTTCATTTGCAATACTGTTCCTAACGACATAGTGAAAAAAGACAATATTTCCACTGGCTTTGTCTTACAGTGCAGGACCTAGCTCAGAACAATGCTAGCATTGCTGGATATCCTAGTTATAAGCTTGCTAACCTGCCAATACCGAATGGCAAGAGCGAGTGTGAGCGCTGTTTGTATCTATGCTGTAGATTGGGGAAGTAACAGGCAGTCCGAATTAAGGAGCAGTCCAGCTAGCTAGATAATACTGTACAAGGAACATTGACTTAGTAGGCTGTTCATGTAATGTTAACATTCATCCTGCACCCAAACAACTTATCTACCGATATGCACAATTAATGTTAACAAGTCGAGTGAACAAGAAAAGATAGCCGTCTGCTTTTAGCTAACAGTCAAGCCTTTAAGTTGATTTTGATAGCTATAGAACTTACCCTATCATATATTACTGCTTGGTGCGCCTTCAATTGCCTTGGTGTATGTACTGTTTTTCCCACCGATTTTGTACCCGCATGGTCTGCATTGTGTTTTATTGTCAGTAGCACTAGTGATATAGATACAATTTCTCCATAAATCGGCTCTTTTTTTGTGAGTGTTCTATTGGCAGGACAGCATGACCTGGACCTGTATATCAACCAATCATAAGCATGCAGTACACGGTTATGCATATTTTGTAAAGTGAGTGCCTGCACCTAATTTGATTAAAAAAAAAATGGTAGCTAAATTGCTTGTCCATTCGTCTGTCAGACATTATCATTTTGTTATTATTCGTCAATGACAATTGTACTATATTTCATCACAGTTTTTATTTCCAAAGGTGCATTTATATTTTATCGTCTCGTTTTCGTCGTGAAAAAAGGTTCATTGACAAACATTTTTCGTCACAATTTTCATCAACGAAATTAACACTGTTACACCATAAAGATTTTTAACAACTTCAGTTTTTTATTGATGACTTCACTTCCAATGTATGTAAATACAACTGCATGTGAATAAATCAATAACATACCTTGAGGACATGGTATACGGGGGTTGCTGGAGGTAAACTTTGCCTCAGCTTGATAGTGAAATAAAAATCGATGAGTATATGAAAAAGTCACTTTTTAGTCATCCAGAGATGAGGGGGGGAAGTCGTTTAATTTACTTTTCGTTTTGTTGGAGCTTCACATAAAACGTTGGAATGTGGTAGTAATCCGAGAAGGACAGCATAATGGAGTCAAGATAACGCTCCTTAACAGACGTTCACGGCGAATAACAAAATACCGCAATCTGTTGATAAAACTTGTGAAATAACAAAGTAACTGCAGCAATTTGCTTCTTCTACGGAGGTTAGAATGGTTACATAAGGCTTAGCTGGGAGAAGAATGCGCTGATTGGTGACAACACAGAGATGGCGGAACTTCTGGACTGGACGATCTGTCTGTCATCATTTCTCTCTTCCGTCAACAACAGCAGAACGAAAGCGCAACAGGTGGGTCACATTACCTATTTGCGTCCTTAGTCGCAAACTGTCGAGTCCGAGTCCAAGTCCAAGTCCAAGTCCTGAACTGTCAAGTCCGAGTGACAATCATGATGACTCGAGTTCAAGTCCAAGTCACCAGAAACGCGACTCGAGTCCGAGTCAAGTCTGAGTTCTGGACTTGACTACTACAACACTGGGTTTCTGAAAGGGAGAGTTGCATCCGATAATCTCAGAAGGCCCTTACATATTATTGATATTGCTGATACTCTTACAGAAGACTGTGCTGTTTTTTCACTCGATGCAGAAAAGGCTTTTGACCGGCTGGAATGGGGCTATTTGTGGTTGGTCCTGGAGAGATTTGGTTTTGGGCCAAAGTTTATCTCTATGATAAAAGTTTTATATGGCAGTGCCACAGCCTCAGTTCTCACTGGAACTTTTCAATCACCAGCCTTTCATTTGCATCGAGGAACAAGACAAGGCTGCCCATGCTCACCTCTGTTTGCTCTATCCTGGCACAGGCCATCAGAGAAAGCGATGTAATTTTCCCCATAACTGTCAGTGCCCCGGCCCCCTAGCTGTGTGTTTGTTCTCTTCCCCTGTCCATGTGCTTTTGTTTTCCTTGTGTTCTAGCCCGCCCTGTCCCCGCCTGCCTCGTTGCTTCATCGCGCCACCTGCCTGCCAGCTCACCTGTTCCCCATCACCTTGTCTGCTCTGGCCTATTTATGCCCTGCCTGTTCCTGTCTCGTTGCTAGTTCGTAGCAGTGTTGTTCCTGACCTGTTTCGTCCCCGCCGTTTGTTACCTTGTTGCTTTGCTGTGCTTTTCGATCTCGCCTGTGCCCCGACCTGGTTTTTCTGCCTGCCGTTTTTGCCCTGTCTGCTTGTGCGCCTGCCTGCCCCGTCCCTGACTCTTCTTCTGCCCGACTTTGCTCCCGGAATTGCCCTCGGACTGCTTATCTGTTGCCGACCCCGCCTGTTCCTGACTTCGCCCCGGATTTGCCCACAGACTGCTTATCTGTTGCCAACCCTGCCTGTTCCTGGCTCACGATCTCTGCCTGCTGTATTTAATAAAAGACGCACTTAACCCTGATCGTGCGTGGTCTGCTCTTGGGTCCCTCGTCTGTGTCGTAACAATAACTGTAGACCAATCTAGACACTATCTTTCACTGTATACAGACAACTGCCTTCTCTTTCTTTCTAATATCCAAGAGTCCTTGCCACTTTTTGAATCTTCACAATATGGCAGGGGGTAACACTTTATAATAACTTTCATTAATACACCATTAACGAACCATTATTAGTTATGAACAAATCATTACTTCATCAGAATTTGAAAATTTACAAATGTTTACAAATGACAGTTCATGTAGTTGCTAATGTGTATATTCATATTTACAAATGATGTACATTACGTTTTCCTGGGCCCTTACAACATATCCCTTCATTAATAAATAATTAGTTGTACAAAAGTAGTGCATGTTTGCAAATCATTTCAAGGTTACAGGGAACCAGTGACAGACCTTTGAGACATCATAATACTACTTTATTAAACAGGTGTCTGCTCTCAATTGATGGGTAGTAGTACATGTTAATATATGTAGTTCATGTTTTATAAAGCTACTAATAGTGACTGAGGTTTTATGTTTTATCTAATGTGTATATATGATGATATTTTGTGGTTAAATATTTAGATAACACATGAATGTGAAGTTAAAAATCTTGTTAACAAACGTGTGTAAGATATATATTCATTAGTTATAGACCTTTTTGCAATACCTACACTAAAGCTGAAACTGTTCATAATTAGTTACTACTTCTAAAGGTGTGCAACCTATGAGTAAATATGCATCACACTTTCCTTCACATGTTAATACATTATCAACTGCGTAAACATAGTTACATCTATCTTTGCCGTAAGTGTTCTCATTACGTACAGTCATATATGACTGACTGGACATCTCCTTAAAGTAATTCATAATTATGAAACATTAATTCATTATGTACAGACCTTTTTGCAGTACCTAATCTAAAGCTGAAAAGGTTCATCATTTGTTAAAGGTTGTAAATGTTTATAACCCAGTGGTAAACATTTATCACACATTTACGAATCATGAATGAATCCACACAAGTGAGATGAATAAATGCCCTTTAATGACAAAAAATTAACCAATTTGCTCAACAAGAGCGATCTCAACCCCCCAAAGGAAAATTCCACCCTTCGACACAACGTCTTTTGCAATAGTTTTAAAGTGATTTGTCTTTCATAGCACTGTAATGCTCCAATTTATCTTTCTTCAAACACTTAACCAAGGAATAGCAACAAACCTAAAACAACCTTACAGCAGCATATACTCTCTTAAATAAATTTAAGCTATAAAGGTGCACATGAAACGTTGCCTAGCGGCGTTTCATGACAGGGAGCAACCTAAGGTCACTTTTGTATTGCTCTATTTTATCTTGTACATCCAGGTCAATTAAAGTAGTTGAACACTTCTTAGCAAAATCAAAGCTTTTCTTTGCGTGTGAAACTGCTGGCCAGCTCCTCAAACTTTGGAGGATCAGTAATTGCCAACTAAGGAATACTAACAAAGTTATAGCAGGAATTGAACAGAATATATTCTTTAAATGAATTTGTGTTAGCTTTCTCTCCGTATAAAGTCTGAAGCAAAGTCAAGTCAACTACTTGTATTTTTTTGAAATATCATGAAATAGTCTTCCCAGTGCTCCATTTTTGTGATTTTTCGCTAGCCATTCATTCCACTCTATTACATTAAGGTGGTGCTCCAGTAACCCCTCAGATCTGTTACCCCTCAGCCTCCACACATTTTCCTTATATGTGCGCCATGCCCTCTCAATATGCTGAGTATGGGCACCAGTTCTGGGGTCTACATAGCAGACACTGTGGTTTACAATGAAATGATTGTATCCTAGACGTGGTAGAGCCCCTTGATAGCCCCTCCACTCATCACTTATCACTGATGTTCCGACCCTCACATGGTGGGCGATGAGTGGTACGAGGTGAGCTCTTGATCTTCTTTCAACCAATCGAAGGACTGGTTTGCCTGCCTTTCCCCCTTGTTTTCTTACTCCCAGCATGCCAAACACCCATTTTCTCCTTTTCCACCCACCTGCCATGTGTCCTCTCCCATACTGTAAAAAGCATACATGTGAATCCACATTTAGTGTAAATATCACACTAAATTTACAAAGAATATTTATTTGACAGCAAAGGGACGAAGCATATTCTATTTCCCACCATCTATCATAAAGTAATTATTCAGGGGAGCAAATTGAGAAGTTAACCATTATATACAGTGAATACTTATGAAAAAGCTCAGTCAGTGATCCAGGTGTACCCAAAAACAGATCCTTGGAAGGAGATAATGACTGAAAGAACAATAAAGTGTAAAAATAACAGTTGCATTATCACTTGTGTTGTGGCAAAACAAAACAACTCATACCTTTCTCTTGTGTCTAACATGGCTCTCATCAATCACGACAAACTCTCTAGGTCCTCCAAGACGCTGGCCCTTTCGTCGTCTCAGTCCATCCATTGCTGCAATGCAAACCTCTCTTGTTTTCTTTGCCATCTTTGACAAAGTAGCAGAACTCCCTGCAATGCCATCTGCCATCATGTCCACTTGCCTCAATCTAAAACCCTGTGAAAACCTTACAACACATCATGCAATATAAAACTCTCTATCATGGAACCTGGCAGGACTTTTAAAAGTGTAAGAGGGTAAGACTATGGTCAAATCATGTTCCTTTGGTTGCAATACAAGAGCATTATTATGATCCTTTACAGTATAGTTGCATTGAATGCACAAAAATTGAAGGCCTGTATTCTGTTGCAGTTCTAACCTGTAAATGAATTTCATCCACTCAAAGAGGGAAGTTCTTGAATGGCTGAATATGGCCTTGTGCCTAATTGATTTTGTACTGCTCTGGTTCCTATGGGATGCCCGCTGACAAATCCCGCGAGAATGAATGAATGAATGATTAGCTTTAAACAAAGGTCTAGCTAGCGACTAACGTTCTTTTAATTTCATTTAACCACAGCAAAATGTTGTACCGATTTGTAGTTATAATAATATTAATAATTTTTTCATGTAAATTAATTTTACATCCAAAAGTACATTTAATATTAAGATTCAAGGTAGCCTATCATATAGCATAATGAAACCTAAAATAGGACATCAAAAAAAACTATGGCTATGATTCATAACTACTTATTTTTAAATTTGCCCTAAATGTTTTCTTACCATGCATAACAGTCGATACACTTCCTCTTTTGCAACTTCATTTTGTGGCCACAGATGTTGCATTTCATCTTTTTTCATAATAAGCCATGCTTCTGAAGCCACTTTATCAACTTTAAATGTTGTTTCTTTGATTTTCCTCTTTCAATTAACTTCTTAAACTCAAGCACTAAACCCGGCATGTTGCCTCTGCATGAAATGATTTTGGTTGAAATTGGTGCTGAACTTGTGGACTATATCATTGGACAAAGCATCAAACTGATGAACCAATAAGATAACTCTAGTGCCAAAGGGCATCGCTGTTAGCACTTGGCGCGTTTAGGTGGTTTTTTGCTTGTACTTGTTTGAGAAACATGAATGAACATTTCACTCGATCAAAGCTATGACCCAAAATGTCCCACTCAACAAAGCAGGCCAAGAAGCGACGGTTTGAAGAGGAACCACAGCCAAGCACTTCAGGTAGGCATCGATTCGATAGCGGTTTAACTGGCTACTGGCTAGTTAGCCAGTTACGCTATTTTATTGTGTTTATTAAAGGTGTCTGCTTGCTGCGTGCCTATTAACTAGCGTTAACATTAGCCCATGCTAAGTTACGTTACACCATTTATTCTGAAAAGCTAATCCTGAAGCTGAAAATGATATGACAAGGTAGCCAAGGATTTTCACGGTTATATCCCATGACCTAGTTCATTACACCAGAGTTTCTCAAACTGGGGTACATGGCAATTGTCCAGGGGGTCCGCGAAAAAGTTCTGAAAGGCCCTACAGTGTGTTTCAAATGCTGTTGCTAGCTAGCTATGTGACACTGTCTTACAGGCCGAACTTCGTCTGCACCTGCTAAACACCCCCCTCACAGTAATCCCATGTCAATCAATCAAAAAGCATCCAAATTTAACGAGAGTGGTTTGTTTCGTAACCCCTTGTGACAGCCGTCAATCGCATACGTTTTGATTTGACAACGCAAATTACTGTCAAGTCGCAAGTTCTCACTTAAACACCAATAATGTTAACTATAGCTAGCTAGCCAGTTTAGCTGCCAAGTGCAATAGCCCTGACAAGTTGAGATTAGATTAATCGTAGCCAGCTAGCTAGCCAATAATCTCTCTGAAAATATTCACTTCATATTACATTAACTAGCTAGGTAATTCCAATCCATCTGGAAGCTCTCGGTCTGTGGTTAACAAAATATTTTGTAATGGTGTTTTTCTTGCTAATTGTCGGGCATTGTGCATATCCCACAAAAATTAAATCTGCTTGCACATACAAATTTCTGCTCGCAAATTGAGTGAAAACAACGAACTTCACTCAATTCGCCTTGTAGGGAAGGGCGAGAGCAGTCACCCTAGCCGGCCTTAAACCCGGGTCTACGGAGTACCAGACATGCGACTTTGACTGCGACGCCAAAGAGCCAGGCTCGTTGGTATGGCAGTCAAAGCACATACTCAACCGTAGTGACGGCAAATGGTTAAAATGTTTCGGATGCTTTACTTTTAGCTACTCGTAATTTATTGTTAATCCGTAGACATTCAAACTTGACGTCTTGGCCATTCAAACTTGACATCTGAGCAAACGCTCTTTTAAGAAAGGAATATGAACGGTTCTCCCTCTTATTGTTCTGGTTGTGTTGGTCCAGGTGCATCACCAACAGGCAGTTTGGCTGCTGCAAAATTAAAAAAGGAGCTGGAAAAAGAGAGGGCAAAGGTGGAAGTACAATCCGCACAGATTGCTGAATTGATACAAGAAAAACATGAACTACTTGAACAACTCAATTTAAGTTAACACGAAAGCTAATCACTGGAAATGAAAACAAAATGTATAAATTTTTATATTTCAGAATTCAAAGAAGGTAATTTTAATAATAAGCCATCACTTACTTAAGTATTTGCATTTGAAAGTGAGGACCTAAAAGTGCAACTGCAGTAGAAGTGCAACTTGCAGTAGAACTCACAAACATTTGTCAGTTATTGTACTTTGTCTAACAGCTAAACTTTGACTTGTGTTATAACAATGAAGACCCAAATTACTGCGGTTGCTGCGAGTTTTTATCATCAGATTACTCTCAGAGTTCAACCGACTCATCTGATGATGGTCATAAGAAAAGGAAGAAGGGGAAGAAGAGCAAGAAAGGAAAGAAGCAAAAGAAGAGCAAGAAGAAGAAGGGCAGAAAAGAGAGAGGAGTCTGCCACAGAGGTAACACTCTGGCTCCTAATAATACAACCATTTCACTTTTCATTTATTTATTTAAACTTGTCTATTTATCTATTTATGTATCTCTGAGGTCAGTTTTTTTCAACACGGTCCGAAATTGTTGTTCTTTCTATATAGTGCATAGGCCATATTCAAATGAATGTAGGAAAAGACAACCATTACAGTTGTTTCATATGTTAGTACAAAAGGTGGACTGGCTGATGCATTCTGTTTTGGATTTATTTGTTTGTTTGTTTATTGCTCCAGCCCGAGATCCTGATGAGGTCGTTTGGAGGTATAAAGCTGTGCTGAGGCACTACAAGAAGAACAGATCATTTGTGTCAGCATACAAGGCTGTGGGGGTGGACAGAAATACCATTGTGACAACGGCTCCAATTGCTGAGTTGGCAATTATTGATCCTCCAAAGTTTGAGGAGCTGGCCAGCAATTTCACACGCAAAGAAAAGCTTTGATTTTGCTAAGAAGTGTTCAACTACTTTAATTGACCTGGATGTACAAGATAAAATAGAGCAATACAAAAGTGACCTTAGGTTGCTCCCTGTCATGAAACGCCGCTAGGCAACGTTTCATGTGCACCTTTATAGCTTAAATTTATTTAAGAGAGTATATGCTGCTGTAAGGTTGTTTTAGGTTTGTTGCTATTCCTTGGTTAAGTGTTTGAAGAAAGATAAATTGGAGCATTACAGTGCTATGAAAGACAAATCACTTTAAAACTATTGCAAAAGACATTGTGTCGAAGGGTGGAATTTTCCTTTGGGGGGTTGAGATCGCTCTTGTTGAGCAAATTGGTTAATTTTTTGTCATTAAAGGGCATTTATTCATCTCACTTGTGTGGATTCATTCATGATTTGTAAATGTGTGATAAATGTTTACCAATGGGTTATAAACATTTACAACCTTTAACAAATGATGAACCTTTTCAGCTTTAGATTAGGTACTGCAAAAAGGTCTGTACATAATGAATTAATGTTTCATAATTATGAATTACTTTAAGGAGATGTCCAGTCAGTCATATATGACTGTACGTAATGAGAACACTTACGGCAAAGATAGATGTAACCATGTTTACGCAGTTGATAATGTATTAACATGTGAAGGAAAGTGTGATGCATATTTACTCATAGGTTGCACACCTTTAGAAGTAGTAACTAATTATGAACAGTTTCAGCTTTAGTGTAGGTATTGCAAAAAGGTCTATAACTAATGAATATATATCTTATACACGTTTATTAACAAGATTTTTAACTTCACACACATGTGTTATCTAAATATTTAACCACAAAATATTATCATCATATGCTGCCCTCGTACTGCGTTGTGACTAAGCAGGACTAGACAGCTAGCTAACAATAACTTGAACCCCAATAAATCCAACAAGGCTTGACTTTTCTTGGTGTTTACTGAGTATCCAAGTTGTAATATTGTAAAACTGCAACAAAATACACAAACAGAAATATATACGTGAATCATGCATGAAGCATACATGATGTATTACACACAACTAAAATACATCTAACACAGAATGATGAAGATGCTAATCGCGATAGATAGCATAGCTAACTAGCATGTTCGAATAAACGTTACAAAAATATAGTGAATTTGCACAAAATACTGCAAACTAAGAAATAGCACAGTCCCATGACAGCATAACATTGAAGCATAAACCCGGTACTTACAGACAAATAATGTCCAGAGCTCAAACGGAAAGATGGCACTTTCGGACAGCAGTGGCACATTTTCAACGACATGAACTGAGGTTGACTGGAGCAAATCTAAACTTACAAATTATATTACTGCGGGGTTACGAAACGTCCACAAGGTGGCAGTACATACAAACGTAACTCAATCATCAATGTCATTTCTATGAAAGGCGGCACACTCCCCGCTTGGTATAATATCATTATACCACTACTCAAGCCAAAATTTAAGGAAAAGTCTAATGACAAACATCTTTGTTCTAAGTTTACTCAGAAAGCAGAACAACAATTTCTGAGACTGGTCTCAAAAACACTTTAACAGTCCCTTCCTTTACTATCTTAACCTCTATTTTGCAAACCCTTTTGTCTGAGTTAGGCAGAGTTCTGACAACCATTCCCACTGGCCATTCATTTCTATGGGTTTGGCTGTCTTTGAGCAGAACAATGTCCCCAACCTTGATGTTTGGCTTTTCCTCAGTCCATTTCCTGCGGCTCTGTAGCGTAGACAAGTACTCTCTCCTCCATCTCTTCCAAAAAGTGTCGGCTAGACATTGGACTTGCTTCCATTGTTTTCCATGCAACTCAGCCATTTGGAAGTTCCCAGAAGATGCAGAGACTGTGCTCGTGTTTTGCGTGAGGAGCATTGCTGGGGTGAGGACTGTAGGCACATCTGGGTCAGTAGACACAGGCACTAGTGGTCTCGCATTCATAATTGCCATTACTTCAGCCATGAGGGTGCTCAGGACCTCATGTGTAAGCCGAGTGTGTCCTGTCTGAAGCAGCATGGCATCCAGAATCGCCTAGCAACACCAATAAGCCTTTCCCATGCACCTCCCATATGTGATGCATGCGGGGGGTTAAACACCCATGAGCACCCTTTGCTTTGGAGGTAAGTTCTGACTGTTGTGTCTTTGGTGTCAATGCCTAGCTCGGTACAGGCACCCACAAAGTTAGTTCCTCTGTCAGAACGGAGTAGTTTGGCTGGACCACGGATTGCAAAAAACCTTCTGAGAGCATTGATGAAGCTGTCTGTTGACATGGATTCAATCAGCTCGATATGTACGGCTCTGGTTGACATACAAGTAAAGAGCACCGCCCAACGCTTACTATCTGCGCACCCACCTCTAGTGCGGCGTGTCATGATGTTCCACGGCCCGAAGACATCGAGGCCTACACTGGTGAATGGAGGTTCTGGGGTGAGTCTGTCAGCTGGTAAGTCTGCCATCTTCTGGTCCTGTAGTCTTCCACGTAGCTTATGGCAGGTAACACACTTATGAATGACAGAAGACACCAGACGCTTGCCGCCAACAATCCAGTA
>CM032897.1:25686658-25708593 GCA_019176425.1 Megalops atlanticus | reverse complement strand
GGGAGCTGCAATTGCAGAGCTTTCAATTGTGTCTCCTCAGAAATATGAGGAGCTTCTGCAAGGGTATTCAAGGGCAGAAAAGCTTAGGTCCTTTGCTATGAGGTGTGCAGATGCCTTAAAAGGTGATCCTGATCTTTTAGCAGAGGTGGATAAGCTAAAAAAAAGAGGGAAGCTTCTTCCAATAATGAAAAGGTCATGACTATGTAGCATGTAAATTTTAGTTTTATGTACCATGTAAATTCACAAACTGTACCAATATTTCATGACTTGCTATAAAAGGTCATAACAATGTAGCATGTCAATTTACAAATATTTTGTTACTTGCATTAAAGTACTTTTGTGTTTTAACAGTTCTATGTTGCAGGTAACTTTACCAGTATTTTGTGACTTGCAATAAAAGGACTTCATTACTGAAATTTTTGGGCGTTATTTAGATACTGTTTAGTTTCAAAAAATAATACAACACAGTAGATTGTACATGTGTTGTTTCGATATGCTAGTGTCCACCTAAAGATTTACCCATGATCACTTAAGACATAATGTATTTACAAGTCTTTCATGAAGGACAATGGAAATGATTTTGTTATGAGGTGAACAGGGGATGCAAGAACGTTTGTAAATCACTGGTATACGTTTACAGATCATTTGTAAAATGTTTTTGAAGTCGACAAATTGTGTGGGGACCACTTGTGTATGATGAATTGTTTCCACTTTAGATTAGGGGATGCAAAAAGCTTAGTAAATGAATCGCATACATTTACACATAATTTGTAGAAGATAACAGATATTTACACATAGTGTGGTGAACATTTGTGTATGAGGACCTGTTTACACTTTAGATTGGGGGATGCAAAAAGCTTTGTAAATGTGCAGCGTAATGTTCCTCCATACATCTACAAATGATTTATAACAGGTGAGGTCAACTTGTGCTCAATGAAGCACCTTCTGGAAGCATGGGAAAGCTGAACTGGTAAGTCTGTAGAATACCCCTGGGTGCAGTGGATACAAATATTCAGTAAATGTTTAGTCACATATTAACAGAGAGTTTATACATGCATTACTTCAAATCACACTGAATGGCTTAAAAGCAAATCATAATTTAGCAACAAATTGTTTACACATGGTTTACTAATCATTTTTTTCTAATCATTTACAAACATCTTAATATTTTGTTCATAATTAGTTCATTATTACCTAAAGTGTTATAAATGCTTTACAGATGCTTTAATATGTTTTTAGCAGCCACTAGATGGCAGAAGATGACTGGGTTAAAAGCAGCAATGTTCTGTCGTAATATTCCCTGCTAGAGGGTGGGACAAGATGGCTAAACTGTGCATAGGAAATAATGATTGAGAGTTGCCAAATAAAATAGCTGAAGGTTTACGGATTCTTTTCAGTTGGATTTACCTTCTTCAGTTTATAATTCAAGAAAAATTGCATGTTGTTTTTGAAAGTGGTATAAAGCATTGCACTTCTGTGGAAGAAAATAAGGTGAATTATGTTCAATGTGGTACACAAAATGGGTGGTCTGCATGCTATTCTGAATATAATATTGTGTTATGTAGTTAGTACCATAGTTTTCCTTCATTTTTTCATTTTTTATGTACGTTAGTATGCACCTTAACAGGGATTCTTAAAACGGATACTGTATATTTTTATTTAGCTGGAAACCTTATTTATGTCAGCCAGCCTTGCATTAGAAAACATTAGTACAGGTGATTACTGGGAAGTAAATTAAAGAATGTTTACACAGAGTTTATCTTACTTCAGTTCAAAATGTTGTTTATGAATGTAAGTTGTAGAAAAATGAAGACGTACACTTGCTGTGAACTTGCCGATGTCAAGAATATCAAGTATCAAATGTGGAGATGTAATTAGATAGTTTTAGATTTGTCAGTCATGATGAATCATGAGTAAGGAAAAAGACAGTGGAACTAATTTTGGCTAGCCAGGCAAGTGGCTGCAGAGCTGGCTACTGGTGTTGTATATTATAATGCCTCTGTGGCGTCATATCACCCCATCCCCATGGCCAGCTGTGACTCCAGCCGCAGACTCAATGGGCCCTGAATGCCCTGCCCACACCTCCTTTTTTCTGAGGAGCCCACAATTAAGTCCCCACCCCTAGTATTCCTGTATTACCAAGGCAATGCAATAAAGGCCAACTGGGCACCCCCCAAATTTAGAGCATTTAAAGCAAGCATTCTTGATTCATAAATACGTAAATGTAAACCAAATTCACATATTACAATGACTAACACATCTCCCAGACAAGGCTAGATAATGTAGACCAGCTAAATCACATTAGTCTGATTTACCCAACAATCCAAAAGCCGTGTTGAGTGTGTAAAACCCCCCACTTCATTATGTCACTCACTGCTCTGCATTTACGCCATATCATGAGGCAGATATTCTTTGTTTTGAAACAATCACTTCAAATCAAAAGAGAAGCCAAACACCATCTCACATATCACATTTTTGTTAAAAGTTATTTGCAGAGTATAGATGCAAAAAAAGACATTTTATTTCAGTCTGCTGTGGGGAGATTGGCTTAAGATGATAGGTTGTTGTCAGCCTACTTTCATTGCAACTTGTAGCATTGTTGTTAGCTTTGTTATTTTAAGGTCAAATAACTGTCTGGGTAGAAACAACTGAAATTCATTAACAAAAACTACTTTTAAAGTTTCTTTCCCAGAATGATTGAAGAGTCCCTGAAAGCAGCTTCACAGATAAGCATCACATAACATCTTTTTTGTCTCAGGGAAAAGGAAAACCATGACACAAAATAACACTTTGAACAAAGGTGGAGGTGGGGAAGCATAACACCAGTTAGCAGCATCAGAGAGGAAAAATTCAGTCCTTGCTTGTTACATCAGAGATGTAAACAAAACAGCACACAGCTTCCCTATCGTGAGAGATTGGAAAAGTATTTGAGTCCTCAAAAACAGGTCCAGCGTGGTTCTGATAGCCTTGTAGACACATCCGCTTCTTTCAGTGTTTCTCCAGTGCGTGTAACAGGGAGTACAGGAGGGGGATTTAACATTCCAGCTCCATATTGTCTTCCATTGGGCTGTCTGCGCTGCATACCACTGACAAGTGATGCAGGTCGGCACAAGTTTAACATATTGCCTCCAGGTGCTTGATGCAGCAGTCAGTCAGTGGGGGTAGTTGTGTAGACTTGGATAGGCATTCCTCTGGAGTGAACAGCTCCAAGGTCATGGACAGGCTTCTGAAGTGTTGCCTGTTGGACTGTCCATGACAGTGCGCATGTTTGCGTATGCATGCATGTGTAGATGAAGTCTTAATACCTCATACTTAATCTATAGTTTTATCAAGCGACTATACATAAACTGCTTGTCAGATTTACCAGGATGTGCCTTTGCATCCATGAAAATAGAATACAGAGATATATTCATATGTGCTCTTATTCATGGATGCTTATATTATGTGCTCTTATTCAAGTATTGACATGAAAATTCCTCCTGCTGATTTCATCTTACCCTGTGCTTGCCTGGCAAAGCCCATCCACCTCATTTGAGAAAACGTGTCAGAACCAGAGCCAAGCATTGCAGCCAATTGCCACAATTTTCATATTGTTTCAAAACATCTTGCTAGAACAATTTTACAAGAAATGCTAGCGTTTCTGTTGATGAGGCTATAAGGGTACCAACCTTTGGCTTGGAATCCAATGAGGGGATTGTACTTGGCCATGGTGCCAAGGTTGTTGACCCCCCTAGCTGACCAGAAAAGGAAGTGGCAAGTGAGATTTTTATGCTTGTGGATTGTACTGGTTTGTTTGTTGCATCAGAGGAATTGTCTGAAAATTCTCCTCCCAAGTCATCATTTGGAACTTAAGTTGGTGTACCTTATTTTTCTGTCCTTTAGTTATGAACACCCATATGTAAATGAAATTCTGTAATATGTTGAGAAGTATGTTGTTCAGCCCAAGAATATATTACAAATGCTACATGATTATTTCAGGTGTAAACTAATAATCCACTGAACAATGTGATCTTGCCAAATTTTATTCAGAGAATTCCATTCAACAAGTGTTGTCTTTGTCCCTCAATAGCAAGAGCTTTAAGTGGTGAAATCTGTTTAGAGTACAATTGTATAGAGGCACAGTGTGCCCACTTGACGAAAACAAAAGGCAGCCAAAAACATTCAAGAGTTATAGTCAGCTGAGGCCCCAACGTGCCTTCTTGTTACTCAATCACATTACTTATACAACTTGAGAAACCTTGAGCTGGACCTTCAGAATTTAATCCAAACCAGTGTATTGTCTCGATTTTGACGCTCCCGTCAAATGTAAAGATGTCCATTGACATGCAGGACTAATTACAAGAGCAGAGAACAGGCACACTGGTCATAACACCTCTCAGGCCATCATAGTCCCACCTTATACAACTTTCAATACAAATATGAATTCAAAAATATTACAGTTTTTGCCAATTGCTTACATCCAAAAAAGGAATGCTTAGACCAGAGCTTCAAAACCTAAACTCCTTGTAACAATACCTTAAGCACATTTTCTGCTTTGCACTTTGTTTGCGGTTCAACAGTTATTGCAGAACATTACTGTCAGGGCTCAGGCAAGGACTCAAGTGCGGACCCAAGGGCTTCAGGTTCCAAGAGCTTTGAGGACGTCAGGCGAAATCACAAAACCAGAACAGGCAGTGTCGGCAACAGGCAGGCAGTCCGTGGGCAAAACCAGGGCCGAAAACAGGAACAGGCAGGGTCAGGAACCAGGCAGGCAGGCAATCAGGGCAAAGTGGCGAGCAGAAACAAGGTCGAGGTACAGGCAGGATCGAAAACGGCAGGACTTACAGGTAGAAACACGGCGGGAACAAAACAGGCACAAAACACTGAAACAATCTGACAAACAAAACAGAGACAGGCAGGGTAGATATAGGGCTGGTCTGATGAGGTGATGGGAAGCAGGTGTGCAGGCAGGCAGGTGGAGATGATCAGGTGGGCGGAGACAGGGCGGAGAGCGGGGCAGGGCTGGAACACAAGGAAAAACAAAAGCACATTGACACAATGACAGATGGGGAGAAGATAAACACAACAGCTAGAGGGCTGTAGTACTGACAATTATACACTTTCCTACATCAGACACTTCATTCAAAAATGAAATCCCTTGTTATCACTGGGAAAACACTTCTATTTAAAATGCAAAACACATCTGGTAATTGGAAATACGCACACCTGAAAACACTCACACAGAAAACTTAACACCAATCAGTCTGACCCTTAGCACTACAAATAGAGCTCAGGTAAGGTTTTGAGAACTCTGCAAACATGGAGGCAGTGAGAGCCAGAGGAAGAGGTAGAGGATGACAGAGAGAGAGAGGAGTAGTACATGGACGAAGACGAGGACAAAGAAGGGGACCAGGATGGAGAAATAATTCAGATGACATTAGGGCTACTTTGGTGGACCATGTCATCAATCATGGGCTCACAATGAGGGAGGCTGGGCAAAGAGTCCATCCTAACCTGAGTCGTTCCACAGTAGCGTCCATAATAAGGACATTCAGAATGGAGAACAGGTATGTCTTCAACTCTACTGTATATGTCACATTACCTTACAGTATTACAGTACAGTACAGTATTGTACAGTACTGTACTTTGCTCCTAAGTGAACAAAAATGGGTAGTGCTGTGAAGTATAAGTACCATTGTGATGTTACAGTACCATGTACAGTATGAAAGTACAGTATGTAAAAAAGAACCTAATCAATGACATCTTGTTGTCGCATTTTCTACAGAATGACTAGACGACCTCCTCGAGGTGGACGGCAACGCCTGTTCACCCGAGAACAAGAACTCACTGTTGTGGATATAGTGCGGGCAAACAACACCATCCGCCTCCGTAAACTACAACAGCAAGATCACAATATATTCAATAGTATAAACAGGGTCAGCATTTCCACTCTCAGCCGGATTTTGCACAAACACCACATCAGCATGAAACAGCTCTACAGGGTTCCATTTGAGAGAAACAGCATTAGGGTCAAGGATTTTCGCTATGATTATGTCCAAGTAAGTGTCACTGTACTTTACACATTGATATTGTGACGTGATCCAGTGATGGTTGTTGATTGTATCAGTACTGTATAGATACATTCAAAAAGATATACAGGTACCCTTGTGTGTCTGTGTGTGTGAGTGAGGGTGTGTGTGTGGGTGGGGGTTTAGGTTGGCACCATCACATTTCTGGATGAACTACATCACATAGTTGTACAGGACGGACCTGAGCAGCCCAGGTTTTTTGTCATCTGGGATAATGTTACTTTCCACCGGGCTGCTCAGGTCCGGGACTGGTTCACCAACCACAACAATTTCACAGTTTTATACTTGCCCCCTTACTCCCCATTTCTGAACCCGATTGAAGAATTCTTTTCAGCATGGAGATGGAAAGTGTCAGCTGATTACTGCAGAAATTCTACTTTTGAGTTTCACATAGGACTGTCTGAGAAAATGACAATAAAAATAGTAAAGTAAAGACTGCAGTGTTCTGTATAAAGCACATCAGTGTGTTGCTGTTGATTTGAAAGAGTGATTCAAATGGTACACGTGTGTATCATTTTGTTGCAAGAATGACATTTTTAGAAAGGATTGTTAGGTTTTGATTGCAGAGTTTCATTTTGACATAGCTGTGAGGTGTTTGTCATCAAGTGTTGTCTCTTATTTTGCTTGTGTGTAGAGTTTTGACACAATGAGCCAAATTCTGCAAAAAGCATGTAAGCAATCGGCAAAAACTGTAATGTAAATCAAAAATATATTGCAACAAACTAAATAGGCAATAGTTTACACATTTTAAGTGTACTCATTAAACCAAAAATATATTCTTCAAAATGTTTCGATATATATATATATATATATATATATATATATATATATATGTGTATATGTATGTGTATTTATATATATATATATATATATATATATATATATACCCATTCAAAAAAAATATATATATATATATTTTTTTTTTTTTTTGAATGGGTCTGTGTGTGAATACTCATTTTGAACTGGAGAAGACGTTAGCATTTCCACAGCATTTATTGTAATATAAGACCGTATTGATGGGTTAATAGAGGTCTTTACTCTTTCTCTCCCCCATGCTCACTGTTCCATTCTTCTTTCCCCCCTCATCCTACAATTAAGTTGCACTTTAAATTTAGACGTCTTCTTTCTTCAGCACTGCATCCCCACACCCCGCCCTTTTTGCACACCCTTGGCTGACAAACTCAGCACTCTTCTAAACTTCAGAATCTGTTCTGCCATGCCGCAAGACAAGAGTCAGTGTCAGATACAGACAGAGATTGCTTTCATTTTTTTACATTGAAAAAGTTTATAAACAATGTAATTTCCAAAACAATGATCTCCTGAATGTTACAGTATATTTGTTTACCAAAAAAAGTACTTTTATGTTCAATTTTAATGTTTGCGAAAGCCACAAAAGATGGGAAACTCATGGAATTACCTCTGCATGAAACTCAGTCTGTGCACTGCTGAGGCTTTTCAGCACACTGATTTGATACATGCTATGATACATTGGGTTACTTCATACAACATATCGGATTTATTCCTCCACATTCCACACACTGAGGGCAAGAAGTTTACACACAAGCTTTTGCTGCCACACACACTTTGGCCACAATAACTGCTGTTAGGATTATTATTGTTCTCTATTGTGTCAGCAGCTGTTAATAATGAAATCAGAATTGTACATGTTGCGAAGCAGTGTTTATTCACACAAGCGTTTTGTGTTTGGTGTGATGGTGGTGACGGGTGGAGCTGTGACCAGACAGGGAGGAGGAGGCCAGTGCGGGAAGAAATCCTGGATCCATCCAGCCAGGGAGGCAGCAACTGAAGTTGAGCAGAGGGAACGGCGATACCGCACATTTACAGGCTGCCAAACCACCCAGTTAAGGAGAGTGGATGTGCTTATTGCTGCTGTATGTTGTGCTGTTATGTTGTGTGTGTGTGTGTGTGTGTGTGTGTGTTTGTGTGGTATGACCGGGGTGTTGGCAGACGCTGAGCTACACACCTGTTAGCAGACCCATGGGATTGGCAGTGCGTGTTGCAAGTGGTGTCTGGGGCCGTTCCTGCAAGATAGCCTCATCCTCCCCTCTCATCAATCTCTGCTAACTTCTAAAGAGCTTCTAGGATGTTAGTGGAGTGCAGGAATGAGCAATGGTGCTAACAAACAGCTTTCTCCAATACCTTTAAGAAGAGTGGGAGGTGTGAGATGGACAAATAGCTCAATAAATCATTGGGGTGAAGGTTGGGTTTCTTGAGGAGAGGCTTAATGACTGCTACTTGATAACATTTAATAGTGGTGTGCCAATCAGAAGTAGCAGTTCCATCAATAGCTTTGTAGGTATGGGGTATAATAAACAAGTAAATGATTTAGAGATAATTAAAGTAGTAAAGTCACTAAAATCAATTGGAGCAAAGAAGTCTAGATCTGAACCCAGTCTTCTCAAGAACAACATACGCTCATTTCATTTTAATGAGTGAGGTGTATTGATCTTAAATTAATGAATCCAAATTTTAGATACATGCATGTATTTTGGATTAAATTATCAGAACAAATGCCCCTTTTGGATGGGTCTGAGAAGTTGTTTTTGGAGGGGAACAGACACTATCTCAATAGAATGAAATTTGGGCAGCAGTTCAAGGAAACTCGCAGACATCTGTGTAGGAGAGTAAGTCTGCTGCCTGGCCTTGGACCTGGTTAGTCAAGGGTGTGACTGATTCATACTATTGGCTATTTTTCTAGAGATAAGAGCTGCACCCTCCCGTGTGGAGTAGATGCCATCTCTTTTCAACAGACCAAGCCTCCCCCAGAAGGTATACCAGTTATCTACATAGGCCACCTTGTTAGAAGGGCACTACTCAGACAGCTAACAATTAAGCAACATCAGTCTGCTGTAGATTTTGTCACCTTGCAGAGCAGGGGTGGGAACACAGCATGTTACTGACTCAGTTATCTGTTTTCCCAACTCACACACCAATTCTGGAAAACTTGTGATTGCCATTAGTCAGCACTTTTAAATTTGCTTTGATGCTGGTCACTCACACCCCAGAAATACATTTGACTATAGTCATTTGTGGTGATTTGAAACTTGTTTGTTCACAGATGACTCCAAATGAGACCTGGTAGCTTACAAAGCAGTATGTTGCAGTGAGTTAAAGTTTGTAGTAATCCAAGGGTGATCATGAATGAGAGTCAGATGTAACTCCAATTTAGGGTGAGCAGTTTGCAAAGTGGAGTCTAGCAGCAACTGGTTATTAGACAGCCGGAAGCAATTATTTTATTATGGCATATAAATGGATAAATAAAAAGCAAAAGGTTTGGGTTGGATGATGCTGGGAAATGTATTGAAGTCATTGGGCCTCATTAATCAAAACGATGATTGTATTTTGTTCTTGGGAATAAGTTAAGTCAGATTCATGAAACGTGAAACAACACCTTATTTCATTCTTACCCTCGTTTGAATGACAATGAATATGATCTGTTCTTCAGTTAGATGCTCATGCAAGTTATCTGAAATTAACATAAGTGTATGCACCAAAAATACAGCATATCAAGAAAGTCTACACACCCTTTCAAAATGTCTTGTTTTTGGTGTCTTAAGGGCTGAAATCAATACAAGTTCATTGTATTTACGCATTGTAACCTACAATATCTAAGTGAAAATCAAATGTCTCCATTTTTTCAAAAAAGTATTAAAAATGAAAAACTTGGAATGTCTTCGTTGCATAAGCCTGCACACCCTCAAATTAATACTTGGCGGAAGCAGCTTTTGCTTTAATAACTGAAGGGAGTTCTTACATCTAGGTTTTGCGTTTTCTCCAATTCTTTGCAGTAGAGTTTGAGTTCACGTAAATTGTAAGGGGACCATTTATGAACAGTTTGAGTAAATGGGGACCATTTATAAACAGTTCAACAGTTTATGAACTCTCTTCAGGTCAGTTCAAAGACATTCAATGGGGTTGAAGTCAAGGCTCTGACTGGGCCATTCCGGGACATTGATCTTCTATTTTTTCAGCCATTCCACTGTGGATTTTGTTGTGTGCTTTGGGTCATTGTCATGCTGAAAGGTAAAATTCTTCCCCATCTTCAGTTTTTTTGCAGAAGATAGAAAGTTTTTCTCAAAATCTTTTGGTATTTTCCACTATTCATTTTCCCCTCTATCCTCATCACAGCTCCTGTCCCTGCTGAAGAGAAACAGACTCTGGTGACTCTGATGGTAAGGTTCAATATGCCATTTAAACTCAACAGGGCTGGTTGCAGTTAAGCCTGGCTGTGTTCAGTCACCTCAATCTACAACCTCATTTCCAAAAAAGTTGGGACGCTGTGTAAAATGTAAATAAAAACAAAATGCAATGATTTGCAAATTGCACAAACCCATATTTTATTCACAACAGAACATAGAAAACATAACAAATGTTTAAACTGAGATAGTGTACTGTTTTATGAAAAAAAAGCTAATTTTGAACTTGACGGCTGCAACACGTCTCAAAAAAGTTGGGACAGGGCCATGTTTACCACTGTGTAGCATCTCCTCTTCTTTTAACAACAGCTTGTATATGTTTGTGAAGTGAGGAGATGAGCTGCTGGAGTTTTTCAAGTGGAATGTTGTCCCATTCTTGCCTGATATAGGATTCCAGCTGCTCAACTGTCCGGGGTCTTCTTTGCCGTATTTTTCGCTTCATGATGTGCCAAATATTTTCAATTGGTGAAAGGTCTGGACTGCAGGCAGGCCAGTTCAGCACCTGGCTTCTTCTGCCATGAAGCCATGCTGTTGTAGGACGTGTGGTATGTAGTTTGGCATTGTCTTGCTGAAATATGCAAGGCCTTCCCTGAAAAAGACGTCGTCTGGATGGAAGCATATGTTGCTCTAAAACCTGTATATACCTCTCAGCATTGATGGTGCCTTTCCAGATGTGCAAGCTGCCCATGCCATACGCACTAATGCATCCCCATACCATCAGAGAAGGTGGCTTTTGAACTGAGCACTGATAAAAAGTCGGATGGTCCTTCTTCTCTTTAGTCCAGAGAACGCGGCGTCCATGATTTCCAAAAAGAACTTCAAATTTGGACTCGTCTGACCACAGAACAGTTTTCCACTTTGCCTCAGTCCATTTTAAATGAGCTTTGGCCCAGAGAAGACGGCAGCGTTTCTGGATCATGTTCATATCTGGCTTCCTCTTTGCATGGTACAACTTTAATCTGCATTTGTGGATGGCACGGCAAACTGTGTTTAATGACAATGATTTTTTGAAGTGTTCCTGAGCTCATGCATTGATATCCATTACAGAAGCATGCCTGTTTTTGATGCAGTGCCGTCTGAGGGCCCGAAGATCACAGGCATCCAATATTGCTTTTCGGCCTTGTCCCTTACGCACAGAGATTTCTCCAGACTCTCTGAATCTTTTTATGATATTATGTACTGTAGATGATGAGATGTTTAAATTCTTTGCAATTTTACAGTGTGGAACATTATTCTGAAATTGCTTCACTACTTGCCTGCGCAATTTTTCACTGGTCGGTGAACCTCTGGCTATCTTTACTTCTGAGAGACTCTGCCTCTATAAGGTGCTCTTTTTATACCCAGTCATGTTACTGGCCTGTTGCCAATTAATTCAATTAGTTTTAAAATGTTCCTTCAGATGTTTCTTGTTCGTATTATTTACTTTTCCAGCCTTTTGTTGCCCCCGTCCCAACTTTTTTGGAAATGGGGTTGTAATTATCAACTAAAATTTAGTTGATTTCTCTGTTTCAAAATGTTTACTTTTCGCAGAAATATGTGTTTGTGTGTGTTTGTGTTCTTCCCCTGTCCATGTGCTTTTGTTTTTCCTTGTGTTCCAGCCCTGCCCCACTAACCTCATCAGCCCTAATTTACCCTTTTTCTCTGTCTTGTTGCCAGTTCGTCTCAGTATCCTGTTTCGGTCCTTGAAACGGCCTTCTGTCTCCCGCCCTGGGTCTCTGTGTTTGCCCGCTGTTTTGTCACGTGAGTTCGATTAGTCTTTTTCTGTTTCTCCTGTCTTTGTGTATCCCTAAATTAGACCCTGAAGCCTGCCGTTCTGCTTCGGCTGCCTGGGTTGCCCGTGGTTCTGCCCCATAATGATTTAAAAACTATGGTTTGTGTTTGCCCCTGCCTGCCCGTTGCCGACCCTCGCCTGTCCAGACCACGATTTCTCTCTGTTTGTTTTGGAATGACTTCCCTGGTTTTGACCCTGCCTGTCTTTTACCCTGTCCTCGTCTGCTCCTGTTTTGGGGCTTTAATTTCCCTGACAAAATATGGGTAATTGATGACTTTTTCTATTAAATTAATGAAATAATGATTTAAAAACTATGGTTTGTGTTTTCTCAGATTTCCTTTTTCTAATGAATTTTATTTGATGATATGACAACATTCAGAGAAGGAAACATGCAGGGGGCAAATACGTTTTCACGCCACTGTATATATATAAAAAAAATTTTATGTGAGTGTGAGCAGCGCAGTGTCTGGAATATCTGTATACCATTGGTTGAAATAAGCACAAATGAGAGTCTGAATCGTAACCCTGTTCACTGGAGCAATTCGGACATAGGGTCCTCTCATCACCCTTCATCTGGTTGTGAAAGAATGCCTTGTTTCATGGCCACATTGTCGACAACGCAGGCTAATGTCATCTCACACACCCTTTCTACTGTGTACAAAATTGTGCCACCTGCTGTGTCCAAACACATCCACCAACCTCCATTACTGAGCGAGTGCGCATATGTGGTTGTACTAAACCTTCTGTGGCGTCTGACCAGCCATGTCATCAGTTAAGTTTTCAGAATGTAACTCTGTCAAAGAGAATAGTACTGATGAAGGTCGCTTGACTGAAATGTTTGCTAATTTGCACTTCACCCTCTGCACTTGGTTACTTAACCTGTGTTTACCTTATCTCTTTTGCTTGGATTTTTGTGTCTTTGTTCGTTTCCCTAAATGGATGTAACTGTGGTAAGCGCAAAGCAATCATGTTTTAGCTATTGCAATCATGTTTTATGTATTTAAAGGATAATTTCGTTTGCATATATATATATATATATATACATATTTTTTTTTTTACAGATGCACAATAACTATCGGCACCGATAATTATCGCAAAAAAAATTACGTCATTCAGATAACTCCGATAAAATTTTCACCGATAAATAGAACCGATATAAGAAACCTAAATTCCTTGGATGATAATAATAATAAAATAATAAATGTTCATTTGAAAAATTGGAACTGTTCTTGTTTTTATTGTGATTACAACATTAGTGATATCATTTATATTTGGTTAGGACAGAGGCAGAGCTATAATGTTAAATTCATCTCACTACATTTTAGCCTTTCTTACACTCATTGCATCATTACACATTGTCTGTAGTTTGTGTGCTTGCGAAAGCGACAACGTGAGATTGTATAATTAACAAGGATGGTATTTATCGATTTAAATTACTTTAAATGCTCAAAATAACAAGGATGGCAATTTGAATAATTAAGTGGCAAGTAATCCCAAAGCTTTCTCTTAAATGTTTCAAATTATAGCTTTCTTGTGTTAAACAATTCAAATTACAAAACGGAGCTAAATTTTGTTAAATCAATTTAAATTACTGAGAATAAACTTTCAGGTTAGGTTGAGTGCAATGAACAATAACGTTTAGAACACAGACCTCACAAAAGCTGTGATGTGTCATGAGCATTTAACGTAATTTACATCGATAAATGCCATCCTTGTTATTATACAATCTCACGTTGTCGCTTTCGCAAGCACACAAACTACAGACAATCTGCGCTGTTTCGCGAGCATAATCATTTATTTAGGATTGGTGTCAATTATTCTGTGAATTGTTTGTTTTATTGTTAATCAAGGATGATAAAGGGAAACAGGCTGAAAGTAATGATAGATTTAAAGGTAGTGTTTCCGCTTCCCCTGTTTCCAGCTCACCCGCAGCCACTGAAAAACATACGGGAAAAAAACCTAACGCCACATACCGGGGATAGCTGTTATTGCGATAAAAATCGCTGTGCATACATCGCGATGGCTATATCGTGCATCCCTACACTGAAGTGTGTATATAAACTATAAAAAATGTTATCGGTTATCGGTATCGGTATTGGTTATGAGAAGCAGGAATTTATCGGTTATCTATATCGGTTGTAAAAAACAGTTATCGTGCATCCCTAATATATATGTAGCCAGTGGGAAGTGCATGGGAAAGGTAGGATCTCTACTGGCTGGCCGATACAATAAAAGTGTTTTGAACAGGCAGGTATCAGGAATGCAATGCTTCGGTCCTCACCTTGTTCAGTTGTATTGTCGCCAGAGTTTGTGTGTGTGGGAGACAAAGGTTAAGGTAGGCATTGTTTAAATTCTCCTCGTAGTCGGTAGCATCTGCTAAAGATTAACGCTTTGATTGTATCGGTATTTAGGATTGCCCTAGCCTGGGATTCACTGTTCCCCTGGAGCTGCATTTTTAGGATTTGTGCGCAGGTAAACAGAATTGTTCTAGGTTGTATGGGGGGTGTAAATGGAAGTGTTCAATTTCGAATTTGCTCCTTTCCTTACAAATTATTTCATGGTCACAGGACCGGCAGGAGGGTGTATTCCGGACCGAAGGCTCTTGGCTACGGTCTTTGGAACGATAATGTAAATCTTGCGTATAATAATTTTTGGGTTTATTGTGCGGTGGCATGCAAATCATGTTTTTATTTTCTTTTCGTAGGTTTTTAAGTGTGCATGACTAATCGCTGTTCCTCCTTAGTGAATTGTGTTTAGTGTTTCTAGCTAGCCAGCAGCCGCGCTGAGCGTGTTTACTGTCTAGCGCGCTTTGCTTGTCTGTGTTCAGTTTGAGTATTAGCGGGCTGGTTAGCTAGATTGACTGCGCTTGTATGTGTGTCTGTCTACCATTTCCCACTAAGCCTTTGCTAGCTAACCCGCTCTGTATCTTGTGCGCATCTAGAAAAAAAGGGGGGGCTTGTGTTTGCTGTGGCACGGTTTGCTTTGCCCGGTTTTGTTTTGCTTTGCTGTGCTTACGGCTGCATCTGCGTGGCCTGTACTAACAGCCTTAACCTGCTTAGGTGCAGCTAGTCGTAGTGCGCTAGCTAACTTTATGCACGTGTGATAAACGTCTCTCTTTCCTTTTTTCCTAGCAGGGACACAAGGACAGAGGTATGAAATGTTGGGGGCTAGCCTAGTGCCAAGGCAGAGTGGGTGATTTTAAATCGATGTGTATTCTTTGTTTTGTTTTTTTTTAAATTTATTTATTATTGCTCTCATCCTCTGACCCTGTAACAATAAAGTATTGCTTTTCTACATCAGCACAGACTTCTAGTTGTTTGATTACTCTGTGGAGTTCCCTTTACTCCTGGGCTTTGAAAGGGGTGGCGTAGTTCACTGTATGCCCTTGTGGGGAGGGGTGCTACATATATATATATATATATATATATATATATATATATATATATAATATATATATACATACACACACTCAAAAAACTCAACAAAGGCATGTTTTATTACCAAGATAGAAATGTGTTTGTATAATATGAATGTATTGTGTTTATGTTTGTTACATGAATTGTTCTTGTTTGTTTAATGTCAAACAACAAAAATTCTGATGAACTAAAATAACAACATATATTGATTCAAGGAGGATTAGTCACTTTGAATCAAGGGCACAGGTATTGCTAGCTACTGCGCATGCTCCATACCCTAGGATCCAGGGAACTCAGAATTAGCAGGAAAAAACGTACTCCTGTCGCGCGCAGCACGCACTCAGCCTCCTCAATTGTGTCTATCACACTGCTATGCAGCAGAGTATCTACTGGTCGGCAGCCTTGATATTACGGGTAAGCAATGGATACACGAATATCTGTTTGAACATATTTAGTCATTAGTGATTAGTATAAATTAATTACTACAGTTTTGAAATGTTTCTTAGATATCTGCACAGAATTGTATCATTACAGTTAACTTAGCTAACAAGCCAGCCCAACATGGTTAGTCGTTCTTTTCTGTAAAGGTAGTAGATTCGCTCGGTGACCGTTTCTGCCCGCTTGCTTGCTAGCTAGCTAGTTCCAGCAACTCTGAAGTTTGAAGTGCCAGCTGCATTCAATATGACATTGCGGCCATTTATTCAGAACTCATGGATGTTCTACATGTATTTCAGTGGCAGCATTTTGACTGTCCCTTTTCCCTATTCGTGCACACCTCTATACCTTACACGGTAAGTGTTTATAAACACATTTACATACAGGCACTTATGTCTTAATAATTTAGCTGAAATGCCGCGTTAACTGTAGTGTGTTAATAACAGAGTTGGGGAGTAACGGAATACATGTAACGGCGTCACGTATTTAAAATACAAAATATGAGTAATTATTCCGTTAGTTACCATTTAAATTGATGGTAATCAAATTAGTTACATTTTTAAAATATTTAATTACTGAAGGGATTACATTGGATTTTTTTCGTTTAATGTTTATTCAGCTGTAAAATCTATCCAATGATAGGCAACTCCGGGATGTACCTCCCATACGCCCCTCACGAAAACAAAAGAAGAAAAAAGCGCGCAGCCTGCCTGACTCACAAGACAGTAGAATGCAGAGTGAGACAGAAAGCAACCAGCGCAACACGTTTATGTCATGGAAATGCTGGGACCATTTTACTTTCAAATTTGGCAAAGGTTGCAACATAACAGTAGCCTACAATGCAAGCTGTATTTGCCAGCAACCAAACTGCTATCCGCTTCAAAAGAGTCGACCTCTAACCTGAAGAAGCATCTTGAAGTAAGTTCTCTTTTTCATTATTTAAGCTAATATTATCGCTAGCTAGCTGTCTTATATAGTTTGGCTGCACTGGATTAGCTATTCAGCTAGCTAGTAGGCTAGTAGGTATAGTATTAAAGCTAACTAGCTAACGAGTAGATAGTGACAAAACAAGTGAAATTTCAAACCTCTGCAGTTGGTATCAAACCTCTGCAGTTGATACAGAATGTGGCTGCAAGTTTTCAACCAACCAAAAAGTTCCCATGTTACACCTCTTTTGGTCTCACTCCACTGGCTCCCTGTAGCTGCCCGCATCATGTTCAAGGCCTTGATGCTCACGCACAGGTTGACCAACAAAACTGCACCTAAGTACCTGAACTCACTGCTGCAACGCTCTGCCACCAAACGGCGCCTGGTGGTCCCATCGCATCATGGTGTTACATCACTATCCAGGACTGTCTCCGCCGTTGTCCCCTGGTGGTGGAATGAACTTCCATACCTCATCCGTTCTGCTGAGTCCCTGTCTGTCTTCAAGAAACATCTGAAGACACAGCTCTTCCGCTCTCACCTGAGCACCTGAAACACCTCCCCTGACCTCCTATTAAACTATATTAAAAAAAAATGTAATGGTTTGGCTGTGACAGTCTAACATATTGATTTGGTGTAATGGTGTGGCTGTAATAGCTTAACGTATTGATTTGATGTAATGTTTTGGTTGCAATGGTTTAAACGTAAAGGTGGTTGTAATAGAAAGCACAGACAAAGGACATTATGGACTGGACTGAAGAATCTGTGCTCTGTCTTCAGGAATGCTATGATTGCACGGATTGGGAGATGTTTAAACAGTCCTGTGGTAATGATTTTGACATGTTTGTTGATGTGACATGCTCCTATGTGGCTTTTTGTAGGGACATGATTATTCCATGCAGACGAGTAAAAATCTACCCTAATAACAAACCGTGGGTGACCAAAGCTGTTAAATCTAGCATACAGAAAAAGAAATTGTGTTTTAAACAGGGAGCCACCTCTGATCTGCAATTAGCTAATAAGGAGCTAAAAATACAAACCCTATAGGCTAAACAAAATTATAAGACTGAACTGGAGAACAAGATGGCCACTAACAACCTTGGTTCAGCTTGGGATAGCATGAAAACCATAACAGGCCTTCATAATTCAAAGAGCAGCAGTCTGGTCACCCTGGATGGCTATAACTCTGATTTTGAGTTTGCTAATGCTCTTAACCATTTTTATAATCGATTTGATACTTTTGATTTTACTAAGGAAATTCAGGAACTGAATAGTAAGCTCACAGATAACACTTTAACATAAAACAAAAGGATGTGCATAAGGCCTTCCTCTCAGTAAGAGTGAACAAGAGCAATGGACCAGATAATATCTGTGGGCGCACACTTAAAACCTGTGCAAAAGAATTGAGTCCTCTATTTGAATACGTTTTTAATAAGTCTCTACAGGCACAACATGTACCTAAGGTCTGGAAGGATGCTGTGATAGTCCCTGTTCCCAAATCCAACTCCCCCAAAACTCTTAATGATTTTAGACCTGTAGCCCTTACATCAATCGTGATGAAAACTTTTTAAAAATTAGTGAGGTCTGAAATCCTAAGAAGAACTGGGCATGCACTTGACCCTATGCAGTTTGCTTATAGGCCTCACAGGGGAGTAGAGGATGCCACAGTCACTTTGCTTAATTTACTTTTTAAACATTTGGAAAAAAAATGGTTCCCATGCCAGACTTTTATTTGTTGATTTTTCCTCTGCTTTTAACACGATTCAGCCTCATATTTTGACCAGTAGGCTGCTGGAACAGTTTGACCTCAGCAATAATTTGGTGGGCTGGATTCTTAACTTTTTAACCAATCGAACACAAAGAGTGAGGGTAAATGGATGCCTATCTCACCAAGTTTGCTCCTCAACTGGCTCCCCACAAGGCTGTGTGCTCTCACCGCTACTATACATCCTCTACACAAATATGTGTCAGAGCAGGTGGGAGTATAGGACCATCATTAAGTATGCAGATGACTCAGTCATTGTCAGTCAGCTTCATGACAATGAAACTGGCCATGGTCCAGTCCTCGATGACTTTGTCAAGTGGTGTGAGGAGTCTTACCTTCAGTTGAATATATCTAAGACAAAAGACATGATCATTGATTTTAGGAAAAATGCCCATGCACAGGAGATCACATCCATTAAAGGTCAGACTGTTGAATGTGTGCAATCTTATAAATATCTAGGCACAATTATTGACTAAACTGACCTTTGAAGTGAATTGTGAAGCAGTGTGTAAGAAGGGGCACCAGCGCCTATTCTGTCTGAGAAAGTTGAATCGTTTCCATATTGACAAATCCATGATGACCTTATTTTACAATGCTTTTATTGAATCGGTTTTATCTTTTTCTCTGGTGTCATGGTTTGGAAACCTTTCTCTAAACAACAGAAACTCACTCAGTCAAATAGTTAAGTGGTCTAGCAGGTTGATTGGTGAGTCACTAGCTAATTTGGAGGCCCTGTATATCAGGCAACTAAAGCGAATAACAAACTCAGTTTTAAGTGACGCCTCCCACCCCTTACACACATAGTTTCAGCTCCTTCCATCTGGTCGCAGGTTTTTAGTTCCAAGTTGTAGAACAAAACGATACAAAAACAGTTTTGTTCCAGCAGCCATTACACAGATGAACAAGTTATAGTATAATTGTTCATAATATAACTGTTAATAATTTTTTTTTCAGTTTTATTTTATTTATTTATTCTATTTTAATTGATTGAACTCTTTTATTCACTGTTTTATTGTCTTTTAGTACACTCCTAAATGTTTTAGAAAGGACTGGACCCCTGAGAACTTTTATGTTTTATGTTTATGTGTTATGGTCTTTGTTGCCTGTAGAGCAAGTGTGAAGATGAATGATGTATGACAAGTGTCTGTCTGTTACTACATGTGTGTACATGAATTAGGATTCTTTACTGCAAACCAAATCTACCTCTGGGTACAAATAAAGTAACCTGACCTGACCTGAGCTGTAATGGTTTGGTTGTAATGGCTTAATGCACTCGCTAGCTTTACCTGCTAGTTGGTACCTCGCCTGGCCAACCTTTGGAACTTTGTCATGCAGTACTTCTAATATTGTTGACTCTGTATGGTTTTTCGCTTGCGTTGTATTCAAGGTTTTAATAGTTGTCCATTTTCAAATTCATTTTTTATTTTGATAATATGTTTGTATTCAATCTCAATTTCCATTTAGTTTTACTTAGTTTCACCAGTGGTTTCATTAGTTTCAGTTTAGTTTTTATTTCATGGACTCATTTCTATTTCATTTTAGTTTATTATAGTTTCAGTTTTAGTTTTAGTAATTTTAGTTAAGGATTCAAGGATTAGTTCAAGGATTAGTGCAGCGTGAAAAATAATCTGCTTATCATTGAAGATATCAACATTTCAAGACCAAGCTTAACTAACATCTGCAATACATTTGTTTCAGACTACACAGAATTTTGGGAGTGTGACCAGTGGCGGCTCCTGCCAAATCTCTGGGGGGGAGCGATGATGTTGCGATGATGGCTAAGGTGACGCGTTCAGTGAGTAAATTAACAGCTAGCTAACTAACTAGACATTGTCATATTGCAATGTGCAAATTAGTCAGCTAGCTAACTTGACATTGTCACATTGCATTGAGCAGGGGTAGCAGAACAAAACGTTAGCTACTTTGCAGCCTGCTAGCCATGTTTTCCACTCATACCAGCTCCGCGAAAATCCCCGGTTATACGATTCCTCCCCCCTTTTGTAGATACTTGCTTGATGTTTAAATTTGGTCTGGGTGGTCCTTATTCTTTACTTGCCAATTTATCCTGATTACTACGACGACTGAGCGGTATTTCTCTTACAGTTTTTCTGAATTGCTAAAACACTAAACCCCATTCTCTGAACCAAATGCTCAGTGGCCTGAACCCATTTATTGAATCGATCAGTCTTTTGGCAAAACCATAAACAATTTTCACCTAGTTAGACACAATTTGCAGATCTCATTTACTCTTTTTGCAAAACTCTAAACACATTCTCACTCACTAAAACACATTTTGCACTGTGACGCACTTCTGATGCATAATGGTAACCACAGGTGGCAAAAGTTAAACACAATTACAGCACAGATGCCATAGCTTACACACAATGACTCAAAATTGTTCACACTTTTTGCTAATGATGTGATGAAACCAATATAATCCAGTTCAGAGTGCACAGGTGGCACGGGTGAGTTGAAGGTTTATACCAACAATGGATGGAAACAATCTGAGAGGCAGAGGAGGAAGAGGTGGTGTACAAGGAGGAAGAGGAGGATGACGAGGAAGAGCAAGACTAAGACCAAGAACAGTAATTTCAGATGAAATTCAAGCAACTGTGATAGACTATGGAATGACAATGAGGGAAGCAGGACAAAGAGTACAACCCAATCTCAGCAGATTCTCTGTGGCCACCATAATCAGGGGATTCAGAGAAGAGAACAAGTAATTGGGTTTTTTTTTGGTCATTTAAAGTTTACTGTATACAGATGTTTCAGTACATCATTTTGCCAACATAAAGGAGACTGGGGGGAAAAGTCCATCACTATTTTTACTGCATGTATATTTTGTAACTGCACGTTCCCTTTTTGTAGAATTGCAAGACTGCCATGTGAGGAGGTGAGGTGGAAGGACTCATATGTTCTCCCAACAGCAAGAGGCTCTCATTGTTCACATGGTCCTTCAAAACAATTCCATTAGACTATGTGAAATACAGCACCGAGTTTAAAGGAATCAACAGTGTCAGCCTTTCCACCATTGACCGTGTCCTCCAACGCAACAGGGTGCACATGAAGCAAGTGTACAGAGTACCAGGGTTCGTACGGTCATGAAAAACCTGGAAAAGTCATGGAATTTGAAAATAGCAATTTCCAGGCCTGGAGAAGTTTTGGAAAAATAAATAAACCCGCAAGTTTTAGGAAAAGTCATGGAAATTTGCTTCAGAGTATATGTGTTTCAGTTAAGATCGACTGAGAAAAATCTATATTGGTTAACGCTTTCACACGTGATTTTTTTATGCTATGTAGCGCGGGTGTTACGTTATATAGTTCGTTATGTTTTCATCT
>CM032897.1:25562014-25686158 GCA_019176425.1 Megalops atlanticus | reverse complement strand
GGTTGCTAGGGCATTGCTAAGTGGTTGCTAGGGTAAACAATATGGTTGCTGGGCGTTGCAAGGGCTTTGCTAAGTCGTTGCTAGGTGGCTGCTATGGTGTTGCTACGTGGTTGCCACTTGGTTGGTAGCGTGTTGCTGGGTGGTTGCCAGGGTGTTGCTAAGTGGTTGCTAGGGTGTTGCTAGACGGTTGCTAGGGTGTTACTGAGTGTTTGCTATGCGGTTGCTAGTGTAAACAATATGGTCGCTGGGCGTTGCAAGGGCGTTGCCAAGTGCTTGCTAGGTGGTTGCTAGTATGTTGCGAGGCGGTTGCTAGGGTGTTGCGAAGTGGTTACTAGGGGGTTGCTAGAGTAAACAATATGGTCGCTGGGGCATTGCTATGGCGTTGCTGGGTGGTTGCCAAGGTGTTGCTAAGTGGTTGCTAGGGTAAACAATATGGTCTCTGGGCGTTGCTAGGGCGTTGCTGGGTGGTTGCCAAAGTGTTTCTAAGTGGTTGCTAGTTGGTTGCTAGGGTGTTGCTAGGTTGTTGCTATGGTGTTACTAAGTGGTTGCTAGGCGGTTGTGAGGGTAAACAATATGGTCGCTGGGGCATTGCTAGGGCGTTGCTGGGCGGTTGCCAGGGTGTTGCTAAGTGGTTGCTAGCGTAAACAATATGGTCGCTGGGCATTGCTAGGGCGTTGCTGGGTGGTTGCCAAAGTGTTTCTTAGTGGTTGCTAGGTGGTTGCTAGGGTTTTGCTATGCGGTTGCTAGGGTGTTACTAAGTGGTTGCTAGGCAGTTGCTAGGGTAAACAATATGGTCGCTTTGCGTTGCAAGGGCGTTGCTAAGTGGTCGCTAGGTGGTTGCTAGGGTGTTGCTAGGCGGTTGCTAGGCGGTTGCTAGAGTGTTCCTAAGTGGTTGCTAGGGACACACCCACCTTTGGTGAGTGTTGGGTCACATGACCCAAAGCAGCATATCAGGTCCCGTGGCTATTGGTCAAATGGTGGCCAAGTGGTGACACTTTTAAAAATGAATTGAAGTCAATGGCAGGATGGAGGGATGAATACATGAGTAAAAAAACTGATTAAAAAATGACAAAAAGACGAGTGCGGGTCAAGACGGTCTTGGATGAGTGTTGGGTGATTTGTCCCGAGGCAACATGTGAGGTATGGTGGCTCTGGGGTTAAAAGTGAACGAGTGGGAAGGCCACAAAGGGTGAGGGGGGTGATTTTGAAAATGAATGGGAGTCTATGGGAAAAAAGGGATGAAAAAACGACAAAAAACGGAGAACGAGTGCAGGTACGGCTTAGCTGTACACGAGCAACCTTGATCCCGCCAGACCGGACGGGTTACAGTTGGTTTGGGGTGGATATCTCGAAAACTGTGGGAGGAGAAGCGTCCCCAAATTTGGTGGAATAAGAAGAAGAATAAAACTAAAGAATAACAATAGTCTGATTAAACACTAAATAGCTTCTTCATTCCATTATTACTACTCTATATAGATATAGCTGTCTATCTGATGAGTTGCACTAATGAAAACGTCTCAAGAATGGAATAACGCCGTCCGTGTTTCTTCATCAAGCAGTAACTTTAACACACCCAAGGATTCAGAATCTCGCGCAAACCTGAGTGAGCTCAAATTCACGTTCTTTAGTTGCAAATGGATACGTTCAAGTTCACGGTTCACCGAAAAAATGAGCACGTTCAATGAATGCGCTCTTTTAACGCGTTCATGCACAACACTGGTATTGCAGTCAAAATTCTCACATTTTGATCAATATATTCCACATTCCATTCCTTATATTTAGACTCTCATTCCATAATTTCAAATGATATTCCATATATTCAGACTTTCAGTCAATATTCTCAAGTTTCATTCCATATATATTAAGACTTTCCTTCAATATTCTCTAATGTCATTCAATATTCTCAAGCTTCATTCAATATATACTGCCTTTCATTCAATATTCTCAATCTTCATTCCATATATTCAGACTTTCATTCAATATTCTCAAGCTTCATTCCATATATTCAGAAATTCATTCAATATTCTCAAGCTTCATTCCATATATACAGCCTTTCATTCAATATTCTCAATCTTCATTCCATATATTCAGCCTTTCATTCAATATTCTCAAGCTTCATTCCATATATTCAGAGCATTTTGTAATTATATATATATATTATTTCCTAAACGGCATGCTATGGCAGGGTGGTAGTGTAGCATAGTGGTTAAGGAGCAGGACTCATGACCAAAAGGTTGCTGGTTCAATTCCCCACTGGGGCACTGCTGTTGTACCCTTGGGCAAGGTACTTCACTCTCCATTGCCTCCAGAAAATATCTAGCTGTATAAATAGATAATGTTATAACTGACATAAGTCCCTCTGGGTAAGAGTGTCTGCTAAATGCCAATAATAATTGTTTTATGTGAAATATTATTATCAATATTATCAAAAATATATGCACATATATGTAACATACAAACAGAAATATATATATATAAGTGAATATATTTAATTAGTAAATATATTTTCATATATTTCACTAAAATATATTTATTGGGCCAATTTTGAATATTTACATATATTTCAGTCGTGCTCGTCAAAATATATTTCAAATATATTTTTTTCACGTATGGGCATGCACGTGCACACAGACACGTGTGAAACAACCACATTGACACGACTCGGGCAGGGACTCAGTCGCAGACCAAAGAATGCCGGCAGGCAGAAATCGTCACCGTAAAAACCAGGCAGGGGTCAGAAACCAGAAAGGCAGTCCGAAGGGCTAAATCCAGAAGGCGGGTAATGGGGCAGGCAGGGTCAGACAACGGGCAGGCAGAGGTACAGGCAACGGGCAGAAACGGCAGGCAAAAGACAGGTCAAAAACAGGCAGGTCAAAAACGGGAAAACAACGAGAGAAAAACACGAAGCAAATGCGGGAACGAAGCGGGCAGAAGCAACCGAGAGACTGGCAACAGAACAGGGATGAACAGGGCAGATATAGGGCAGGGCTGATAACGGGAATGGGAAACAGGTGCGCAGGCAGGCAGGTGAAGGCAATGAGGGAAACAGGCGGGCGGAGACCGGGCGGGGAGCGGGGCAAGGCAGGAACACAGAGAAACAAAAGCACATGGACAGAAAAAAAAACAAAAACACAACGGCTAGCGGGCGGGAGTACTGACACACATACACATTCATACACATATGCACATAGCCATACATGCATGCTGAGACATGTGTGCACGTGCCACATGCACATCACACACACAGTCCCACGCCCATGAGCACAAATCTATACAGGCACATGCAAACGCACACATAACACACATACCATCCACACATAACAACACACACATACATAGAAGCACATATACACACCCAAAGGAAAAAAAAGTTATACACTTAAAATCGCTTCATAAGCAAATCGACAAATACTGTATATCACAATTTCAACTCCTGTGATTTCCTGTCAAACCTGTGATTTCCGTTAATAAGCTGCTGTTTTAGGTTCAGGTGGAACAAGTAAAATATTATGTTATGAACATATTACAATACAAAAAAATACTACATTAAATACTACATTACACAAAAGTCAAGTGCTGGTTTGTTTTATCAACCTAGTAGTCACCTGCACATTAATTAGTGGTTTATATCATAACGCCATCAACAATATAGAGGTTATGGGTAACATAATTGACTGTAGAGGAAAAATCAAAATGGAACCCAGTAGTTTGCCATTTTACAGATGGATGCATATGAACAAAAGGCTGTTTGAAACTCCAAACAGCTATGACCACGGACATCTTGCGTGACTGCTGATTTCATTATACACCAAAGCCCTGAACTGCATCTTGTGTGCATTTGTGTCGGTTTCCCTTGAGCAACATGCACTCCTATGTAAATACACTTTACAACCCTTAAGATGAAGATAAAGATGACCATTGTAACCAAATGCAATTTCAACACTGGGACTGCTCCTTATGGCCATAAGTTCAGTTGCTGAACGTGAAAGGAGAACAACAGGCTTCACATCTTGAAATGAACTGAAAAAGCAGTGAGATATTCCTGCCAATCTAGTTTCTCCTTTTCTCCCCCCATTCAGACCGAAATCACAATCTTGTGGCCAAAGTTTATTTTTTATTTCTTCCTGTCCACTTCTGTGGACAAAAGCAGCTTAGGCTATTCTCATTTGCAGCACTGTAGCAACAGTTACATTTGTAATTTCTTTGTCTGAGCTTCATCATTTCCCTCTCTGCACCATGTCAGAGAGATAGAGTAACTCTCCCTCCATTTTCTGTGTGTGCTCGAACAAAAGATCATAAAACCAGGACCCTCCCTTACCCATTTCACCACTGAGACATGAACCCTGGTTGGTTGACATCCAATCCATGTTGCCCTTATTGCATAACCTTTATAAGACATCTCCAGGGTAAATTCTGGGTGTTGGAGAAAATTGCAGATTCGTTGTGAAGATTGCTGCTCTTTCTCCTGGGTTTACCAAGAAACCCAGCCCTCACCAACATGCTGAGTGTTTCCTTTGTCTCCTGAACAAGAAGGTGGAAGTGGTGAAAGAAACAGCCAGAATTGAAGCCCAGGAAGCTTGCGATGGAAGACTCTGAGTAAGACTATGTCAAACCTCTGTTCAGTATTCTAGCGTCAGTGACAAACCAAGTTAAAGAGACTTACACAGAACCTTAGCTTGAGTGAAGCTGAGCTAATCCAGACCCTCAGCACTCCTCCAAGTCTAACCAAGAAGGACTACAAATGTCTACAGGAGAAGACCCTGGACTGTTAAAAGAGCAAGAGAGTGAGATGCGTCCTGCTCTAGCCCACACAGAAGAGCCTGGTCAGCGATCCAGTCCTACTCGGTGCGCAGAGAGGGACAAGCCACAGGCGACTTCCTGCAGTGCCCAGCCGAGAAAGGAGCCTGACAAAGACTGAGCATAACAGTTCAATCTGCAGTCTGATTCTCAATGTCCTTGACTCCTCCTCTTCACCTTTAATACCTGTTCACCACACTTCCACTTATATTTTGTGAATATTTTGTTTGTTAATAAATGTTTGTTTGAGATGTGTTGTCTTGATTACTCAGTAAGTTGACCTGAAGACACAGCTCTTCTGCACTCACCTGATCACCTGAATCACTACCACCTAAAAGTAATTTCTCTGTCCTAAACTCTGTTTTCCATTAAAAAAAGTTAATCGTTTAATGCACTTCTTTTATGACGAGAACAGGCCATTCGGCCCAAATAAGCTCGCCATTACAATTAGAGAGTATCCAAAACTGCATCAAGTCTAGACTTGAACACAGCAAGGGTCTCTGCCTCAACTACATGACCTGGCAACCTACTCCCTGTATTGATAACTCTTTGTGTAAAATAATACTTCCTTATATCAGTGCGGAACTTACTCTTAACTTTATGTGCTCTTGTTCTACAGACTGAACTCACCCTAAAAATGTATTGTAGTTAACCTTATTGAGTCCTTTTATACATTTAAAAACCTCTGTTAGATCACCCCTAAGTCTCCTCTCACTAAGTCTAAATAGGTTAAGTGACTTCAGTCTTTCCTCGTCTTGCCAGGAATCAACTTAGTTGCCCTTCTTTGAACTTTTTCGAGAGCCTCAATATCTTTCTTATAGTGTGGTGCCCAGAACTGTACACAATATTCCAAGTGAGGTCTGACTAAAGCATTGTATAATTTCAATATTACCTCCTTAGATTTATACTCAATACTTTTGGCTATATATCCCAGCATCCTGTTGGCCTTTTTTTACTGCTACAGCACACTGTCTAGATCCTGTTAAGCTTGGGTCAACTATTACTCCCAAGTCTTTTTCAAATTGAGCACATTCTAGTTTCCCCCCCCATGAAGTAGTCTTGTCTAAGGTTCTTATTTCCCACATGCAAGACTTTACATTTATCTAAATTGAATGTCATCTGCCAGGTATCTGCCCACTTTTTGATGCTGTTTAGGTCTTCCTGTATTACCTTAGTTTATTCTATATTGTTGGCTAGACCCCCTAGTTTTGTATCATCTGCAAATTTTACTATTTTACTACTAACCTCTGCATCAAGATCATTTATGTATATAAGGAATAGCAAAGGCAACCAACACCGATCCCTGCGGGACTCCACTTCGTACAGGACCCTGTTCTGATACAATTGCTCCCACAGTTACAGTTTGCTTTCTATTAGTCAACCAACCTCGAACCCACTCAGTGATAGCTCCTGTAATTCCTGCAGATTTCATTTTCACTATGAGCCTCTAATGCAGTACTTTGTCAGATGCCTTTTGAAAGTCCATATAGACAATATCAATAGCTTGGTTTGATTCTAAACACACTGTAGCCTCCTCAAAAAAGTCCAGGAGGTTTAAGCATGACCTCCCTCTGCGAAAACCATGCTGGCTATCATTTAAGACACCATTTTGTTCCAGGAATAATTCAAAATTGTCCCTAATGATGGATTCCAGTAATTTACATGTGATACAAGTTAAGCTGATGGCCCTATAATTTTGTGGATCAGTTCAGTCTCCTTTCTTGTAGATAGGTACTACACTGCTATGTTTCCAGTCATCTAGTATTTCTCCAGTTTTAAGGGATTGCTTAAAAATAACTGTCAGAGGCTTGTAAACCACTTCCGCTAGTTCCCTGAGAACTCTTGGATATATTCCATCGGGGGCCTGCTGCCTTATTTGTTTTAAGTTTATCTAGTACCTCTGTATCATTTAAATCAATTTCCTCCATAAGACTCTGAGAACTGAATGCACCTGAAGGCATATGTGAAAACACTTCACTCGTAAAACTCTCCACAAAGTAACTGTTTAGGATATTGTCAGGAGTGACACAATACCCAGTTGGTTCGCCCTCCTAGGGATCCGCCCGCCACAAGAACGCCAGGACAAGGTGAGTAGGATAGCACACTTTATTTATTATTTTTTTTAAAAAACACAATTTTAACAAAACAATTCATAAAATCTGACGCCAGTCAACCTACTCGCAGCTAAGCCCCTCCCCCTGCCCTTCTGTCCACTCCTGTCCTCCCTTCCCTGGTCACAAACAGGCAGGTACGCTACCCAACCACACAAAAAAAAAAAAAAAAAAAAAAAAAAAAATCCACACCACACACACACCCCCTTCACCCTTAAGCCTCACTGCAAACACCCCGAGAACTGGCGTCCCCGCCCACCTGGGAGAGAAAGGACCGCTCTGTTTCAATACCAGGGGGAGTGCTGCTGCTGCGGGGGAGGCTCCTCACACGCACACGCACACGCACACCACACAAGACGAACAAAACGAAAAACGAAAGTATAAGGGGGACGTAACTCGGCCCGCGCCACGATGCCGGGCCTCGCCTACGTCCCAAAAAAACAAAAAAATTAATAAACTCCAGACAAGACCCCGCACCACTCCTGCGGGGGCTGGCGGCTCCGGCGGCGACACACGTCTTCTTCCCGGTAACAACCGCCCGGCTCCGCGGGATCGCACTGAGGGAGACACAGTTCAGCAGCCGGTCAGCCCTCCCTATCCATCCCGTGCCCGTGACTCACGCATTCAGTTGTTGTTTCGCGGTGTCACCTCCCTTCTAGCTAGGGGATCCACCTCCCCAGCACGCACTTCCACGGGGTGGGGGCTCTTTTCGACTCAGGCTGCGTCCTGAACCAGGTGGTGTTTTTCCCCCTCCCTCAGGGACTCACCGCTTTAGCCCTTTTCGGCTCTTTCGGAAGCCGCCTAAAACGCGCGCAGACGCCCACTCAACCCAATACACCAAAGCAAAAAAAGGAAAAGCAAATTAACCAAACCAAACTCAAATTCCGCTCCGGGTCGCGACTTCCAGAGCTCAAACCAAACAAAAAAAGAACCAAACAGCAAACCAAATAAACCCTCAACTCGGCCGGCACGTTCAAAAGAAAAGGAAAAAAAAAAAAAAAATCAGAAACTTAACTCCACACTAAAACTGTGTGATCACCTCCGTCGGCGTCTCTCCTGCTGTTCCTACTCACCTGCCTATAAAGCCCCGGCATCCCTTACAGCAGATAGGCAACAGGTGCGGAGCACGCACCAGGCAGCGAACACCGTCATTAGCCAATCATTCAATCTAGACATTTAGCCCTGCTACACGCCCGAGCCCCCTCGCTCTCCCAGAGAGTCAGCAATAGCTTTATTATCATAAACCATAACTCCATCCTTATTTTTTATACTTCTTATCTCATCCTTAACTATCCTTTTATGACTCAATATTTTCAATATGACTATTGAAAAAAGCGTTTAGAGTTGCTCTTTGCATCTAGTGCAATCTGTCTTTCAAAACGCCTTTTAGCTTCCCTTATTTTTTTCTTAACTTGAGCTCGCATATTATTGTATTCAGTCTTATTACTGTCTGAGCTGTCCAACTTGTATTTTCTAAATAATTTCCTTTTTTGTTTCAAACTGTCCTGTAACGACTTATTCATCCACTGGGGATGCTTCTTTTTCAACTTCCTTTTTCTCACTTGCGGAATAAATTTACGCTGTACATCCAGAATAATCGTTTTAAATATGCTCCACATTTCTTTCACAGTTTTGCCATCTAGAAGAGGAACCCAGTTTATATTCCATGTATAATCACGCATCTTAATAAAGACAGCTTGTCTAAAGTTGAAAACTGTAGCATTGGAGAATACAGACTTAACTTGCCAAAAAACTTCAAATGTAACTGCACTATGGTCACTTGTTCCAAGTGGCTCCCCTACCTCAGTACTGCAAATTCTATCAGGATTATTACACAGAACCAGATCTAGAATTGTGTTCTCTCTTGTTGGTTGAGTAACAGACTGTATCAAAAAGCAGTCATTTACAACATCCAAAAACTCTTCCTCACATTTACCTTGACCTGACACAGCTTCCCAATTAATTGACGGGTAATTGAAGTCCCCCATTACAATTGTCTCACCCTCCTGACATGCTAGTTTAATATTATAAAAGAGCATACTGTTAATACTGCTGTCTGAGGCTGGTGGCCTATAACATACTCCAACATTCAGAGCCTTTACATTTTCCCCCAGTATTTTAATCCATATGTCTTCACTAACACCAAGGGGCTCCATTCCTGGAATTTCCTGAATATTAAGATTGTCCTTTACATAGAGAGCTACGCCCCCATCTTTTCTTAGTAGCTTGTATCCCTCTACGTAATACTCATCCCCATCCCCTGCACCAAGCCACGTCTCTGTGATCCTAACAATATCATAATCACCATTACTCATAAGAGTTTCTAGATCCAAAATTTTATTTTTCATGCTTCTAGCATTTAAACAGAGGAATTTCAGGGTACTGCGTTTGTATTTCCTGTCTTTCCTTTCCACTCCCAGCGGCTCAAAACCACCTCTATTACAGTGCTGCTCTGACTGATTTGCAATCATGGTTCCCTCACTACTAATAAAATATTTAGCCATGGTGTGTTCTATTCTGGCAGTCTGCCTATCCCTACCCATCTCAGTGTATAACCTCCCTGACCCTCCAGGCCCTAGTTTAAATAACCCTCTGCTACCCTAAGCATACGCTGACCCAATGCAGCTGTTCCCCTCCGGTTCAGGTGTAACCGCTTGTACAGGTCACCCCTGTTCCAAAAGGAGTCCCAGTGCCCCTCTTTCCTACACCAGGTTTGTAGCCACGTGTTAAACCTCCATATAAAGGCTTGCTTCCCTTTGTTTGCATGTGGTACCGGTAGAATTCCAGAGAAGACTACCGTGGAGGTTCTGCTCCTCATCTTCCCCGCTAGCTCAATAAATTTGTCCTGCAGAACCCCGAACCTACCCCTTCCTATGTCATTGGCTTCAACATGGACCATGACCACTGGATCCTCCCCTGCTCTGGCCAGGAGCTTGTCCGCACACTCCAGGAGGTCTCCAACCTGGGCACCAGGCAGGCAACAGACTATGCGAGACTCCTTGTCGTGCGAACATACTATGCTATCTACCCCTCTAATGATTGAGTCCCCCACTCCCTTTTCTTGGAGGATGAGGCCGTCTGGGTGCCCTGGGGCTCTTCGGTCCTCCCACTCTCAGGATCGTGGGCCAACTCGTCCTGCAGTGGCATGAAACGGTTGGTCACCGTGATCTCTGGAGATGCCGCCCTTCTTGGAATTGTGTGCCCCTTTCTACGCCTACGCCCTACTGTAACCCAGCTCTCTCGCCCTATCTGGTCTGTATCTTCCCCCCTACCCAGCTTCGGTGAGCACACTATCTCCCTATAGGGCATACTAATCAGTTCCTGGAACTCTAACAATTCAGGATTACTGTGGAGTCCAGCTAGTTGGGCCTCGAGATCAAGAATCTTGTTCTCCAAGTGCTCAACGAGTCGGCAACGATTGCAGATGAACTCATCCTGGAGGTCTCCCTCCAGAAATCCAATCATCCGGTAACTCTTGCACAGTTTTGGCCACATTTCTCTCCCCTAACTGAACACGCTTTCCCTAAATAAAGATTTACTGCCGAGACAGAATTACCAGCTAAAAAAAGTGCTAAAAGCACCGAGGTGGCTCAGAACAAAGGCAGAAATTAAACACAAGAAATGCCACTTAACTTAGATACAATACTACGCCTACAGTTCAGCAAAAGCAGATGTGCTAACACAACCAGAATCAGGATATCTTAAAAGCAAACACAGAAGAACGGTAAAAACAAAGTACATTTACATTTATTCATTTGGCAGACGCCTTTATCCAAAGCGACGTACAAAAGTGCAAATAGTGGGCAAACAACAGGCACAAGAGCAAGATGTGTACAGGTCATACAATGCAAATAGTGCTGAAGCTGAGCGCAAGGTCAGTGACGCGTGCCAACTAATCTGAGCTAGGATTACATATCAAATACAATACAGGGACAATAAAGTACTGCTATACCACCTAGGTAAGAGAGCTACAAGTACAAGACAGGAGTCTTACAAGGTCAAAGTTACAAAGTGGCAGAGGTATCAGTCCAGGTAGAGTCTGAAGAGGTGTGTCTTCAGCACACCTCTGAAGGGTTGGAGTGAAGGAGTTGTTCTCAGGGGTGTGGGGAGTTCATTCCACCACTGGGGGGCAATGATGGAAAAGCGTCGTTGTGAGGAGCGTGGGCCTTTCGTTCTGTTGGTGGGTGGAGCGAGGCGTCCAGATGTAGCAGAGTGAAGTTGACGAGTGGGTGAGTAGGGTAGGATGAGGTCCTGGAGGTAGGTTGGGGCAGTCTTTCTTGCAGCAGAAAAGGTGAGAGTCAAGGTTTTGAAACGTTCCTGGCTGCGACTGGGAGCCAGTGGAGGGATCTCAGTAAGGGGGTGACGCGGGAGAACTTAGGGAAATTATAGATCAGCCTGGCAGCTACGTTTTGGATGAGCTGCAGCGGCTGAATGGTGCAGGCTGGGAGGCCTACAAGGAGGGCGTTGCAGTAGTCCAGGCGGGAGAGCATGGTGGCCTGGACGAGCAGCTGGGTGGAGTAGGTGGTCAGGAAAGGGCAGATCCTCCTGATGTTGAAGAGAAGGAATTGACAGGAGCGTGTTGTCTGTGAGATGTAGTCGTTGAAGTCCAGCCTGTTGTCAAGGGTGACACCCAGGCTCTTCACAGATATAAAGGAAGTTATTGTGGTGCTGTTAACAGTAACTGAGAGCTCTTGAAGAGGAGAGAGCTTGGCCGGGATAAACAGAAGATCGGTCTTGTCCAGGTTCAGCTTTAGGTGGTTGGAGGCCATCCATTTAGAGATGTTGGCCAGGCATGCGGAGATCTTTTCGTTGACCTGGGGGGTGGAGGGGGGAAAAGAAAAAATTAATTGTCATCAGCATAGCAGTATTACGGCACAGACGAGGGACCCAAAAGCAGACCACGCACGATCAGGGTAAAGTGCGTCTTTATTTGAATCGGCAGGCAGAGTTCGTGAGCCGGGAACAGGCAGGGTCGGTAACAGGTAAGCAGTCTGTGAGAAAAACCAGGGCGAAGTCAGGAACAGGCAGAGTCAGGAACCGGGAGACAGTCCGAGGGCAATTCCGGGAGCGAAGTCGGGCAGAAGCGGAGTCAGGCACGGGGCAGGCAGACGCACAAGCAGACAGGACAAAAACGGCAGGCAGAAAAAACCAGGTCGGGGCACAAGCGAGATCGAAAGGCACAGAAAGCAAGTCAGGAAACAAAACGCGGGGACGAAACAGGTCAGAAATAACACTGCTACGAATGAGACAGGAACAGGCAGGGCATAAATAGGGCAGAGCAGACGAGGTGATGGGGAACAGGTGAGCTGGCAGGCAGGTGGCGGTGATGAAGCAACGAGGCAGGCGGGGACAGGGGCAGGCCAGAACACAAGGAAAACAAAAGCACATGGACAGGGGAAGAAAACAAACACACAGCTAGGGGGCCGGGGCACTGACAAGCAGTGGTAGGAGAAACCATGTGAGTCAATGACTGAACTAATGGTAATTTTGTCAGCTATTTTTAAATTTAGTCTTTGTCTTAGTCCTGCGTCAAATGTCCTTAATAGTTTTTGTCATATACAGTCAACCATATACTATTTTTTTTTGTCAAATTTTAGTTGACTAAAAGTCTGGGCATTTTAGTCTTATTTTAGTCAAACGAAAACCAGAAGTATTTTAGTCTAGTTTTAGTCAATGAAAATTATTTTAGTCACAATTTAGTCTTTTCTATTTTAAACCATTAGATTAATTTTAATTAACATTTTAGTCAATCTAGTCTAACCAAAAGAGATAGTTGTTATTTTAATCTTTCACTCATCTCCCATAAGAATTGTTTTACCATTACCTGATGAAATACACATGTTGAATGACTGAGAATGCAACTTTGTAAAAGTGACTGGTCTGACGTCCCAAGATGGATGGCCTCACTCTTTGCTGGGTTTCTTTACCACATCTGGAATCTATGATAAGAATAAATATACAATGATGCCTGGCCAGATGCAACATCAGGAAATACAAGTGTTGCACTATAGGTGAATAACTGCTCTGATTTCAACTTAATGACACAAGCCTACACAATCAAAACTAGATGGTGTTATATTGAGAGTAAACTGCCTACTTTATACAGGTTATGCCTGCTGCCTGCATGTCTCTGCAGACACCTTAGGTTATTACATATGCCATGGCTCTCAAGTCTCAAGCATTGACTGTGCTGAAACAAAAGTGTGAAGGACGCCATACATGCGCTTTCTCCCGCCAACTCGCCGTCTTCATTTTCTCAAGTGTATAATTTGTTTATTAAATAAGAGTTGAGGCCTGGTATCTGTGAATTTTGTACATGTAGTTTACAACCTACATAATTGTGTAATGCAGGCTTTGCAAAATACAATGCTCTGCATCAAAACTAGCCATTGATAGTTCAGATTCACAATCATCACATAGCAAAATAAGTACATCTGTGATTAACTGTGCATTCATGTATTGCACCAGTAGCTGCTCAAGTGTTCACAGAGTGCTGTTTCTGACTGCAAGTTGTAACATGTCTTTTAACTAGTTAAACTGCTATTTTTACAATGAAGCTCCCCTTGCAATCTACTTTTTATTTGTCTCACAAATATCAGCACTGTTATCACTGATAAAGGTCTAGCTTTAGAAATGATGTAAAAGTGGTTATTTTACATTTTACATGTAAAATAACGTTTGGTCAAAGAAAATAGAGAATATTCTTGCTAGACAAACTAATGTGAGCTACCTACAAAAACATAACAGTGTGCATAACATAGGTTTAAGTAAAATGTTTGCCAAATAAATAAATGCCTGGGATTCATTTTTTCTCTGTAGAAAAACCAACATGATAAGATACATAGCCTGTTTAGTGTTGCATGCTAACATCTCAGTTCAATCCTACGTTAGCTTTGTCACTCATTTTCATCTCCTTCACAACTTGTCAAGCCAATTAGCTTAATGAGTCCAGTTTGGTTATAAAGCACAGCCTGTATGATGTAGGCTAAACACCACTGCTAACTGGTTGGCTTATAGCTTAAAAACCATCTTAGTTTTCATATTATGATCAAGACGTTAACTTAACATTACCTGAACTTCTTGGTGGTTAGCCTTAATAGCTTTTTGTACTGCTTAAGGTATGTTGTGTTTTTTCCAGATATTTTAAAACCACATGGCTTTTGTGGGACAGATATAATTAGTGTTGACATATATAAGTGTGCTCTCAATTGTAAAAGTAAATCTTTATTTTTGTATTATCACACAGGCAAACTTAATGAGTAAATGCAGGTACTGTATGATGGACAAATGATAACAGCCAATGAGTTGCATTGAGTTTAACATGTGACCTGTGTGTATATAACAGTGTGCATGTGTTAATAAAGTTTCTCTTGTTCTGCGTTGATTCTACCCAGGAGCGATGCTGATGTGTGTTTGTTCTTTCTCAGAATCCAGCATTGGTTTAGGTCTAAATGGCGCCACAGTTTACCAAGAAAAATGGACAAAATTTGACAACAATTAGGCATTCTTTTCTATCAGTCTCATTATATTTGAAATGGGACCAAATATCCAGTCGTCTCTTTCTCCCTAGCATGTTGCTGTCATCACTGAGTACATTTGCCTTTCTGTAGTTGCAGAACTGTGTCTTGCACAGGTGTCGCCCTGGCATAATGTGCGCAGCACAGGAAGCAAAACAAAGTTAACATGCCATCTAATAAACACAGTATTTGGATTGTCATTTAGAGGAAGAAACCATTGGCTATATTTTTGTCTCCTCGTTCTATTGACGAAAAGAAAGAGAGATTCTAAGTTTTTATTCTATGACGTACATTTTAGTCTAGTCTTTTTTCGTCAACAATATCACATGTTAATATAGTCACAGTCAGTGTTCAAGGACATTGGTTCCGAGGAGCGTGGGCCTCTCGTCTTAGTCATGGAAAAAAGGGTCGTTGACGGAATATATTTCGCCTAGTTTCGCGTTGACGAAATTAACACTAGACTGAACCAAGAGAGTTGGTGTAGATGGAGAAGAGGTGGGGTCCCAATACAGAGCCCTGAGGGACACCTGTAGTAAGGGGAGTGGGTGTGGAGGTGGAGCCTTTCCAATAGACCTGGGAAGATCTACCGGTCAGGTAGGACCTGAACCAAGAAAGGGCAGTCCCAGAGATGCCAATCTCCAAGAGCTTGGCGATGAGCAGCTGGTGGGGTTGACAGTGTCAAATGCAGCATCCTCCTCGATGTTGATGAGGACCGAATCGACAGGTCAGAGGCTCTGGCTGGGAGGAGGGCCTCTGTCACCACCAGCCTGTGCCGTTTGGTTGAGTGCCCGGCTCTGAACCCGGACTGGTGGGGATCCAGGAGGTTATGCTTATGGAGAAAGGTTGGTTAAGTACAGCACGTTCAAGGGATTTGGATACAAATGGCAGAAGGGATACTGGATGGTAATTGTTCTTGTCAGATGGGTCAATGGTGGGGTTTTTTAGCAGGGGGGTAACCATCGCATTTTTAAGATCAGTGGGAACAAGGCCAGTAGTCAGAAATGTGTTGATGATGGAGGAGAGATATGGGGGATCTCACCAGACACAGACTGGAGGAGGGTGGAGGGAATGGGGTCAGGGGCAGGTTGTAGCTCATGGGATGTGATGAGTTGAAGAACTTCTGAGTCGCTGAGTGTAGAGAAGGAAGACAGGTGGTGGCTGGGTGCCTTTCCGGTGGTTGAGGCTGTGGATGGAGGAGTGAAGGAGTCCTGGATGCTGGACACCTTCTTCTCGAAGTGAACCTTAAAGTCTTCTGCAGAAAGGAGAGAAGGGGAGGGGGAGGGGAGAGGAGGGTGGAAAAGGTGAGAAGAGTGATGTTGGTGAGATTTTGTTTTGAAAAAATGAGGACTTAGCAGTTGTCGGCAGCCGTAAATGCTGTCAGGAGGGAGAGGTAGGACGCTAGATCGTCGGGGGATCTGGATTTCCTCCACTTCCTCTCGGCGGCCCGCAGCGCAGTTCTGTCAGAGCGGAGGGAGTCAGTTAACCATGGGGAGGAGGGTGACGGCCATGATGTCCTGAAGATAAGGGGACAGAGAGCATCTAGAGACTGAGATAGACGTGTTAAAAACAGTTGTAGCAGCATTAGCAGACATGTTTGAGAAGGTCATGAGGGGAGGGAGGGAGGAGAGAACAGTGGAGGTGAATGTGGAGTGAGAAAGGGAGTGGAGATTCCTCCTGAAGGTAGTAGCGGTGGTGTCAGAGGAGTCGAGAGTGGTAGGGAGAGAGAGAGAGAAAGATACAAAGTAGTGATCGGATATGTGGAGAGGAGTCACTGTGAAGTGGGATGTGGCGCAGTTCTTCGTGAGCACAAGGTCGAGCTGGTTGCCGGCTTTGTGGGTTGCAGGAGACGGGGAGGGAGTGAGGGAGAAGGAGCGCAGGAGTGAGAGCACGCTAGCTGATGAGGAGCTCTCAGGTTGGACGTTGAAGTCGCCCAGGAGAATCAGCGGGTTGTCCGGGAGGGAGCTCAGAAGCATGTCGAGTTCCTCAATGAAGGGACCGAGTGGACCTGGGGGGCGATATAGAACGACAATGGTGAGTTTGACAGGATGAGAGACAGTTACTGCGTGACTGGGTGAGAGGTGGTGGAGAGGCTCTGGAGGGGTACAAGGCAGTATCTCCAGGATGGAGACCTGTGCCCCCTCCTCTGCCTGAAGACCGTGGTGTGTGTGTGTGTGTGTGTGTGTGTGTGTGTGTGTGTGTGTGTGAAGGAGTAGGATGAAGACAGGGCAGCAGGGGTAGCAGTGTTGGTAGGAGAAATCCAGGTCTCAGTGAGAGCCAGGAACTGCAGGGAGTTGGTCTCAGCGTAGGCAGTGATGAAATCCACTTTCTGGACCGATGACTGGCAGTTCCAGAGTCCGCCCGCCACTGAGAGTACCTCCAGAGAAGACAGAGCGGGATGGAGCAGGTTGGCCGGGTTGCATCCACGGTGGTTGTATCACCTGCGGAGAGGAGAAGTGAACAGGGATAGGGAGAAAGCACATGGCTTAGTGAGTGGTGAAGGTCAGGAAAGAGAGCAGCACAGGAAATGCAGCTGGTGAGCGGAAGAGACTGCCGACGAGACTTATCCGTATGCTGGACCGATGCAGCCTCTGACTAGAGTTAAATACCTGTGAGTGCTAATTACCTAGTTCAAAGCAATAATGACTCACAGCTGGCTATATCTAAGCACAGGTGTGACAAATCGACAAATTAACAAATTAACAAATCAACAGAAGATTGAAACTAGCTGGTCACACAATCACAAACTGTTAGCTACAGCTGAACAACAACTATCTACAAGTAATGAAACGATACACTTATCCGTATCCTGGACCGATGCCGAACGAGTGAACTGGTTGGCTAGCTAAACTACCCGACTAGCTAGCTAAAGTATGCTACCTAAAGATTTAAAGATTTGCTCCTGAGAGGACAAAAAAACTCACGTCAGCTAGAATATGTGCCGAATTAGCTATGTTTGCTAATGAGCTAGCTTGTTGGCCAACGCTTCAACGGAGGAAAAAAGTGGAAAATTCCCTCTTTGACCCCTAATGGCAACAAAAGATTCAACTTCAGGAGCAGATCAGACCTACCCTTATTTAATAGCTAGGTGAATAACTCCAATTTTTATTTTTATCCGAATGGATGTAGGAACACAGATACCACTCCACAAACACAGCACAAACTCGTCAGGCTAGACGAGTTGAAGGGACACCCTGAGCTCTGGGTGCTCTGCACAGCAGGGGGAGGGGGTACTCATGCGGGCAGGGCAGGTGCATCAGGTTGTACAGGAAGGGGTAGAACAGAAGAGGGAGGCTGGCACGGCAGCGGATGCAGACAGCCCTTTGCCCTGCAGTCACCTTCCACTCTTGAGACTGACACCACCAAAAAGCCACCAAATTGCTGATGTGGTATCTTTCATGTCATGCCAGGCAGAGCTGTATATGATACCCATCGTGTGTAGGGTCAAAATTTTGTAGTTTACAACTTTTTCCCCACTTTTTTTTAATTTGGAATGCCCTATGCTTTTTTTACCCTTTTCTCCAAATTTGAAATGCCCAATTCACTTTTTTCACATTTTGTTATGTTACAGCCTTATGCTAAAATCATTTAAATTCATTTTTTCCCTCATCAATCTACGCTCAATACCCGATAATGACAAAGTGAAAACAAGATTTTAGAAATTTTTGCAAATTTATTAAAAATACAAAATCGAAATATCACATTGACATAAGTATTCAGACCCTTCACTCACTACTTAGTTGAAGCACCTTTGGCAGTGATTACAGCCTCAAGTCTTCTTGGATATGATGCGACAAGCTTTACACACCTGGATTTGGGGATTTTCTGCAATTCTTCTCTGCTGATCCTCTCTGCTCTGTCAGGTTAGATGGGGACCGTTGGTGGACAGCCATTTTCAGGTCTCTCCAGAGATGTTCAATTGGGTTCAAATCCGGGCTGCGGCTGGGCCACTCCAGGACATTCACAGAGTTGTCCCTAAGCCAGTCCTGCGTCATCTTGGCTGTGTGCTTTGGGTCATTGTCCTGTTGGAAGGTCCACCTTCAGCCTTGTCTGAGGTCCTGAGCACTCTGGAGCAGGTTTTCATTAAGGATGTCTCTGTACTTTTCTCCGTTCAGCTTTCCCTCAACCCTGACCAGTCTCCCAGTCCCTGCTGCTGAAAAACACCCCCATAGCATGTAGCATGATGGTGTAGCATGATGCTGCCAGCACCATGCTACACCATTGGGATGGTATTGCACAGGTGATGAGCGGTGCCTGGTTTCCTCCAGACATGATGCTTAGAATTGAGGCCAAACAGTTCAATCTTGGTTTCATCAGGCCAGAGAATCTTGTTTTTCGTTTAGGTGGTTTTTTGCAAACTCCAAGTGGGCTTTAATGTGTCTTTTACTGAGGAAAGTCTTCCATCCGGCCACTCTGCCATAAAGCCCAGATCGGTGGAGTGTTACAGTTATGGTTGTCCTTCTAGAAGTTTCTCCTATCTTCACACAGGATCTCTGAAGCTCAGCCAGAGTGACCATCGGGTTTTTGGTCACCTCTCTTACCAAGGCCCCTCTTCCCCGATCGCTCAGTTTGGCTGGGCGGCCAGCTCTAGGAAGAGTCCTAGTTGTTCCAAACTTCTTCCGATTAAGAATTATGGAGGCCTTCAATGCAGCATAATTTTTTTTGCAGCCTTCCCCAGATCTCCGCCTCGACACAATCCTGTCTCTGAGCTCTGCAGGCAGTTCCTTTGACCTCATGGCGACCTCAGGGAAAAAATGAATTTAAATGATTTTGGCATAAGGGTGCAACAAAAAAGTGAAGGAGTTTGAATTCTTTCTGAATGCACTGTATTTAAGTGTTCCTCTAACCCTAGAACACAGCTTATTCAGTATAAGGTCTTACACAGAGCTCATTACACCCAAAAGACATTGTATTTCATGGGCATAGCTGACTCTGAAATTTGCCAACATTGTTTAACTTTATCATACAACAGTTATCTGCATGCTTTCGGGCAGTGCCCCCCCCGTATTGCAATTTTGGACACAGATTATTTCCACTTTATCTTGCCAAGAGCACCACAGAAAAAAAATTTCTACTTTTGTTGATCATTGCAAAAAAAAAAGTTGTAACAAAGTGGCACAGTGGACCTCCTTAATGTTTGATCATTTCCAAATAGAAAAATAAATTATGACTGTCAAAAACAAATCTAGTATCTTCCTAGAAACATGGAAGCCATTTATCACTTACTATCGCTTACTCACCCTTTGTAGTCAGGAGTGCTGCCACTCACATACACTGTATGCACTGACATTCGTGTTCACTCTCGATCATACGCAAATGTGCACGTGCGCATGTGCCCTGGTGGTCGCTGACGGTCAGCCACACGTGGTCTCAGTCTTGATTGATTCGGGAGCTGATGGAAGCTTCATTGACACCAACCTGGCGGCCCGGCTGCACCTGCCTCATATCCTGCTGCACTCGCCACTGGAGGCCCACACCATCACCAGAGCCCCACTGGTCTGCATCACCCATGCCACCCCCCCGGTGAGTCTCCTCATCTCCGGTAACCACCACGAGGACCTTACGACTGCACCATTGAACTCTTGCCCGGCTCGTCACCACCTAGTTCTCCTTGTCTCCGCCTGAGACCAAGGCCATGAATCGGTACACTCAGGAGTCCTGGCAGCAGGTATTATCCTCTGTCCTCTTCACCCGTGGGGGCCGGATTCTTCTTTGTCGGCAAGAAGGACGGCCCCCTCTGGCCCTGCATAGATTATTGGGGTCTCAACGCCATAACCGTTAAGAATCGCTACCCTCTGCCCCTCCTGTCATCCGCCTTTGAGCCCTTGCAGGGAGCCACCGTCTTCACGAAGCTCGATCTCCGCAATGCCTACCACCTGGTTAGGATCCGTGAGGGGGACGAGTGGAAGATGGCTTTCAACACCCCGTCCGGGCACTATGAATATCTAGTCATGCCATTTGGTCTGACAAACTCCCCGGCTGTGTTCCAGTCGCTGGTGAATGACATCCTCCAGGACATGCTGAATCAGTTTGTGTTCGTCTGCCTAGATGACATCCTCATCTTCCCACGCTCCCCACTCAAACACATCCAGCATGTCCGTTGGGTCCTCCAGCATCTGCTGGAGAACCAGTTGTACATCAAGGCTGAGAAGTGCGAGTTCCACCAAAGCACCATCGCCTTCCTGGGCTTTGTTATCACTGCTGGGAGTATCCAGATGGACAGGCAGAAGGTCCGGGCAGTAGAGGAGTGGCCTCGACCCACCTCCCGTCGGGAGCTGCAACATTTCCGGGGCTTTGCCAACTTCTACCACCGCTTCATCCGTAATTACAGCACTGTCGCTGCTCCTCTCACCTCTCTGACTTCCGCATTCTGGTCCCGAAGAAGCGTTCCACGACCTGAAGGCATGCTTCACCTCAGCACCCATCCTGACCCAACCTGATCCTGCCCGGCAGTTCGTCGTGGAGGTGGATGCTTCAGATGTGGGAGTAGGGGCTGTCCTGTCGCAACGCTCACCGGCCAACAACAAGCTTCACCGCTGTGCTTATTCCTCCCACCACCTCTCACCCACCGAGCATAATCACAACATCGGCAATCGGGAATTGCTGGCTGTCAAACTGATGCTGGAGGAGTCAAGGCACTGGCTGGAGGGGGCGAGCATCCCATTCCTGTTGTGGACCAACCACAAGAACCGGGAGTATATCAGATCAACCAAACGTCTGAACCCCAGACAAGCCCACTGGTTCCTGTTCTTCACCAGATTCGATTGTACCCTCTCCTACCGCCTGCGAGCTAAGAACGGTAAGCCAGACGCTCTGTCTCGCCAGTTTGCACCTGCAGAGGACTCCCAGGATCCCAGCACCATCCTGCCCGCTCGATGTTTGGTTGCGGCGGCACGTTGGGACATCGAGACAGTCATCCGCACCGCTCTCCGGGCTGAACTAGGTCCTAGTTCCTGCCCCCCTAACCGTCTTTATGTTCCCCAGTCTGCATGTTCTAGGTCCTGCAGTGGGGCATTCTTCCAGACTTGCCTGTCATCCCGTACCCGATGCACAAGAGCGTTCATTAGCCAGCGGTTCTGATGGCCCGCCATGGACCGCGACATCCAAAGCTTTGGCTCCACCTGCTCAGTCTGCGCCCAGAACGAGACGTCCAGTCAACCGCCCACTGGTCTGCTGTAACCCCTGCCAGCTCCCAGAAGACCCTGGTCCCATATTGCCCTGGACTTTGTTACTGGCTTGCCCCCATCTGACGGTAATACCACCATCCTCACTGTCGTTGATCGATTCTCCAAGTCTGTACACTTCATTCCATTGCCCAAGTTACCCTCCGCCAAGGAGACCGCCCAGCTACTCATCCACCATGTGTTCCGGTTACATGGACTGCCCACCGACGTGGTGTCCGACCAGGGGCCCCAGTTTACCTCGCACTTCTGGAAAGCCTTCAGCAGACTCCTAGGTGCTACGGTCAGTCTGTTGTCCGGCATTCACCCCCAGTCCAACAGCCAGACTGAGCGGGCCAATCAACACCTGGAGATGTTGCTGCGATGCCTCACATCCCAGGAGCGTATGGCATGGAGCCAGCATCTTCCCTGGGTGGAATACACCATCAACTCCCTACCCTCTTTGTCCACGGGGGCTGTCTCCTTTCCAGTGCTGTGTGGGCTACCAACCTCCCGTTCCCGGCCCAGGAGGAGGAGGTTGGCGTCCCCTTGGCGACGGTGTTTGTCCAGTGCTGTCGCCGCATCTGGAGACACACACAGGCCGCACTGCTCTGCTCCTCGGCCCAGGTTAAACGGTTCGCTGACCGCCACCGCTCCAAGGCCCCCCGCTATCACCAGGGTCAGCAGGTGTGGCTCTCCAGCCGAGACCTTCCCCTCAAAGTGGATTCCCGCAAGCTGGCTCCCCGTTTCATTGGTCTGTTTCCTGTCGCCAAGGTGATCAGTCCCACGGCGGTATGGCTGAGGTTCCCCCCTACTCTCCGTCGTGTCCATCCCACCTTCCACGTCTCACGGATCAAGCCCCTGGTCTGCCACCCTCTCTGTCCAGCCCCGAAACCTCCTCCTCCTTCCTGCCTCATTGACGGCTCGGAGGCATATACCGTGCGCCGCCTGTTGCGGATTCGGCGTCGGGGACGGGGATACCAGTACTTGGTGGACTGGGAGGGCTGCCCTCATCAGGGACTTTCATGGCAGAATCCAGGCTTGCCTGCTGTGACGCCTGGTGGCATCCTTGGGGGGCAGTACTGTCAGTACTTGAGCCCCCTAGCTATGTTTTTGTGTTTCTCCCTGTCTGTCAGTGTCATCCATGTGCTTTTGTTTACAGTTCCCTTGTGTTCCGGCCCTATCCCGGCCCACCTGATTTCCTGATTGCCTCCACCTGCCTGCCTGCCCACCTGCATCCTATCTCCTCGTCAGCCCAGCCCTTTATATTCCCTGCTTGTCTCTGTCTTGTTGCCAGTTCGCCTCAGTGTTTTCTCTGTTGTGTACTCGCCTGTTTACTCATGTTGCTGGTCCCGTGCTGACTCCTGCCTGACTGCCTACCTTGTCCCTGCCTGCCGTCCTGCCTTGGTTGCCTGATCTGCCTGCCTACCCGGTTTTGATCCAGCCTGTTCCTGTTTTGATCTGCCCTGGACTGCTTTCCCGGTTTTTGACCCTGCCTGTTCTGCCACTATGAACTTGCCTTACGATTCTTAATAAACGTCTTGGAACCTGAATGCTCCTGTGAGTCCATGCCTGTGCCTTGACACCCTCAGAAGAAAGTGTAGGGGGGCAGTATGGCCAGAAGCCAGGACAAGAAGAGGGGAAAGAGAAGAGCACACAACATGTTAAAACCACCAGTGGAGGTATACCTAGGGGAGAAATGCAGCACCCGGACTACACAGTCCACTGCCTGTTTGGGCTCATTCTTCATGCGCCAGTAGAAGGATGCCAGGTTGTACAGTACCCAGCAGGAGTCGTTCTGTGGGGGGGAGAGCACACAGCAAGGTTTTTAACAGGACAACTCACCTGTGGGTGGGATGGGATGACGGCTGGAGGAAGTGTTGAAAGCTTTAATCTACCCAAGAAATCCTGGAGCCACACTTCAGGTAACAACATTGTATTGAAGCAATACTTCAGGTTTGTAAAAACAGATAATTTAGGAATAGTTTTACTTGACCAAACTTGAAGAATTCTGAGTCGTACTCTGTGTCACTTGTTCTCCTTTCATATGTCCTCCATGATTCCAGTCTATACAGAGACAGATAGCAAGCGACAAGGATGCAACATGCAAGGACTATCAATAGCTCTAATCGAAACATTTAATGTTTCCTGAATGTAATAAACATAATGACTAGTTTTCTAAACCATTTGATGATAAATTTACAACTAATTTACATAACACAATGAGAAATATCCCACAGCACTACATAAAAAGATACTTACAAATGTTTTGATCCCAGAAACATCTCCACAGCAGAGCCACCTCTTGAAGAGATGGCAGAGCCTTTGTTGTGAACTCAGTTTGGAAATCAAAAAGGAATGTCTAAATTTGCTTGTTTCCTGCAGGTGGCACCATTTAAACCAGTGTTTCTCAATCCTGCTCCTGGAGGCCCACTGTCCTGCATGTTTTCCGAATGAGTGTGAGTGAGTTCGCGCATGAGAGCAAGTGAGTGCGTGAGAGTGAGGTCGTGTGTGTGAGAGGGTGTGACTGCGTGTGAGAAAGTGAGTGACTGCGCGCTTGAATGTTGGTGAGAGGGCAAGTAAGTGTACGCATGAGAGCGCATGAGACTGCGCGAGAGAGCGAGTGATTGCACGAGAGAGAGGGCATGAATGCGTGAGTGAGTGTGCATGTGAGAATGTGCTAGAGCGTCCGTAAGTGCGCATGCGAGTGTGCACGAGAGAGAGAGTGAGTACGCGCGAGAGTGTGTGCAAGAGAGCGAGTGAGTGCACGAGAGAGCGAGTGAGTTTGCATGAGAGAACGAGTGAGTGCACATGTGAGTGTGCGGGACAGAGCGAGTGAGTGTGCACGTAAGAATGTGGGAGAATGCCCGTGAGTGCACACGTGAGTGCGCACGATTGAGCAAGTGAGTGCGCGATTGAGAACGAATGAGTGTGCGTGAGACAGCGAATGAGTGCGTGTGAGAGAGCGAGTGAGTGCACCAGTTAGAGCACATGAGTGAGAGAGTGAGTGCGCGCGCGTGAGAGAGAATAAGTGTGCATGAGAGAGCGAGTGAGTGCGCACATGAGAGCGAGTGAATGCACGAGTGAGAGCGAATAAGACTGCGAGTGCATGCGTGTGCACAAGAGAGCGAGTGTCCACGAGAGCAAGTGAGTGCGTTCATGAGTGTGTGCGAGAGCAAATGTGTGTAAGAGAGCGAGTGAGTGCGCGCATGACTGTGCGAGAGAGCGAGTGAGTGTGCGTGTGAGTCTGTGCATGAGAGCGAATGAGTGTGTAAGAGAGTGCGTGAAAGCGCGTGAGTGTGCATGAGAGAGCGAGTGAGTGTGCGCGTGAGTGTGTACGAGAGAGTGAGTGTGCACAAGAGAGCAAGTAAGTGCATGTGAGAGTGAATGAGTGTGCATGAGAGAGCAAATGAGTGCGTGCGTGAGAGCGAGTGAGAGAGCGAGTGTGTGTGCCCATGAGAGCAAATAAGTATGTGTGAGAGAGCGAGTGAGGGTACACGAGAGAGCAAGTGAGTGCGCGTGAGAGAGCGAGAGAGAGCAAATAAGTGTGTGAGAGAGCGAGTGTGCGTGAGAGAGCAAATGAGTGCACTTGTGAGAGCAAATGAGAGCGAGAGAGTGTACGTGTGAGAGCGAGAGAGAGCGCGCATGAGAGTGCGTGAGAGTGTGTGAGAGAGTGTGCACATGAGAGTGAATAAGTGTGCGTGAGAGAGCAAATGAGTGCACGCATGACAGCGAGTGAGAGTGAGTGAGTGCGTGTGAGAGCGAATAAGTGCGTGCATGAGAGCGCATGAGACAGTGCGTGAAAGTGAAAGAGATCAAATGAGAGAGCGAGTGAGAGCACGCATGATAGCGAGTGAGAGAGCGACTGAGCGCGTTCATGCGTTCACGTTCAAGTTCACGTTCACGCTCTTCCCGTTCTAACCTTTTAAGTTCCAATTCATGTTCGTATTCTAGATTCTTCAGTTCGAGTTCTTTCTCCAAGCTACGAGCTTCACGCTTAGTTTGGCTGCTTCTAGCTGCATCTGTCTCTCTTGCAAGGAGAGCTCTTTAATTCACTGACAATACTGGCGGCAGATGACAGCGATGGCTCAGGAGAACTTAACCTCTCTGATTTTGCTGTAAGGACTCCTTTTTCCACCAAACTCGTTTTTAAAGCTTTTACCAGAGTCTCTAAGTTTCTTATCCTGACTGGTAAGCCCGACACCATAACGCTCAGCAATTTGTAGTAACTGTTCTTTAGTGAAGCTATCCAAGAGTTCCTCAGAAGGATACTCCAAATTCCTCAACAGACGACATATTGAGCCAACTTCACGACCCAACTTCACCACACAATTCACAAAAAAGTAGCAAAAATGACAATCTACAAATACCCCACAAAAAACGCTACAGAGAGCCGCAGAAGCACAAAAAAGGTGTATTACAGTACCCCTTATTGTATGATGGAAATAATGTTACACTCGATTAGCAGTCGTCTTACTTTTTGTGAAGAAATGGTAAATCATGGAATGCAAATAATGTGTCTGAGGGCTTGCTGTGTCCCAGGGGGAGGGGCTTCAGGTTTTTAAGGCCTGGGTAGAGCACCCTCGGGTCTCTTTTTTTTTTTTTTTTATTTCTTTTGTTCCTTCCTCTCCTCTCCTCTCCCAGAGGGTGAAGTGCTGGGAGAGTACGCTAACTCTCCTAGGGTGTGCTATAGGGCCCAGTTGGGGCATAGCCTACCAGCCCAAACAAAACTGTAGTATAATCTTTCTTTCTTTCTTTTCTTGTTTTTTTTTGCTTTGTCAAGCTTTTGTTGTTTGTTAGTTCCTGTAGATGGTGCACTATAAATATCCTACATTGGTAATTGGGGCACCTGTAAATAAACCACTGGGTTTGGAACATCCTTGTCCCTCTGACGCTTTTATTACGCCAACCGCCGGCATCCCAACACTCGCAATAATTAACTTATCAAGTTACTGTAAATAAACCACTCAAGTGTCACTGGTATTAACCTGTTGACTGAGGAACTTAAGCACCTACCTAACAAAAACAACTAATTAGTCCCTCGCTGGTCTTCAAAGGTTTACCAGGCTCGGGCGGCATTTAAATGCTGAACCTCGTAACGATTCGGTCTTTTGCTAAGAACAAACGTCCGGCTAGCGTACCCCCTACGGAGAAATAAATCTCCACCCGGGATCACCTTCAAAAACAATAAAGGAAAAATAATAAAGCAAAACAACAAACAAGTGTTCCGACGGAAGGATTGCATGACACTAACTGGAGTTCACTCTGTTAACACAATGACAGCTCAAGACAACTCTTGCTCACCCAAATACTCATAGACGTTCAAAAGAGACTTGATTCAATATCTCACGGACGAGGCCCTAATTTTCTGTCACATCCCTGTGTAGGGTCAGGGAAGTAACAAAAAAAGAAAACGCAACAGCGAAATAGCAGCTACTCTTAACTTTATAAAGACAAAAAAAAGAAAAGGAAACAAAAATAACAATAGCCAAGAAAACAACTACGGCTCTCTCTCTCTCTCTCTCTCTCTCTGTGACAGCTCTTCGAAATGGCTGTATAATGTACTGTATAATTTCAGTAAATCCATGAATTTGCAATTTACGGTTAACACTCTCAATTCCAGATCCACGGAACATGACATCAACTCCACCCTCACATGTATTTTACACATTACAAACATTTTGTTAGGTCCTACTTTGTGGAACAGACAGTGTGATGAATGAGATTGTAGCGAAGGGCGAGAGCAGTCACCCCACCCGGCCTCAAACCCGGGTCTACGGGGTACCAAACATGCGACTTTGACCGCAACGCCAAAGAGCCAGGCTCAGAAAGAAAGAACGATAAACACAAAGATAGAGGCCTTAGGGGCTCAAAATTAATTTAGCAGCCCCATTCTTATGCCCAAACTCTCATAACTCATTAATGTCATCTTAGCCCCAAAAATAACAAATCATCCAAACAGTTTACGATGTGAAGCCTGACAGGATGAACCAGGTCTTCTGAACTTCTCTCAGCGACGCGAACCCGTCCAGGAGATGCTCCCCGTAGACGAGGTCCACCTGACAGCTGGAGTTCAGCTCCATCTTCCTCCTGATGAAGAGCTCCACATGGCGGATGGTGGCCTCTCCTGAGCTTAACAGATTCAAAGTTTAGCGCGTCAGCTGACAGGGGAGTGACAGGACGTCCCATCAGCTGACGCTTTTGACAAACAGTTGATCCGTTTGCCAGGTAGCTGTCATTGATCAGACGGAAACGTAAACAAACCAATACATTCAGGATATTAGAGCAGACATAGGGCTATGCATACAGAAAAAATGATGGACACATAATTAGGGAGAACACTTTTTGACACATACAAAAAAAATAATTTAAATTTGAAGTTACAAAGTGAATCCTAATTAAACTTATGTGGCGGTGCTACAAGATGAGACCGGTCTTGCAGAGACGAGGTTTATTCCCCCAGGAGCCAAAGTTATGCACACAAACAGCCCCAGAACTAAGACTGCCTAGGCTCAGTTGAGCACTCACATAAATACATAGGTGTGATTAGGCCACACTTCAACAGTTGTTGATTGGATTTAGACAGACATGGGTTTAGTGACATGCCAGTGAACTGCAAGCACTGATATGCTGATGACCCTTTGTCTTAAGACAGTGCCTTAAGACAGGACCATTTGGTGTGGAGCAGACAGACCTCATAGTTCTGTATTTGACATGGTTTGAGCAAGTGGATAAATGTGCAATAGATGCAAGGATAAGTCAATAATAAAATGAATAAAAGACTTAATCAGTACACCACTAATCAGTACATCACAGACTTTTTTGCCAATAAGTTTTTAACTAAGAAATGATCTGTATATTAGGTATCATAATGTGTTGGATTGCTGTTAATTTGCTGCCCTTTATTAATTTTATTTTATTTATTTTCTATTTATTTTCTTTTTTCCCTTCTCTCATGCTATTCATGTAAGCATCCTTGCTGATGTTTCCTTAATTAAAAAAAAAATTGATAAAAAAGTAGTATAGAGTAGATGTACACTCACTGAGCACTTTATTAGGAACACTATACTAATACTGGGTAGGGCCTCCCTTTGCTCTCAAAACAGCCTCAATTCTTCGTGGCATGGATTCCACAAGATGTTGAAAACATTCCTTTGAGATTCTGGTCCATGTTGACATGATTGCATCACGCAATTTCTACAGATTTGTCAGCTGCACATTCATGCTGCAAATCTCCCGTTCTACCACATCCCAAAGGTGTTCTACTGGATTCAGATCCGGTGACTGAAGGCCAGTGAAGAACATTGAACTCATTGTCATGTTCATGAAACCAGTTTGAGACGACTTTTGCTTTGTGACATGGTGCATTATCATGCTGGAAGTAGCCATTAGAAGATGGGTAAATTGTGGCCATGAAGGGATGCACATGGTCAGCAACAATTCTCAAATAGGCTGTGGCATTCAAGCGATAATTGATTGTTATTAACGGGCCTAAAATGTGCCAAGAAAACATTCCCCACACCATTACACCACCACCACCAGCCTGGACTGTTGACACAAGGCAGGTTGGGTCCATGGATTCATGCTGCTGGCACCCAATTCTGACCCTATATATCTGTGTGCCTCAGCAGAAATCGAGATTCAGACCAGGCTACGTTTTTCCAGTCTTCAACTGACCAGTTTTGGTGAGCCTGTGCCCGCTGCAGCCTCAGCTTTCTGTTCTTGGCTGACAGAAGTGGAACCCGACATGGTCTTCTGCTGTTGTAGCCCATCCACCTCAAGGTTCGATGTGTTGACCATTCTGAGATGCTCTTCTGCTCACGACAATTGTACAGAGTGGTTATCTGAGTTACTGTATCCTTTCTGTCAGCTCAAACCAGTCTGGCCATTCTCCATTGACCTTTCTCATCAACAAGGCATTTCTGTCCGCAGAACTGCCGCTCACTGGATGTTTTTTGTTTTTGGCACCTTGGTCGAAATCACTGAGATCACATTTTTTCCCCATTCTGATGGTTGATGTGAACATTAACTGAAGCTCCTGACCCGTATCTCGTTACTGTAACAAAGTTGATTTTTTGTGTACTTATACTTTTTTGAGTATTTTTTTTAAACTGTAATTTTACTTTACTTAAGTATGTTTAATTTGAGGTATTTTACTTTGCTACAATTTAAATTGCCTCCATTACAGAATTTAAAAAAAAAAGTCTCCATGAACTACGCGCCAGGAAATGATGTGATCTCCTACGCCAAGACAGCAAGTCAGTTGCTCATTCCATTAGTGGTGTTCAAAACGATTCGTTTTAATGATTTGGTTCCCTTCATTCAGTACAATAAAATGATTTGAATCTTTGACTCACTGATTCATTCATTTCCATATCCGGTTGGGCGGCATACACAAATCCAAACATCATGCCCATTATTAGCCTGCTCTGCGCCAAAACAGCACATGTGAAACCAAATGTCAATGAAATTAATAATAATTACATCGTAATATCCATTACATGAAACTGCACCATGCTATTCAAACAATCATGCAGCTGCATAGTATACTTTGTCTTTAGGAAGGTAACAGAACCCCGCATTTTAACGCATATAATAAGTACATGTCATCTGCGGCTAACGGCTAGCGTGCTCTCACTCCTGCACTCCTTCTCCCTCACCCTCCCCCCATCTCCTGCAACCCACAAAGCTGGCAACCAACTTGACCTTGTGTTCACAAAGAACTGCGCCACGTCCCACTTCATGGTGACTCCCCTCCATGTATCCGATCACTATTTTGTATCCTTCTCTCTCATCTGACATGAACAATTACCGTCCAGTATCCCTCCTGCCATTTGTATCCAAATCCCTTGAACGTGCTGTACTTAACCAACTGTCTCCCTTTCTCCACAAGCACAACCTCCTGGATCCCCACCAGTCCGGGTTCAGAGCCGGGCATTCAACTGAAACGGCACTCCTGGCGGTGACAGAGGCCCTCCACATAGCTAGAGCCTCCAACCTGTCTTCGGTCCTCATCCTCCTCGACCTCTTCGCTGCATTTGACACCGTCAACCACCAGCTGCTCATCGCCAAGCTCTCGGCGCTTGGCATCTCTGGGACTGCCCTTTCTTGGTTCAGGTCCTACCTGACCAGTAGATCTTCCCAGGTCTATTGGAAAGGCTCCACCTCCACACCCACTCCCCTCACTACAGGTGTCCCCCAGGGCTCTGTATTGGGACCCCTCCTTTGCTCAATCTACATTAAATCTCTTGGTTCAGTTATTAACTCACATCGTTTCTCCTACCACTGCTGATGACACACAACTAATCTTCTCTTTTCCTCCCTCCACCCCCCAGGTCAACGAAAAGATCTCCGCATGCCTGGCCGACATCTCTAAATGGATGGCCTCCAACCACCTAAAGCTGAACCTGGACAAGACCGATCTTCTGTTTATCCCGGCCAAGCTCTCTCCTCTTCAAGAGCTCTCAGTTACTGTTAACAGCACCACAATAACTTCCTTTATATCTGTGAAGAGCCTGGGTGTCACCCTTGACAACAGGCTGGACTTCAACGACTACATCTCACAGACAACACGCTCCTGTCAATTCCTTCTCTTCAACATCAGGAGGATCCGCCCTTTCCTGACCACCTACTCCACCCAGCTGCTCGTCCAGGCCACCGTGCTCTCCCGCCTGGACTACTGCAACGCCCTCCTTGTAGGCCTCCCAGCCTGCACCATTCAGCCGCTGCAGCTCATCCAAAACGTAGCTGCCAGGCTGATCTATAATTTCCCTAAGTTCTCCCGCGTCACCCCCTTACTGAGATCCCTCCACTGGCTCCCAATCGCAGCCAGGAACGTTTCAAAACCTTGACTCTCACCTTTTCTGCTGCAAGAAAGACTGCCCCGACCTACCTCCAGGACCTCATCCGACCCTACGCACCCACTCGTCTACTTTACTCTGCTACATCTGGACGCCTCGCTCCACCCACCAACAGAACGAAAGGCCCACGCTCCTCACAACGACGCTTTTCCATCATCGCCCCCCAGTGGTGGAATGAACTCCCCACGCCCCTGAGAACAACTCCTTCACTCCAACCCTTCAGAGGTGTGCTGAAGACACACCTCTTCAGACTCTACCTGGACTGACACCATTGTCATTTTACCTTGTGCACTCTAAGATTCTGTTGGCTCGTGTTGTATTTTGTAGCATGTTGTATTTGTAGCACGTCTTTGCCTAGGTAGTATAGCAGCACTTTATTGTCCCAGTGACTGTATTTGATGTATGTAACTTCAGATCAGATTAGCTGTCTCACTACACTGACCTTGTGCTCAGCTTCAGCACTATCTGCATTGTTTGATCTGTACACATCTTGCTCTTGTGCCTGTTGTTTGCCCACTATTTGCACTTTTGTACATCGCTTTGGATAAAAGCGTCTGCTAAATGACTAAATGTAAATGTAAATCTGCTAAAACTAAAAAAATGCACTGAGACATGCTTATATCCCAAGCAAAAAGCTTCGTTTTACAAGTTTTGAACTAACCCGAACGAACCCAAACATTTTAATATACTTGTAGTCACCGCTCAAATCATAATATGACAGTGAAGGCATGTCACTGCCCCCGCTATCTGTCACACATACGGTAGTTCATTAAACGCACCGAACAAACACATGGGGTCTCCCACACACACACACACACACGACCCAACTGTGTAACAAAGTAACATAGCCTACATAACAAAGTCTTAAAGGAAGAACATTAGTCATAAAGAAAAGCTAACGACAAAAACAAAAAGAATCATGGGAACACACACTTCCTTAGCAGCAGTGGCTAACTATCAACCGCTACAATATATTATGTAGTCTAGGCATCATAATTAAAATAATCCACAAAACCACTGTAGTTTACTGAACTATTCAACGGTGATTCAGGTCAGTAGAGGGCGTTTCACGCTGTACTCTTTGGAGTCATACGGAACCATTGTACTGAGAACATTTTTGGGCATTTCGGGTCTCATTGTCAGCATAATCAGAGAATCTTTTGAGTCTGAAGGAACCGTTGTGCTGAGAACTTGTCAACAGTACATCAGGTCATTTAGTACACAGTACACAGTGGGGGCGTTTCGAGTCTTCCAGAGTCAGTCACATGCTGTAGTAACTGTAGCCAGTTGGAGCACTACTACTTTGTTCTTTTGCTCCGTTTCCCCTGGCTGCTTCCTCGTTCACTCCGCTGTCAGTGTTTGTGTGATGGGGCTTTAGGACCCAGCGGGAGCGCGGTTAGATTAGAGAGATCCTACCTAGGCCATAAAACGTCACATCCGTGCCTCACCTGGACAAGACGCCGAGCCTTTTGTTCACCTATGCTCACTTGTATTGTCAGCAAGCCGCGGTTTGAGTTACCTTTCGCGCTTTAACTGTTTTTGTGGGATTTTTCACGCATGAAGAAGCATCGCTGGTGGTGCAAGCCCAGCTGTAACAGAGCATGGACGACAAGAAGAGTGTGGGTAGAGGGAACTTGACGGAAGGTAGGCTAATGTCTCTTAAACGCCATGGGCCTACCTATGCTGCACTTGTTATTTTGCGGGCTTATTTGATTCTTCGTGCATTTCCTAAGTATAATGGGTCGCGGGGTTGTTACTAATGTTGAATCTCCCGGTACAACATTTAGGAACGGGTGGATCCTAGACGGTGGCTTGCTGCAGCTGTGGGCATAGCCAGGGGTGTGACGACCAGAGAGGGGGGGGGGGCACCACTGTTTTTCCCAATTTGAATTTTACTTCTTTCATGTGTTTTGTGTGTCCTACGAGCTCTGCTTGTTTTTGAATGCAGTGCGGGGTTGTGCATTTCAGTGTTATACTTTCTCATATGCGAATTGGAATAGATAATATCATATGTGGGGTTCGCGCAATATTTATTTTTAATACTGTCAGTTTTCATGTAATATCAGTTGGCTGTAACAGTTTACCCGGGATAGTGCAATAGTTAATGACCATATAGGGCGAAGTGCAATCTTTTGGTATGCTTTAGCATTCCTCAACGGGCTTGTGCAATAAGTATCCCTGGGAAGGTCTAAGTGGGTGGGCATCCCAGCTTATTTTACTGAGTGTGGTGGCTTGCTGTGTCTTATTAGTGTGCTGTGTATTTCACGCACTGTGGAGTGAATTTTCCTCCGAAAGGGGCTTATGTATTTGTTTCTTTCAGCTTTGCTGCGAGAAATACCTTAGCTGTGTGACGTGTACTGGGTTTAGCCACCCTACTTGGACCTATTGGGCCTTGGGCTCATGTACTACCTGTTGCACATCCTCTTCATTCTTTGTTCTATATGTCCTTTGAGTTTGCACAGGGATTTGACTGATACTACATACTACTCCTATTTATTGACAGACTGATGATATTTATGGCACTTATTTATTGACAGATTGTTAATATTTATTCTTATTTATTAAAAGTGACAATATCTATACTCTTATTTTTTTATTTGTACATCATCTGTATTAGACTCCTGTTACTCCCCTATGCAAACTGTGAGTGTACATAGTATCTTGAACATCTAATATTTATTGCCTGTTTGCACATTATCTGCATCAGACTCCTGCTGGTGCTCCTTGCGCATCCTCCGTATCAGATCCCTGCTCAATGTTTCAGGTGAATTGTGAGATTACACAGTAATTTGATGGCATGTAACGGTCCTCCTATTCATTGTTTGTACATTATCGGTATCAGACTTCTGCTAAATCTTTGCACATAATTTTGTGTTAATGCTATATTTACTGCCAGTCTTGCATTGTGTCCCTATTGTTGGTTCTTCTGAATAATTTGGTGAAATAAAGAAGAGAACTTGCGATAACAACAGCTGTACCTTGTTGATTCTAATGCCTTAGTGAACTTGCCGGGGAATTAACTCGGGCCCATTGTTGGAGGCCCCCCCCCCCGCCCTTATAACTGGGAGTGGCGTAGCCACCAGTCTGCTATGATAGTACAGCCCACATAACCATGGTCAGCACAGTCACTGAGCTGCTATGCCGAGATGGCCAGTGGGAGGTGCTTCGAGTGTTTAAGCATTTCAGCCATTGGCTAGTTGTCGTCATGAACGTACTGCTGATACAGTTTTGTGATAGGCTGCTTCATGGACAGACCGCATAGCTAATATCCACTGGAGGAAGAGTTATAGCTTCTATGCCAGCTAATCAGCGCACATGTTTGCAAAGAGAAAGGAAGGAATCTTTTAGACGAGTGATTCAGTACACTCAGTACACCTCAAAGATTCGTTCAAAAGGATTTAATTGTTCACGTACTGCACATCACTACATTCCATGTCAGGCGGTCAAGATGAAATGCCACAGAAGTGAACTGGAGTAAAAAAAAAAAAAAAAAAACTAGAGGTCGCAGGCTACCTCAAATGCTTCCAAGCCCCAAAGGTGCTAAAAGATACATAACAATTAAACAAACAGGTCTTTTCTGCACAGCATGATTCCATAATTGCATTAACACCTTCAGTGCTTTCAAAACAAGTTAAACAGCACAAGTCAATGATGGCATACATTCGTGTAATCACAGGTATATTGTGATTCATAGTTACACAAATGTAAATGTAATAATAATCATCTTGTTGCAATACCAAGTCACGTGCACATTCTACATAAGGACTTTTGTTACATGACACACAGACTACTTCCTTCCAATACATTTTACCATATTAAATGAGGTACACTTTGTTTTAAAGTTTCAGAAGTAGAATCTATGTACACAAGTATTTAAAATAGAAGCATGATAGCCAGCAACCTAGCACCGCTTTCATATATTAAACTACACTACAGAAGGCACGCCGGTTAGAGTGAATAAAGCAAAAAGAGTGCAACAACTTGCTTACCATATTAGGATATTCTGGGTTATTCAATATCAGGTTACGTAGACTCTTCACTCTGAACAAGTCGCTCCGTCGATAATGCATGCGCTCCTTTCTTTAAATACGCTCTTCCATAACAAGCGCGCCTCGGTTTTACAAAAGCAATTCATCAATGTATTCACAATACACACACCAGCAAACACCCTTTGATAATAAACAACGTCACGAAACATTTTCATTGCAGTGAATAACGCAAGAAACTTTGGAAACATAGTATCTTGCGTAGCCTATTTAATTCTACCGTACTGTCACGTACACGGTGAACCTCAAAATGTTCTAATCTAACGTTTCCACCTTTTCCAACGATAAACAGAATTTAACAAAAGATCGGCTGCAGTTGAAGTAAGGGTATTTAATGTCAGTGATGAACGGAATCTAGCTTGAGCGTCATCTAGGTTTTCATTAACACATACAACACGCATTATTGTATAGTGACAGTCATAACAAGATTCGTTCAAACAGACCTAAACAAGCGCGCTTTGGTTTTAAAAACCAAGCTAGGTAGCAACCTAGCTTGCACACCTTATATTGAAAAGAACGTAATCGTTCGTAAAGTTAGCTACCCAGCTAAGTTTGAGATGTAAATTCTAAGTACACACGAATGTGAAATATCAGCCAGCTGGCGATGTTAAAATGCTACATAACGAGTATTGAAAAGAACAATGAAATCGTTCGTAAAGTGCAGGCACATTAACTTAGCTAGCTCGCTAGACGGGCACAGAATGGTAATACAATAATGAGATGATTGCAGACACAAAGATGACAACAAGATTCGTTCGAACAAAAGTATACAGTAGTTAGAAAAATGTAAACGTTTATACATTAGTTAGGTAGCAAGGTAGGGCAATGAGTCAAACAGTTTCAGAACAAATTACATAGCACAAATCAATGACATACATTCGTTTAATCACAGCTATATTCGGTTTTACAATTACACAAACAAGCGCGCTTCGGTTTAGAAAAGTAATGCATGAATGTATTCACACTAGTAGCAAATCAGCAAACAGCTTTTGATATTAAGGTAGATTATGAAACATTCTGATTGCAGTGAATGACGGAAGAAACTTTAGAAACATAATATCTTCTTTCGCCTATTTAAAACGATACTGAAAAGGTGCAAGAAAAAACGGCGATTCAAAATGTTCTAATCTAGCGTTTCTACTCTTTCCAACGATGAACAGAATTTAACAAAAGATCAGCTGCAGCTGAGTTAGGGGTATTTCAATTCAGTGATGAACGGAATCTAGCTTGCTAGTGAACAAGGTTATCAGTTACAGATACAACACGCATTATTTTACAGTGAGTCATAAAGAGATTCGTTCCAACAGACCTGAATAAGAGCGCCGTGGTTTTACAAAATTAGCTGCACGGACATTCACTTACTTAGCTCGCTAGATGAGCTTTCATTCATTTCACCGTCCTACCAAGATACAGTAGTTAGTTAGCAACGTAGCGCCACGACTCGCCCCGCGGTGATTGAAAGACTTTCAACGTGTATTGAGGACAAGAATGTAATCGTTTGTAAAGTGCATGGACGTTACCTTAATAAGTACTTTTCTCAGTTGAAGACCAAAATTCAGATTTGTTGCATAGGAAACCCTAAATTTTATGCGGTGCCTCTGTTAGATTTCGCCGCCATGTTCCGTCTCCCAACTCTTGTATAAGAATTACATTTTCAAAACCTGAAAATGTTCTAATCTAACGTTTCGACTTTTTCCAAACACAATTTGAGCAGTCACCCCAGCCGGCCTCGAACCCGTGTGTCCAAAGTAGCAAACATGTGACTTTGACCGCGACGCCAAAGAGCCAGTCTCCCTGATACGACAGTCAGAGCGCATACTCAACCGTAGTGACGGCACTCCGTCACAGTATTCACAATGCTAGCAGAACAGCAAACACTCTCTCGTATGAAACTACATCACGAAACATTTTCATTGCCGTGAATAACGCAAGAAACTTTGGAAACATAGTATCTTCCTTAGCTTATTTAATTCAACCGTACTGTCACGTATACGGTGAACCTCAAAATGTTCTAATGTAGCGTTTCCACCTTTTCCAACGATACACAGAGCTACCTAGCAACCTCAGTACACGAGTATTGAAAAGAACAACGCAATCGTTCATAAAGTGCACGGACATTCACTTACTTAGCTCGCTCGATGAGCTTTCGTTCATTTCACCACCCTAACAAGATACAGTACGTAGAGGAATGTAATCGTTTATACATTAGTTCGGTAGCAAGGTAGGGCAATGAGTCAATTAAAGAGTTTCAGATTACACAGCACAAATCATTCCTTTCATCACAGCTATATTCGGTTTTACAATTACACAAACAAGTCGCTTCGGTTTTAGAAAAGTAATGTGTGAATGTATTCACACTAGTAGCAAATCAGCAAACAGCTTTTGATATTAAAGTAGATTATGAAACATTCTGATTGTAGTGAATGACGGAAGAAACTTTACAAACATAATATCTTGTTTCGCCTATTTAAAACGATACTGAAAAGGTGCAAGAAAAAACGGCGATTCAAAATGTTCTAATCTAGCGTTTCTACTCTTTCCAACGATGAACAGAATTTAACAAAAGATCGGCTGCTGATGAATTAAGGGTATTTAATGTCAGTGATGAACGGAATCTAGCTTGCTAGTGAACAAGGTTATCAGTTACAGATACACCACGCATTATTTTACAGTGAGTCATAAGATTCGTTCCAACAGACCTGATTAAGGGCGCCATGGTTTTACAAAATTAGCTGCACGGACATTCACTTACTTAGCTCGCTAGATGAGCTTTCGTTCATTTCACTGTCCTACCAAGATACAGTAGTTAGAAGAATGCAGTCATATATACAGCAGTTAGTTAGCAACGTAGCGCCACGACTCGCCCCGCGGTGATTAAAAGACTTTCAACGTGTATTGAGGAGAAGAATGTAATCGTTTGTAAAGTACATGGACGTTAAATTCATAAGTACTTTTCTCAGAGAAGACCGAACTTGAGATTCGGAGCAGAGTTACCCTAAATTTCATGAGGCGACAGTCTGTAGCGATGTTGAAACGTTACATAAGGAGTATTGAAAAGAACAATGAAATCTTTCGTAAAGTGCAGGCACATTAACTTAGCTAGCTCGCTAGACGGGCACAGAATGGTAATACAATAATGAGATGACTGCAGACAAAGATGACAACATATTCCCCGTCCTACCAAGATACAGTATCTACCTGGCTAGCGCAGAGTCGCTAGGGATATTAAGAATCACAACGTGGATTGAGGAGAAGAATTCCAAGGATAAACAGAATTATCAAGATTCGTTCGAACAGATCGAAACAAATGCGCTTTTGTTTTACAAATTTAGCTGGGACAACACGATGTTGTTAAGACGCTAAACAACGAGTATCGAAAAGAACGTAATCGTTCGTAAATTTGGCTTGCTAGCTAAGTTTGAGAAGTAAATTCTATGTACACACGTATTTACAATATTAGCCAGCTACCTAGCAACCTTGGTACACGAGTATTGAAAAGAACAACGTAATCGTTCATAAAGTGCACGGACATTCACTTACCTAGCTCCTAGATGAGCTTTCGTTCATTTCACCGTCCTACCAAGATACAGTAGTTAGTTAGCAACGTAGCGCCACGACTCGCCCCGCGGTGACTGAAAGTCTTTCAATGTGTATTGAGGAGAAGAATGTAATCGTTTGTAAAGTGCATGGACGTTAACTTCATAAGTACTTTTCTCAGAGAAGACCGAACTTGAGATTCGGAGCAGAGTTACCTTAAATTTTATGAGGCGACAGTCTGCCTGCTCCGCCATCTTGTATCTGCCGAATGTTGTGCAAGAGTTTCAAAACACGGCCACTAGCGCCCCGCTCTGGAAGACTACAGTACTGCAAGTATTGCCATTAACTCCAATTCAATTTTGAGATCATTTTTTACAGAATTTTTTATGGAGGGGGGCTTCGCCCCCCACATCTGCAAACTCTATGACAGAATTACATGCACATATGCCACAAACCTACGAGGTTTGGTGTGAATAGCTCTTACCGTTGTGGAGTTATAGCCGTGGGAAAACTCTGTTTTCATCATTTAATTGCACAGGTAGACTTTTGATCGAGGTAACTTGCAAATTATAGCCGATATCCATAAACCCCGTGCAATTTGATTAATAGACCCCTTGGGCTACATCCAGGAGCAGATTTCACATTCCCTAGACTTACGGCCTAGGAGGCTTATCGCTTAGAAAAACGCCCTAAAAAAAGGGGTTTTTTGTAAATATCGGGGTGGGGGGGCCTTCGGCCCCCCCCAAAAGTTTCCATGCACAAGTTCATGTCATAACAGACATGCATACCAACTTTGGTGTAAATCGGACTTATATTTCTATACGTTTGGCCTGGTACAAAAACAGAAGGAAAAAAAAAAAAAAAAAAAGAACGAAAACAATATGCTTCCCAGCCCTGTGGGCTTGGAAGCATAACTAGAGGTCGCAGGCTACCTCAAATGCTTCCAAGCCCCAAAGGTGTAAAAAGATACATAAGAATTAAAGTTTTTTTCTGCATAGCATGATTGCATAATTACATTAACGCCTTCAGTGGTTGCTAGCAAAGCAGCAAACAGCCTTTGAAATTAAAGTAGATTATGAAAGATTTTGATTGCAGCGAATAACGTTAGAACCTTTAGAAACATATTACTTTGTTCAGCCTATTTAAAAGGATACTGGCACGGTGCAGGAAAACACGGCGAAGCTCAAAATATTCAGATCTAGCGTTTCTGCTTTTTCCAAAGATGAACACAATTTGAGCAGTCACCGCAGCCGGCCTCGAACCCGTGTGTCCAAAGTAGCAAACATGTGACTTTGACCGCGACGCCAAAGAGCCATTCTCCCTGATACGACAGTCAGAGCGCATACTCAACCGTAGTGACGGCACTCCGTCCCAGTATTCACAATGCTAGCAGAACAGCAAACACTCTCTCGTATGAAACTACATCACGAAACATTTTCATTGCCGTGAATAATGCAAGAAACTTTGAAAACATAGTATCTTGCTTAGCCTATTTAATTCAACCGTACTGTCTCGTATACGGTGAACCTCAAAATGTTCTAATCTAACGTTTCCGCTTTTTCCAACGATAAACAGAATTTAACAAAAGATCGGGTACAGTTGAAGTAAGGGTATTTAATGTCAGTGATGAACGGAATCTAGCTTGAGCGTCATCTAGGTTTTCATTAACACAATCAACACGCATTATTTTATAGTGACAGTCATAAGAAGATTCGTTCAAACAGACCGAAACAAGTGCGCTTTGGTTTTAAAAACCTAGCTAAGTAGCAACCTAGCTTGCACACCTTATATTGAAAAGAACAACGTAATCGTTTGTAAAGTTAGCTAGCCAGCTAAGTTTGAGATGTAAATTCTAAGTACACACGAATGTGAAATATCAGCATCCTTGGTACACGAGTATTGAAAAGAACAACGTAATCGTTCATAAAGTGCACGGACATTCACTTCCGTAGCTCGCTAGATGAGCTTTCGTTCATTTCACCGTCCTAACAAGATACAGTACTTAGAGGAATGTAATCGTTTATACATTAGTTAGGTAGCAAGGTAGGGCAATGAGTCAATTAAACAAAGAGTTTCAAATTACACAGCACAAATCATTCCTTTAATCACAGCTATAATCGGTTTTACAATTACACAAACAAGTCGCTTCGGTTTTAGAAAAGTAATGCGTGAATGTATTCACACTAGTAGCAAATCAGCAAACAGCTTTTGATATTAAAGTAGATTATGAAACATTCTGATTGCAGTGAATGACGGAAGAAACTTTAGAAACATAATATCTTGTGTCGCCTATTTAAAACGATACTGAAAAGGGCGATTCAAAATGTTCTAATCTCGCGTTTCTGCTTTTTCCAAGGATGAACAGAATTTAACAAAAGATCAGCTGCAGCTGAGTTAAAGGTATTTAATTTCAGTGATGAACGGAATCTAGCTTGCTAGTCATCTCCGTTTTCATGTACAGATACAACACGCATTATTTTTTTGTGAGTCATAACAAGATTCGTTCAAACAGACCTAAACAAGCGAGGACACCATTAGTGTAGCGCTGTTAAAACGCTGTGCGACGAATGTTGAAAAGAACAACATAATCGTTCGTTAAGTTAGCTAGCCAGCTAAGTTTGAGATGTAAATTCTAAGTACACACGAATGTAAAATATTAGCCAGCTGGCGATGTTAAAACGCTACACGTTCGTTCATTCGTAAAGTGCAGGCACATTAACGTAGCTAGCTCGCTAGATTTGCACAGAATGGTAATACAATAATGAGATGATTGCAGACACAAAGATGACAACATATTCACCGTCCTACCAAGATACAGCAGCTTCCTGGCTAGCGCAGAGACACTACGAGATATTAAGAATCACAACGTGTATTGAGGACAAGAATGTAATCGTTTGTAAAGTGCATGGACGTTACCTTAATAAGTACTTTTCTCAGTTGAAGACCAAAATTCAGATTTGTTGCATAGAAACCCTAAATTTTATGCGGTGCCTCTGTTAGTTCGCCCCGCCATGTTCCGTCTCCCAACTCTTGTATAAGAATTACATTTTCAAAACCTGAAAATGTTCTAATCTAACGTTTCGACTTTTCCAAACACAATTTGAGCAGTCACCCCAGCCGGCCTCGAACCCGTGTGTCCAAAGTAGCAAACATGTGACTTTGACCGCGACGCCAAAGAGCCAGTCTCCCTGATACGACAGTCAGAGCGCATACTCAACCGTAGTGACGGCAATCCGTCACAGTATTCACAATGCTAGCAGAACAGCAAACACTCTCTCGTATGAAACTACATCACGAAACATTTTCATTGCCGTGAATAACGCAAGAAACTTTGAAAACATAGTATCTTGCTTAGCCTATTTAATTCAACCGTACTATCACGTATACGGTGAACCTCAAAATGTTCTAATCTAACGTTTCCACCTTTTCCAACGATAAACAGAGCTACCTAGCAACCTTAGTACACGAGTATTGAAAACAACGTAATCGTTCATAAAGTGCACGGACATTCACTTACTTAGCTCGCTCGATGAGCTTTCGTTCATTTCACCACCCTAACAAGATACAGTACTTAGAGGAATGTAATCGTTTATACATTAGTTCGGTAGCAAGGTAGGGCAATGAGTCAATTAAACAAAGAGTTTCAAATTACACAGCACAAATCATTCCTTTAATCACAGCTATATTCGGTTTTACAAATACACAAACAAGTCGCTGCGGTTTTAGAAAAGTAATGTGTGAATGTATTCACACTAGTAGCAAATCAGCAAACAGCTTTTGATATTAAAGTAGATTATGAAACATTCTGATTGCAGTGAATGACGGAAGAAACTTTAGAAACATAATATCTTCTTTCGCCTATTTAAAACGATACTGAAAAGGTGCAAGAAAAAACGGCGATTCAAAATGTTCTAATCTAGCGTTTCTACTTTTTCCAACGATGAACAGAATTTAACAAAAGATCGGCTGCTGATGAATTAAGGGTATTTAATGTCAGTGATGAACGGAATCTAGCTTGCTAGTGAACAAGGTTATCAGTTACAGATACAACACGCATTATTTTACACTGAGTCATAACAAGATTCGTTCCAACAGACCTGAATAAGGGCGCCATGGTTTTACAAAATTAGCTGCACGGACATTCACTTACTTAGCTCGCTAGATGAGCTTTCGTTCATTTCACCGTCCTACCAAGATACAGTAGTTAGAAGAATGCAGTCATATATACAGCAGTTAGTTAGCAACGTAGCGCCACGACTCGCCCCGCGGTGATTAAAAGACTTTCAACGTGTATTGAGGAGAAGAATGTAATCGTTTGTAAAGTGCATGGACGTTAACTTCATAAGTACTTTTCTCAGAGAAGACCGAACTTGAGATTCGGAGCAGAGTTACCTTAAATTTTATGAGGCGACAGTCTGCGTGCTCCGCCATCTTGTATCTGCCGACTGTTGTGTAAGAGTTTCAAAACACGGCCACTAGCGCCCCGCTCTGGAAGACTGCAGTACTGCAAGTATTGCCATGAACTCCAATTCAATTTTCAGATCATTTTTTACAGAATTTTTTATGGAGGGGGGCTTCGCCCCCCACATCTGCAAACTCTATGACAGAATTACATACACATATGCCACAAACCTACGAGGTTTGGTGTGAATAGCTCTTACCGTTGTGGAGTTATAGCCGTGGGAAAAATCTGTTTTCATCATTTAATTGCACAGGTAGACTTCTGATCCAGGTAACTTGCAAATTATAGCAGATATCCATAACCCCCGTGCAATTTGATTAATAGACCCCTTGGGCTACATCCAGGAGCAGATTTCACATTCCCTAGACTTACGGCCTAGGAGGCTTATCGCTTAGAAAAACACCCTAAAAAAAGGGGGTTTTTGTAAATATCGGGTGGGGGGCCTTTCGGCCCCCCAAAAGTTTCCATGCACAAGTTCATGTCATAACAGACATGCATACCAACTTTGGTGTAAATCGGACTTATATTTCTATACGTTTGGCCTGGTACAAAAAAAAGAAGGAAAAAAAAAAAAAAAAAAAAAAAACAGAACGAAAACAATATGCTTCCCAGCCCTGTGGGCTTGGAAGCATAAAAACAAAAAAACAGAACGAAAAACAATATGCTTCCCAGCCCTGTGGGCTGGGAAGCATAAAACCAAAAAAACAGAACGAAAACAATATGCTTCCCAGCCCTGTGGGCCGGGAAGCAAAAACCGAAAGAAAACAATATGCTTCAGCCCTGTGGGCTGGGAAGCATAAAAAAAAAAACAGAACGAAAACAATATGCTTCCCAGCCCTGTGGGCTTGAAGCATAAAAATGGACACATAAGACCTAAATGCAGACCTAAATGAATCTGAATCCCAATCACGTTCAGCTGAGGCTGAAGTTGAACATGAAGAAAATCCTTGGCCACATTTAAGGGACCAATTCAACTTCATGTCCAAGAAAGGCGACAGCTTCATTATGCAGTGTAAGCTTTGTTTACCCAAAAATGTGGAGATAGCCACTTACAAAAATTCTGCATCCAACCTGTGCAAGCATATGCAGGTAAGTTAATTAACTGTAGCCACTGAATTTGAAATTTATCCGTGGTAATAGCAGTAGCTTTGCTGATGTTGGTTCACAGGGTATTGGTAGCAAATTGTTAATGTTTTGTGTCTGTGTAAACCTGGTGGTCTAGCAAACGCTAGCTCGCTAGTTTTGCTTACTTAAGCTTAAGCTACATCCATACCAGAGACATTACCATTCTGGCTCGGTTAATGCTATGTTTGTTTGATCTCAGACCTGATAGAGGTTGTGCTGTGTAGGAGTATAAATAATGGGAATCAACATTTTAATATGACCTAATCTTTCCTGTTATAACATTGGCTTGTTACGTTTTTTAGTGGATAAGTTAACATAAAGGAGCAAAAGTAATTCATTGTTCTCTTCTGTTATCATTTCTGACATGAAGATGACATGGTACAAAAATCCATCAGCCTGGCTGTCAGTTGAGGTGGAATTATAATGTTGCTCAATATCTTTCAGTCAGTAATGTATGATCAGACTAAATGAAAGTTATATGTGCACCCTTTGTGTACCATGTTTATAAATTACAATATGAAAATGGGATGGGATTAATTGTTTATAATGTAAATACTATGACAATGTGTATCCTGTCAAACAGTTTGTAAATTTGTATCTTCAGGCATATCTGTAAGCAAGAAATGTGCTTCATGTGTATCAAATGTCAATATCAAAAGTTTTGTATGAATGTAATAAATTCCAGCTGTATGAAAAAGGGGCATTGCTTATATTGATTCATTCACACTGATGGAAACTTTTTGTTTACAGAGGAAACATCCATTAAAGCTGACCTTGACCTTGTAGCAGCACGAAAGCAAACCCTGGAAACAGTCCATGGACCAGCAAATGTCCCAAGCAAGCAAACAAAGATATCTGATGTGATTGGAGTTGGTGCTTCCAGACGTGTGCCACAGCAGACAGTTGACAAGCTTATGATCAACTTTATTTGAGGGTCTTCATGTTCTATTGTCGAAAAAGCTGCATTCAAAAATCTTTTGTCAACGCTGAATCCTCAGTGCAAGGTCATTTCTAGACCCACTCTTCAAGGCAAAATACAGGAAGCTGCCACTTGAATGAAGGTAAATTTAATGTCACATCTTAGTGAAGACAGCTATGTTGCCACCACCACTGATTGTTGGACAGCGCACCACAGAAGTTATATTGGCGTCACTGCTCACTGGATAGATGAAGAAACATTGGAAAGATCTGCTGCACTTGCCTGCAAGAGGTTGAGAGGGTCCCACACCTTTGATGTTCTAGCAGGTGCCCTTAATGACATTCACTCACAGTACACGATAAGAGGGAAGGTGGTGAGAACCACGACCGACAGCGGTTAAAACTTTATTAAAGCATTCAGTGTGTTTGGTAATCAGGGTCAGTCTGAGGAAGCAGAGTTGGATCAAAATTCTTCTGAAGAGCCCCAAGCAGACTACCAGGACACATTCAGCATCTTGGAAGAAGACTGGTCTTGAATACCAACTTTCTCTACATCAAAGATGTGCGGCCCACCTGTTAAACTTAGTTGCCGCAACAGATGCTGCCCAGGCAGAAGGGAAGAATGATACACACAAACGGCTATCACGTGCAGCCTTTGGAAAATGCCAAGCAATGTGGAACAAAACAGGCCGGTCATATATGGCGGCAGAAATGGTTGAAGATGAATGCAAGCTCCAGCTCATCCGGCCAAATCAAACTCGGTGGAACTCAACATATATGGCTGTAGAGACAACCTTACGGATCTTGCAACAGCAGGGGGAAGACGCCATCAAGAATGTCTGTGAAAAGTTCAGTGTGACAGTGTGAGTATTGTTTAAATTTTTTTTTTTGATCAAAATTTTTTATTTTTATTAAGGAAACATCAATAAGTATGCTTACATGAATAGCATGAGAAAAGAAAAGGGGAAAAAAAATAAACAGGAAATAGAAAATAAATAAAATAAAGGGTAGCACATTAACAGCAATCCAGCATGTTATGATACCTAATATACAGATCATTTCTTAGTTAAAAACTTATTGGCAAGAAAGTCTGTGATGGTCGAAGACATCTCTTTCCATGCCTGCACCGTTGAAGCTTTAGCTCTGTTAAATTTTGCAGTACTGTATTCCAAATTGACTATTTCTTGAAGAGTCAGAATCCAGTACCTCTGCATTGGAAGGTCAGGCATAATCCATAGTCTCAGAATTTTTTTAACAGAGGTAAAACAGGCAAATATGTTCTTTTTTTGAGTCAATGATAGCCCAAGAGAAGAGTCATCATTAAGCAGGCATAGAGAGGGGTTTGGTACAAATTGTATCTTTGTAAGTTCAGCTGTAACAGTGTTCACATATGTCCAGAAAGTGGATATATTGGGGCAATCCCAGAACATGTGTAGAAAGGTACTGGGTGATATGTTTTGACATACATGACAGTTGTAGTCTGGGATGAGCTTCATTTTAAATCTTTTGTATGGCTTAGCATAGGCTCTATGAATTGTTTTAAAATGAATTAATTGGTGTGAAAGATTTTTTGATGTGATAATCAAATTTGACCAAATAGATTCCCAATCAAGTTCCCTGTCCCATAGGGATGTGATAGCTAGAGGCTTAGCCATTTTTTCAACTAAATTATTGTAGATCTTTCAGACTAGCCCCCTGGAAGAAATGGACAGGTCTATCCATTTCAGCAGAAGATGTGTTGGTAAAGGAAGGTCCCATGGCACGCCATATGCTTTCATCAGATGATCTTAGTTGTAAATATAAAAAATATGATGACCCAGGAAGAGAGAACTTAGCCCTGATATCTTGAAAAGACTGTAGACCATGTTTATTAAAGATGTCTTCAAAAGTATGTATTCCTTGGGATGCCCAGAATGAATTACTAAATGGTTGACCTCCAGACAATAGATTTAAATTGTTCCAAAGTGGTGAAGACCGACAATTTAAATGAACCTCCCATTATCATTTCAACTTTTTTAAAGATGGTGAGAGAATTAAATACAATTGGGCCTAGCTTAAGATTAAGGTTTCTGCTTCCTAGCCCTGAAAACAGGAAATCCTCAAGTCTATGGGGTTTTACTAGTGCCTGTTCTATTGGACGCCAGGGGATCAGGGAATTTGAGTCTATCCAGGTCTGAAGTGCTCGAATCTGATATGCCCAATAATATAACTGAAAGTTAGGAACAGTCAGATCTCCAAGCAGTTTTGGGAGTTGTAAAATAGAAAGGCGTATCCTAGGCCTTTTCCCATTCCAAATAAATTTTGAAATCATTGAATGTATTTCATCAAAATATTTTGGTGGGGGTGCAATTGGAAGCATAAAAAATAGAAAATTAAGTCGGGGGAGGATGTTCATTTTTAGAGTGGATACCCTACCCTGTAACAATATTTGTAAAGAGCTCCACCTTTAAAGATCCAATTAGATTTTCTGCAATATACCCATAAAATCTTCTTTAGAAATTTTTGAAATTGAAAGGAATATTTTTATGCCTAGATATGTAAATGAACAACCCAATGGGATATCTGGTGCTATTTTTTACTTTCCTGCCTACATCATTGAGTGGCAAAAGTACTGATGTAAGCCAATTTTATATCCTGCAAGTTTTTTAAATTCGTTAAATAAATCCAATAAATGGGGGATGGAGTGTTCAATATTAGAACAATATAGCAGAATATCATCTGCATACAGGGGGATGAAGTTTTGTAGCCAAATGTGATTATTGGGGAGATAAGACTACTTTGCCTGATGGCTTGTGCCAAACGTTCGAGGGACAAACAAAAGAGGGATGGGGACAGTGGACAACCCTGTTTGGTGCCACGTTCAAGACAAAAGAGGAAGACAGACAGCGTCCTGTCAATACTGAGGATGTAGGGCTATTATATAAAATCTTGACCATAGCGAGAGAATTTAGCTCCAAAGCCAAAGTGTTTTAACACTGACCACATGTAATTCCATTCCAGTCGATCAAATGCCTTTTTGGCGTCAAGAGAAAGAACAGCGCAGGATTCCAATAGTGTATCGGAGATATTTATGATATGAAGCAGCCTACGAACATTGTCCGCTGCAAAATGACCCTGGATGAAACCAGTTTGATCACAGTGTATTAATTTCCCTGTCATCAGTTCCATTCGGGAAGCTAACATCTTAGCATAGAGCTTTAGAATCGCAACAGATTAAAGAAATAGGACAGTAGCTGGCGCAGTCTAGAGTCTTTTCCATTTTGTAATAAAGTAATAAGAGCTGTTTTTGTCTCTATGAAAGGAACCTGTCTGAATAGCGTAATTTATGGAGTCTAGGATCAAAGGTCCCACCAAATCCCAAATTGCTAAATAGAGTTCTGGTGTCAGCCCATCAAGACCAGGGGATTTTCCCCTTTGCATAGACTGTGCTGCTGTTTTTAGTTCTTCTATGGTAATAGGTGTTTCAAGTGATTGCACTTCTTCCACCAACAATCGGGGTAACAGCAAATTCTCAAGGATTTTTTTGCAGCGAACAGTACTCGTATCCACCTTGACTTAGAAAGGTTGGTGTAAAAGCCTTTAAATATATTATTTATTGCTTTGGGATCGGTAGTTATCTGGCCATTTTTGCTTCTGACTGCATTGATAGAAGCTTTTGTTTCACTCTTTCAGCCTCAAGGCCAACAGTTGACTGGGTCTGTTACTGTCTATATAACATCTTTGTCTAGTACAGTGAATGATGAATTCTGTCTTCGCTAAAGACAGTTTAGTGTGTTCGGATTTGAGTGCTGCGAGATAGTTGGCTCTATCTTCCGTAAAATTTTGTTTTTGATCATTGGCCATGGCCATCCTCCACTAATACCAACTCCTTGTTTTCCTTACCTAAAGTGACCCTGCATATGTGTCTTTAGGAACTGACATGACCCCGGGCAATAGTAATACTTATATGCAACTAAACGGAGCAAACAATCAACTTAACATGTAATATTAACAATGCTTAACACTCATAACTAATTCTCCACCACAATCTATTTAGGACCCTCGTTCTGAGAGATGTCCATTGTGGAAATATTCTCTGCCTGGTCGTCGTCTTTTGCCATTGTGCTCCGCTGTGTTGCTCAACCCAATAACACTGCTGCAGGTTGAAGTGATGACTGGAGAAAATTCTCCGCTTTGTGAACAGAGGTGCAACTGTGTTGCTGGCCATTATGTGTCTACTTCAGTGTTGCTGGGTAGATCAGAAACGACTGTAGGCCTAGGGAGATCATCTTTGGGAGGACCGGGTTGAAAGCTTTTCTTCCCGGCCGTCTCGTTGCTGAAGTCCGGGAAAAAGCGAAGGATACCCTGGCTGGCCTTTATGGGATGGTTCTGTCCGGCTCCGGTCAGGATTGCCTGGTTGTCAGAGAATTTCAACAGTTTGAAAATAAACATGCGTGGAGAGGATTTATTTTTGCTGTTATCACTGTAGATGTGATGGGCACGTTCAATAATGATGTCCCTGCCTGCATGCGACGGTATCCATTTTGGGAGATTGTCCTTCAAGTAGCCTACAGGGTCCGAACCTTCCGCTGATTCTGGTAAGCTGACCAGGCAAAGATTCTTCCTTCGGCTTCGGTCCTCCGTGTTGGTAAGTTTAAGTCTTGTTTGCTGGCCTTTAGCGCGGCTTGGAGTGTATCTAGCCTAGACTGAGTTTTTTGCAAAATCTTGGCTTAGTGTGCAAGGTCGCTTGTTACCGTTTGCATCATTTCGCCAAAGTTCTTGATTTCCAGTTTAATCGAAGCAAGTTGGGGGCGAGCATAGAATTGAGAGCAGCTTTAACTGCTGAAGTTACTGCTGCATCTAAGGCAAACTGTTGCTCCTGTAGCGCTTGAGTGATCCCCTTCAAAATGGCGGCATTGAGTTCTTCCTTTGTGATCAATGAATTTTCTTTAAATTTCTTCTTTACAGGAGATGGTTCCAACTCCCTCTTCTGTGGGGTCTTACCTGTTGCCATGAGTCAGATTTTGGTTAACTGAAAGCCTGGTAATAACCGACGGATAAATAAAATAGTGGCTTTGTGAGTGGAGCTGTGAACTAACAGTGCATTGCTACTGAGAGGTCACGTATCTCCTAAAATTTCTTCTTTAAGCTGATCCCTGTACCCTTCATCTGCATCTCCCTTTAATAACTACAAGGAAGTTAAATGGTGAAATCAATAGGGAATATTGGCTTTAATTTTGATTCACCTGGGCTGTTTATGCAAGCTGCAAAATTAACTGTCTGGTACATTACTAAATTCTACTATATTTGGTCAAGGTCAAGCTCAAGGTTACTTTATTTGTACCCGTAGGTAGATTTGGTTTGCAGTGGACGAGGTCATACATCTTGACACACTTTTCACAAACACAGACAGTAGACATCATATTTTATCATATTTATTTATTATGCTAAGTGCTCCAAATTCCAATCATCACTAAAAACCACTTGAACTAAAAATAAAAATAAAAAAATAAACAGTTAAATAAATAAGTAAAAGTTGCTTCTTTATCATCTTTGCAGTGTTGCTATGACTTGTTCAACTGAGTAATGGCTGCTGGAACAAAGCTGTTTTTATACCGCTTTGTTCTGCACTGTGGGACTAAAACCTCTGTCCAGAAGGGAGAAGCTGGAATTCACTGTGCAAAGGATGGGAGTCGTCATTTAAGATCGACCCAGTAATCTGCTGTAACTATCTGGTGTACAGGGACGCTGGGTTAAGCTGTGACTCCCCGATCAGCCTACTAGACCATTTAACTATTTGACTCAGAATTTCTGTTCTTTAAAGATAGGTTTCCAAACCAAGACGCTAAAGAAAAAGATAAAATTGATTCAATAAAAGCACGATTGACAAAACCATGATGACCTTATTCTATGTGAAAATGGGACAGTTTCCTCAAACAAAACAAACGCTGGTGCCCCTTTTTGCACACGGCTTCACAATTTGCTTCAAAATTCAGTTCTGAGTCAATAATTGTTCCAAGATATTTGTAAGATTGCACACATTCTACTGTCTGACCCTTAATCATGTCTTTTGTCTTAGATAAGTTTAATTGAAGATAGGATTCCTCACACCACTTGACAAAGTCGTCGATGACCGGGCCATGGCTGGTCTCATGGTCCTGAAGCCGACTAACAATAACAGTGTCATCTGCATACTTTAAGATGGTCCTATTTTCCCACCTACTCTGACACATATTTGTGTAGAGAATAAATAATAGAGGTGAAAGCACATCCTTGCGGGGAGCCAGTGGAGGAGCAAACTTGGTCAGACAGAGTTCCATTTACCCTCACTTTTTGTGTCCTGTTAGTTAAAAAGTCAAGAATCCAGCCCACAAGATTGTTACACAGTTCAAATTGTTCTAAAAGCCTACTAGTTAAAATATGGGGTTGAAACGTGTTAAAAGCAGAGGAAAAATCAACAAATAGAAGTCTAGCATGAGACCCATTTCCCTCCAAGTGTTTAACAAATAAATTAAGCAAAGTGACTGTGGCATCCTCTACTCCTCTATGTGGCCTATAAGCAAACTGCATGGGATCAAGTGCATGCTCAGTTTTCCTTAAGATTTCTGACCTTGCCATTGTTTTGAGGATTTTCATTAACTTTGATATAAGAGCAACTGGTCTAAAATCATTAAGAGTTTTGGGGCAACTAGATTTAGGAACAGGGACTACCACAGGATCCTTCCAAACCTTAGGTACACGCTGTGCCTGTAAAGACTTATTAAAAATGTGGGGGAATACAGGACTCGTTCTTTTGCACATGATTTAAGTAAACGACCACAGATGTTATCAGGTCCATGACTCTTACTTACTCTTACTGAGAGGAAGGCCTTTTCCACATCCTTTTGGTCTATATCAAAGTGCTGATTATCCTCAAGTTTCTTACTCAGTTCCTGAATTTCATTGCTAAAATCAAAAGTATCAAAACCATTATAAAAACAGTTAAGGGCATTAGCAAACTCAATATCTGAATTGAAGCCATCCAGGGTGACCTGACTGCTGTTCTTTGGATTCTGAAGGCCTGTTATAGTTTTCATGCTAGACCAGGCTGAGCCAAGGTTATTTGCAGCCATCTTGTTCTCTAGTTCAGATTTATACTTCTTTTGCTTTTAAGATTTCCCTTTCAGCTCTTTAGTAGCTATATGCAGATCAGAGGATACTCCCTGTTTAAAAACAAGTTTCTTTTTCTGTATGCTGACTTAATAGATTTGGTCACCCATGGTTTGTTATTAGGGTAAATTTTAACTCGCTTACAGGGAATGATCATGTCCCTACAAAAGGCAACATATGAGCATGTTACATCAACAAGTTTGTCCAAATCATCACCACAAGATTGTTTAAACATGTTCCAGTCCGTGCAGTCATAACATTCCTGCAGACAGAGCACAGATTCTTAAGTCCAGACCTTTATGTCCTTAGTCTGCACTTTCCCTCTCTCCTTAAAACCGTTTTATATATGGGCAGTAAATGCACACAGTTATGATCCGCAGAGCCCAGTGGAGGTAGTAGGAGTGATTTATAAGCGTCCTTTACTGACCCATAACAAAGATCTAATGTCTTATCCCGCCTGGTTGGACAGGAGACATATTGGTAAAAGTTTGTAAGTGTCTTTTTAAGAGGCACATGGTTAAAATCACCCAGTATGAAGTTTGGTGCATCAGGTGAAATCGACTGCAGTTTTTGCACCACATCGAAGATAGTGCTAGAGGCAGAGGCGGCATTTGCCTTCGGGTGGATGTACACAATTGTTATAAAAAGTTGTGGAAACTCACGGGGCAGGTAAAAAGGAAGTAATGATACTGATAAAAGTTCGACATCTGGCTTACAAATGTGTTCTCTGACTGTCACGGAGCTACAGTATCGTTTGTTAAAATATAAACATACCCCGCCACCTTGTTTTTTCCTTGTCACTTCATCCTTTCGAACCAGATGAAATGGCGCTCCAAAACCATCGACAAACAGATCGATGTCCTGGTTGTGCTCAGTGAGCCATGTCTCAGTGAAAGCCAAGACGCAGCAGTCTTTGAAGTCCTTCTGAAAACGGACGCACCCTGGAGTTCGGCCCACTTTGTTCCTCAGGGACTGGACGTTCCCATGATCACCGAGGGCAGAGGAATCCGGTAAGCCGTTGTTTCCTGAAGCGTAGTCTGACGCCTCCTCGTTTACCTCGCTTCTCTTCTTATCCCTCGTTGCTCCAGAGGTTTCATGAGAATCTCTCAGAATAAAGTCCGGTAGCTGTAGCGTGATATTCGTCACACAAGCTAAACTCGCAACGTTCAATTGCAGTAGCAGTAGCACTCTTGCCACTCTTTTTTACCAGCCTCATTAAAATCAAATGCTAAATATGGTAGTGGACTGAACCATTTTACTGGCTTCTGCACAAAATTACCTGCTTTTGGTTGGTGGCGGGTGTTCATTTCCCACCTTGCATCAGTGTCATGAATAAAGAATGTTTTTCTAATTTCTTTTTACTCACTGTAAATTTTCATATTAAAGGAATCCTGCAAACATACATTAACATTTGCTTTGTGCTGTACAGGCTGAGTCCAGCTGAAATCGCCTTCTTGAACGAGTGAAGCCTGTGGTGAAGGCTTTAAACATCCTTCAGTCTGAGACAAACACACACACGGGATGGCTACTTCCTGTGATCTTCCAGCTACAAGCAAAACTCAGAAGAATGGAAGCTTCCTCCAAGATGTGTCTGCCACTCATCAGAGTCATTCAGGATGGTGTCCAAAAGCGCTTTGGTGGGATGATGGAAGACCCTGAGCTAATAGCTGCAGCAATCCTTCTGCCAAAGTTCAAGACCACTTGGACTGAGAAAGCTGATGTCATAGAGGCAGGTATGTGCACATTAAGAGTAGGCATCGATGTGTATCAATATATTGGCAAATTTTCCTGATGATAATCGATATATTTCGACAAATTTAACATGAAAATCCTCTGGCAAGAACTTGTAGTATATCCTCATAATAGTATTTCTAATAATAATAAAACAATGGCAACAAAAGGTTTTTGTTGTGTCAACATATTGACCACTTGCATCTTTACACAATGCTAAGAAAGACCATGCATTGCTTTGTTTTCCCCCATAATTAATCAAGCTGTGGCAGACTGCGCAGGTGGTTACGCTGCACCCTTGTGGCCAGTACATTACACTACCAAAAGTAAAAAATAGCGGCAAGTAGGTTTTACTGTAATTTTAATACAGAACTGCCCCAAATGTCTAAATATAATAAAAAGCCAATTGATAATAGATATATTTGTTTTATTACATGCCTAATTAATAGTATAGTTTAGTGTGTCACAAACCCACAGTTATTATTAATCCAGGTTTCGTCCTTTGAGCTCTACACATCACCATGTATTCATGCACTAACATCATGGGCATCATGATTTTGTCTACAGAAGTACTATAAGGGAAACATTTATGTTGTTGTGATGCTAAGTCCATGAAGAATTATGTTGCAACATAAGTCATTGTATTTGTCACAGCTGCTCAATTCAGTATGTGGATGTTTTGTGTTTATTTGTTGTTATACAGGTTTAGCCCACGTGAAAACTCTCCTTGAACAAATGACATAGGATGACATGGAACAACTTGGGCTGCATTCATCGGATGAAGATGATTTCTTCTCATCAGTGAAATCCAGAAGGTCACAGAGTACAGGGGAGCTTGACGGGTATCTTGCTTGTGTCTCAGACAAGATGGACCTACTAAACTCATTTCATTACATCAAAAAACTGTCCCTAAAACTTAATACTGGCCTGCCTGCATCTGCTGCCTCCGAGCTGTGCTGGTTGCAAAGCGAGCAAGACTGAACTGTACTAACTTTGAAAACCAGCTCCTGCTCAAACTGAACAGTAAATTCACAGAGTAATAATCTACAAGGTTTCCACTGTTATGGATTTTTGATATATAAGCAGATGTGCTGATGTCACCCATCTTTTCTTCAAGTCACTCAGTCTTCACATTCAGTATATATAGTACTACATACTTGTGTATGGTTACATATTGTAGCAGTTGTACCTCTTTTAGTTATATGGGGTACCAGTGTTTTCCTCATTCCATGTTCTGACTTACACTAAGAAGGGAAATGTTTGAATTGTTTTTGATTCAATCCCCCTATTTTCCTAGCCTTTCATTGTTAGTGCTTGCAAAAACTTTATTATTAAAACATCATTGACATCATTTGATTTTAATTTGTTAGTGTACTTTATTTTATATCATGTTTATTTTTTATTTCAGTTTTTAATTGTATTTATTTCATGTTTATTATTTCATTTAGCTTTTTATTAATGCACTTTATTTTATATCATTTTTATTTTTATTCCATTTAAAAATATTTATGCAATGTATCATGTTTTAATTTAATTTGTTAATGCACTTTATTTTATAAAGGTGATTTGAAATCAAAAATAACATGTTATATACATGCTCTTGCCCTGTCTGCATTGCTTGGGAAAGGTCCTAGAGGACAATCTATCTGCACCTCGCCAACCACACAGTTAAAAATAAAAAAATAAAAATTTAAAAAGCAACTTTTACTCAAAGTAAATTTTAAATTACTTTAAGTTACTTTTTACTTTTATTTGAGTGGATTTTTACACAAGTAATTTTACTTTTACTTTAGTACAATTTCACCATAGTAACAGTTTTACTTGAGTAAAATAATTTAGTACTCTTTACACCTCTGCCAAAAATGTGTGTTTCACGTCGGAAACAGACCCCCTTTGCACAGTCTTTAATAATCTCTTACTAGTCTCTTCTCAGCATCTTTATAAGACTTTGGGAGCAGTACAATATTGTATTTGTGGATTTCACTTGGTCTCTATGAGGGTATCTGACAGTGCTGCACCACAAGCCGTCCTTCACCTGATATCTTTGCCCTCCAGCGAGATGTAGGTGCTGTTGTACAGGTCCAGGTTCCCCAGGGGGACCCTGGCCGTCATACAGTCTGGGTCCTCCTTGTAGTGCTGCTGCTCCAGCTCCGTGTCCCTGTCCTCGTTCTCCTCAATGTGGATTTAATTAAGAACATGCCACAGCATTGCAAATCACACAACACTGGTGACATTCAAATAATTAACATAAGTCATACTGTTTTTTTATAACGGACTGTACAAAACAATGAACATTCAGATATGTTTTGTTCCACATTTGAAGAATTCAGCTAAGGACATCCCTCAATTTAACATTAGACTTTTGAAGCACATATCATTTTGTCCATTCATTTGGAGTTCGAATTATTACAATCAACCACTCATCAGACCAAAACATCTTGGACCTATGTCATTCTTAAAAGCAGAGTAGAGTGTAGTATTAACTGACTGTGCAGCCTTTCCTTTATTAGATTAGATTAGATTCAACTTTACTGTCATTGTGCAGAGTACAGGTACAAAGCCAATGAAATGCAGTTAGCATCTAACCAGAAGTGCAAAAACTAGTATTATTTACAGAAAGTGCGGTTAAGAGTAATTACTCTAGTATAGGAAATGTTATATTTTACAGTATGTACAGTGTTAACAGATAATAAATATGTATAATATATTAATGTGTTATACATAGGGGGGTGAAATGGACAGGGTTGGAAAGGGGAGAGTATATATAAGGGTTGTATATACAGTATTGACATATATACAGATGATTATATGTACAACAGTGCAAATATGAAAGTAAAAGTACAGAGACAGTGCAGTCAATTAGTGCAATGATGCTTAGCGCTGTGGTGTGGAGTTCAGCAGGGTCACAGCCTCAGGGAAGAAGCTCTTCCTGAGCCTGCTGGTGCGGGAGCGGAGGCTCCTGTAACGCCTGCTTGATGGAAGGAGAGTAAAAAGTCCCTGGTTAGGGTGGGATGCATCCTTGATAATGCTTTTGCCCTGCCCAGGCAGCGTTATTGTAAATGTTCTCAATGGTGGGCAACTGGGTGCCGGTGATCCGTTGGGCAGTTTCACCACCCGCTGTAGTGCTTTGCGGTCTGATGCAGAGCAGTTGCCGTACCACACTGAGATGCAGTTGGTGAGTATGCTCTCAATGGTACAGCGGTAAAAGTCCACCAGTATCCTAGGACACAGGTGAGCTTTCTTAGGCTCCGCAGGAAGTAAAGGTGTTGCTGCTGCCTTTTTGATGAGAATGGAGGAGTTCAGGGACCAGGTGAGATCGGTCAGAGATGTGGACGCCAAGGAATTTGAAGCTAGATACACGCTCCACTACATCTCCGTTGATGTAGATGGGGCGGTGCGGGCTCCTAGCTCGCCTGAAGTCCACAATGATCTCCTTTGGTCTTCTGGGTGTTAAGGGCCAGGTTGTTGTCGCACACCACGCGGCCAGGTGCTGACCTCGTCCCTGTAGGCTGCCCTGTCCCCCTCTGATCAGGCCTACCAACGTGGTGTCATCTGCAAACTTGATTATGGTGTTAGAACCATGTACAAGAACGTAGTCATGGGTGAAGAGGGAGTACAGAAGAGGGCTCAGCACACAGCCTTGTGGCACGCCGGTGTTCAGGATGAAAGTGGAGGAGGAGAGGTTGTCTAACCTAACAGACTGGAGTCTGTTAGTCAGAAAGTCCAGAGTCCAGTTGCAGAGGGAGGTGCTAATACCAAGCTGGCTAAGCTTGGAGATCAGCTTGGAGAGGAACACAGTGTTGAATGCTGAGCTGAAGTCAATGAACAGCATTCTGACGTAGGAGTTGGGACTGTCCAGGTGGGTCAAGGCAGAGTGGAGTGCCGTGGAGATGGCGTCCTCTGTCGACCTGTTAGTGCGGTAGGCAAACTGATGGGGGTCCAGGGTAGTGGGCAGACAGGATTTCAGTTGTGATAAGACCAGTCTTTCAAAGCACTTTGCAATGATGGGGGTGAGTGCAACCGGGTGGAAGTCATTCAGGGCCGTAGCAGTGGAGTGCTTTGGCACTGGCACAATGGTGGCAGTCTTGAAGCTTGTGGGGACAACTGCCTGGACTAGAGACATGTCCGTGAAGACCCCGGCCAGCTGCTCTGCACAGACTCTGAGCACCCGGCCCAGGTATTCCATCCGGGCCAGCTGCCTTCCTTGCATTCACCCTGCTCAGGGTGGCGCAAACATCAGAGATGGAGAGTGAGGGAGGCAGGTCACCAGGTGGGAGATCTGCTTTGTGGGTAACCTCCTTGTTTCAAAGCAGGCGTAGAAGTGGTTGAGCTCGTCAGGGAGGGAGGCAGAGCTGGATGGGGGAACAGTATTGGGTGGTTTGAAGTCCGTGATGGTCTGTATGCCACGCCACATGCGCCGGGGGTCTGAGGAGTTGAAGTGCTCTTCGATCCTCAGTTTGTATGTGTGTTTAGCCCGATAGATTCCCCTCTTCAGGTTGGCCCTGGCTGAGATGTAAGCCTCCTGGTCTCCAGTCTCCGAAGGCTGCATCCCTGGCTTTGAGCAGGAGGAAAATCTCTCTGTTCATCCAGGGTTTCTGATTGGGGAAAGCTTTTATTTGTTTTTGTGTTGTCACTCTGTCCACACACCTGTTGATGTGATCCAGGACAGAGTTGGTATATGAGTCAATGTTAATCTGAGAGTCTGTGGTGGCATGGGCAGCAAACACACTCCAGTCTGTGTGCTGGAATTGGTGCTGAAGAGCAGAGTCAGCACCCTCCTGCCAGATCTTGATGGTCCTCATTGTGGGTTTCACATTGTTTAATGACCGGGCTGTACTTGGGAAACAATGAAAGATGATCAGACTGTCCCAGGTGGGGAAGGGGAGTGGCTTTGTAGGCGTCAGCCACATTTGTACAGACGTGATCCAAGGTTTTATGTCCCCTTGTGGTGCATAAGACATTTTGGTGAAATCTTGGAAGCACGGGCACGAGATTGCAGTGATTGAAGTCCCCAGCAACAATAAAGGCCCCGCCTGGATACAATGTCTGCAGTTTGCTAATAGCGGCACTGAGGTCTTTCATGGCAACTTTAGCAATTGCATCCGTGGTACATAAACTGCGGCAGTGATGATGCATGTAAACTCTCAGAGAGATAAAAGGGTCTGCACTTAATAATCAGGTATTCCAGATCAGCAGAGCAATAAGTTTCAGCAATGGTAGCATCGGTGCACCATGATTTATTCACATAGATGCATAAACCACCGCCCCTGCTTTTACCTGTCGCTGCTGCAGCTCTGTCAGCCCTGAAGACCGTGCACCCCTCCAGTTCCACCCCGTTGTTCGGGACATCGTTGTTAAGCCATGTTTCCGTGAAAAACATGAAGCTGCAATACATAAGCCTTCTCTGTGTGAGGGTCCAAGTCCTGAGTTTGTCCAGCTTGTTCGCCAGAGACCGTACATTGGCGAGGAAGATGCTGGATAACGCTGGCCGGTGTGGATTTAGCCTTAGTTTAGCCCGCACACCTCCGCGCTTCCCCCGTCTTTGTTTACGATCTCGACGCCAACGCCGGATACTTCCGTACGGTATGAGTTGTCCGCAGGTCCGCGGTGTCCTCTCTAACTCCGGTGGTGGTTCGTCGAAGTTGAATGGATGGTCCAAAACTGTGCTGCTGCACCGATAATAAATGTCCAAAAGTATCTGTTTGCTATATGTGAAGTTCGCATAGCTGAATCGGGTGAACACGCAGGAAATAACCAGATAAATTAACACTATTTTGCGAAATCTGGTAAGACACCGAGCCTCGCGATGTGCACGCGCCACCATCTTGGTCTATGCTATAAATACTGTACTTACTTCTACGACAAGTAATCAATTAATGATCTCATAAGTGAATGTTTGAATGATCATATATTTGGTCCTTTTCCAGGTACCTGTGGAATGACCTAAAGAGAGCTGTACGCAGGAGATCCCCTTGCAATTTGAAGGAACTTCAACTTTTTTGCAAAGAACAGTGGGATAAAATTCCAAAGTCTAGATTTGCAAAGTTAATACAGACTTATTCACAAAGACTTGCTGCTGTAATAAATGCAAAAGGTGCTTCCAGAAAGTATTAGTTGGGCGGGGTGTGCAGACTTATACAATCAGGGTGTTGTAGTTTTTTATTTTTTTATTTTTTTATTTAAAATGTTCCTAATAATTAACTATATGTTTTGTATGTTTTGTTTTCTCTACCTTGGTGGGACCACTGGCACTGGGAGGAGGCAGCTAGTTTCTCGTAGTCAGGGCAGTAGGAGCTGGTTACAAGCCTTAGGCAGGCCACAAGGTGGTCATCCATCATTGTGGATCTGTACTTTGACTTGATGATTTTCATGTGAGAGAAAGCAGACTCGCACAAATAGGTTGATCCAAAAAGTGCTGTCAAGTTCAAGGCGCATCTTCTGAGGTTGGGATACTTTTGTTCCAGCAGTAGATTCCAGAACTTTCCATTCATGCCAGGTGTTGCCCTGGATTTGATCTCAATGTCATTTTGCAGTGTGAGAATGTCATTCTCAACAGCAGAGCTATTCAGGTGGAACAGTGATACTACTTGATGGCAATGCAATCCACATCAATACTTGCACCAAATGGAAAACACAGATAGCTGGCAACAGGCTCAATCAGGGGCGGCCCGTGGCATAAGTGACATAGGCAGTTGCCTAGGGCGCAAAATGTCAGGGGGGCGCCGCAAGTCCCCCCCCAGAAGTGTGCCCTCTCGTGGCGACAACAGAGTAGTGTCGCTTTTCTTTTCTGGTGCAGCGGAATATGCCACTAACATAATTTTATTTATCATGGTTACAGTAACAACATTATCGACAAAAACAGCCTTTTAATTACAATAAAAACATACTGCGCCTCCTGAACTGTCAGTCACAAGTTGACAGCATGATGGAATAAACACTGTCTGCTATGCAATGCAATGCAATGATAGCATGACGATATTAAGCACTATCCTCCAAGACTAGCGTCTAGGTCTGCCTTTGAGTTGCAGCTGCAAAATGAGTCAAAAAAGGACAAAATTATCAGGCACACAAGGCAGGAAGTGGCGCAAAGAAGAGGAGCAGAAGAAAACAATATAGAGGTAAGAATCACCACGATTGTGTCAGGAGTCGCCAACGCTGGCCCCCCCCACCCCAGCACAGGTTCCCTGTAATGGATCCGCCCGCCACAGACAACCAGGACACCGGAGTTGCAGGTACGAATAACTTCATTAAACTAATAAAAACACAGTTCATAAGTGGGACGGCTCACACCCTGCAGACCTCCTCTAAACTTTTCTTCCCCCTTTCCTGCGGCGGCTCTTCCCTCTTCCTGGCCTCTCCCACGAGGGCCCAGCACCAGGAACGAGACTTCCCCCCACACGGCACCACATCCCCGGGGCACACCGCAGGTCAGGATCCCCCGTGCACGCACGCACACACACACCACACAGTGACCACTCCGACTCGTCTCCCGCGCTGGCCCCCACGACAGAGGCCAGACCCCTCTCAGCCGCCCAAGAGGGGGGTAACTCTCCAGGGAGGGGGAGGTCCACCCACGCACACTCACACACACACACACACACACACACACACACACACACACACACACTCACACAGCAAAAAAAAAAGGGGGGACGCAACCTCGGCCCGTGCCTCTGTGCCGGGCCTCGCTTGCCCCAAAAATAAAAAAACAAAAACCCAAAAGAAAAGGGGCGGGGTGCTGCTGGTGTTTCTGGTCCAGACCGCTGCCTCCAGGTGCTAGTGTTTATTGCTGGTCCTCTCGCACAGCTCCAGAGCAGGAACTTCAGCCATACTGGGGGGGGAAGAACACACGGCACAGATCACCCTCACTGTTAGGCTGGGCAGTCTAAAAAAAAGAGAATCTCGTCCCCTTCTCTTTCCCCAGCCGACTTCCGCTGCACTGCCTGCTCCGTTATCCACCCGCAGCACTCCGCTGTCACTCACGCTTCCTCGCACGCTGTAAAATACTGTCACATTACCTCCTGACAGATTTCCCCCCCGCTTTACCGGTAGTCGTCCCGACTACACCTCCTCAATGTACCGGGCGCGGGGCTGCCCTCTCGTCTCACGTTGAGGGCGAGGAGGAGCGCATCTTCCAGCAACTCAGGAGGTTCAGCCGCCCCCTCCTGGGGCTGTTCCTCTAGGAGAACAGCAGGCTCATCCACAGGACCCCGGGCCGCGACCCACACCGGGTTCCAGCCCCACGCCCATCTTGGGCGCTCCGGCTCTGGAACGCGCGCGGCTTCCTTCCCGCTGGGGGGCGTCTCCCACCGGGCAGGCACGCAAGTTGTTCCGGTGCAGGGTCCGCTCCTCACCACCCCTTTCCGGCCGGACCACATACACGGCTTCTCCGGCTGAAGCTGGTGGACGACAACAAAAGGGTGGGGGGACCAACGCGAGGCCAGCTTACCTCGCTCCTGACGCCTGAAATTCCTCACCAGCACCCGGTCCCCCGGCAACAACGGCAAGGTCTTTAGCCGCCGATCGTACCTCGTCTTGTCCCGTTGTTGCTGGCGCTGCACCGACTCCAGTACCCTCCGGTACACCCCCGACAAGGTACGATGGTGCGCCTTCACCCACTCCTCCATATTCCACTTCCTTGGGGCGGGGGGCACATTCATTGCCAGGTCCACCGGCAACCGGGCATGATGCCCAGTCAGGACGTAGTGTGGGGCGAAACCGGTGCTGCTATGCACAGCGTTATTATAAGCCTGGAGTAGAGCGGGCAGGCGCTCCGGCCACCGGGCCTGCTCTTCTTCGCCAAGGGACCCCAGGAGATTCAGCAGCGTTTTGTTAAAGCGCTCGCACGCCCCGTTACCCTGAGGGTGGTAGGGGGTGGTGCGGATTTTCGTGCAGCCATAGAGCTCACAGAAAGCTGCGACCAAGGAAGACTCGAACGCTGCCCCCCGGTCTGAGAGGAGCCACTCAGGGCAACCCCAGTGCTGCACCACCGAACCCCACAAGGCCCTCACCACCGTCTCCGCCGCCTGGTCCTTCACGGGGACCGCCCAGCCGTACCTGGAAAACAGATCAGTGAGGACCAGCAGGTAGGGATAAACATCACCGGGGCGCCCCAAAGCCAGATGGTCCATGGCCACCACCTCCAGGGGGTACGAGGTGGAGAGGGGGACAAGGGGGACCCACACCTCCGGCCCAGCCTTGGCCACCATGCACTGCCCGCACTCGGCAGTCCACTTCCGCACATCCTTCCCCAACCCCGGCCAGTAGAACCGCCGCCGCAGGGCAGCCTCCACCTTATTGGCACATTGGTGACCAAGGGCCTGATGGTACCGCTGCCAGACGCGACGTGCCTCCCTCCGGGGCACCAGCACCTGCCACAGCGGCCCATCCTCTACCGGATCGTACATCCGTCAGTACAGGACCCCCCCTTCGACCTGGAGCCTCTCCCACTCCCTCCACCACCTACCCTCTTCTGGTGGGGCCGCCTTCCGCTCCCCCCGCTGCACCCACTCAGTCAAGGTCCGCAGATGGTCATCCTCCCGCTGCAGCGCCGACCAGTCCCACGCGTCCCCCACCGCTGGGCCGCCGGCCGCCTGCACCACCCCCACAACCCCACGCCCCTCAGGCAGCCGGGACAGTGAGTCAGCGTTGGCGTTGCAGGCCCCCGGACGATACTTGATTTCCAGGTCAAAGCTCGCCAGCTGGCCCGCCCACCGCTGCTCCGCCACCCCAGCCGCGCCGTGGCGAGATGCACCAAGGGGTTGTGGTCGGTGAAGGCCGTGACCTTAGCGCCCCACAGGTAATCCTTGAACTTTTCCGTCACGGCCCACTTCAGCGCCAGCAGCTCCAACTTGAAGGCGCTGTAGTTCTGGTCGTTGTGCTCGGCGGGGTGCAGGCTCCGACTGGCGTAGGCGATAACCCTCTCCTTTCCGTCCTGAACCTGAGAAAGGACGGCCCCCAGCCCCTCCTTACTCGCGTCGGTATAGAGACGAAAAGGAAGGGTAAAGTCTGCATAAGCCAACACCGGGGCGGAGAGCAGGGCCGCCTTCAACTCCTCGAAGGCACGCTGACACCCCGTCCCCCACTCCACCCGCCGGGTGCTCCTACCCCAGGCTGCGGTCCCCTCCAACAACCGATGCAGGGGCGCTGCGATCTTAGAAAAAGAGGGGATGAATCGCCGATAATAGCCCGCAAACCCGAGAAACGCCCTCACCTGCCGCACCGTCTCGGGCACTGGCCAGTCCCGGACCGCAGCCGTTTTCTCCGGGTCCGTGGCCACCCCCATGTGGCTCACCACATGACCCAGGTACCGCACCTCCCTCCGGAAGAGGTGGCACTTCTGGGGCTGGTGCTTCAGCCCGTAGCGCCCCAGCCGATCGAACACCGCTTCCAGGTGATGCAAGTGGGCCTGAAAGTCTGGGGAGAAAACCACAATATCATCCAAGTAAATTAAGATGGAATCATTTACCAGGTCCCCCAGAAACCGCTGCATCAACCGCTGGAAGGTGGCTGGGGCATTACACAGGCCAAAAGGCATCCGCTCGAATTGGTAGAGCCCAAGGGGCGTGGCAAACGCTGTCTTTTCGTGGTCCCGCGGGTCCACCGCCACCTGCCAATACCTGCTCGCCAGATCTAACGTTGAGAACCACTCAGCTTTCTTCATCCCCGTGAGTGATTCCTCAATCCGGGGGAGCGGGTAGGCATCCTTGTGGGTCACAGCGTTGAGGCGGTGGTAGTCCACACAGAACCGCCACGCGCCGTCCTTCTTACGGACCAGAACCACGGGGGAAACCCAGGGACTCGAGCTCTCCGCGACCACCCCACTCCCTAGCATCCCCTGCACCAAGGACCGCAGCTCCGGGTACAGACCTAGGGGAAGAGGGCGATACCGCTCGCGGCAGGGCGGAGCATTACCAGTAGATATCTGATGGTATATTACCTCCGTGTGCCCAAAGTCCTCCTCATGGGCCGCGAACACCCCCACCCACCGCTCCAGCAGGGCCTGAGCCTGATGTTGCTGCTCTGGGGTGAGGCCCTCCAACTCGGGAGGTGGAAGGGGGCTCCCCACCCCCAATGGCGCCTGCGCGGTCCGCACGTCCACCTCCACCTCCCCCGGACGGGGCGCCCGCAGCACTAGGTCCTGGTCACCCCGAATCTGCGAAGGGGCGATGCAGGACACAGTGGCCAGGGGGCGCCGCCGAGGCAGGGAAAGAGTGTAGGGGTGCACATTCACTAAGCGGAGGGGGATCTTCCCTCTCCGCACACAAACTACAGCCCGGCCCACCTGCCACTCACCTCCATCGTCTACCCCCTCCACCAAACACACTTCCCCATCTAACTTTTCCCACCCCTCCATGGGCACCCACTGCACCACCTCAGAGCACGCCGGCACCTCGGTGTCTGCCCCCCGGGTCAACCGAACCACCCCTTCCAATGGCGTCGTCGCCCGGGACTGGATGCACCGGCAGACAGCAAAGGCCCGTTCCCACACCCGGCGTGCTCGACCCTGTTGAGAGGCAGAAAAAGTTAGAGAGCTGGGCTGTGCACCCCTTACCACCTCCTCCCAGCAATGGGTGATCACATTCATACCTAGGATCGCGCTATCCGACCCCAGGCACTGATCCTGAACAATTATGACCCCCTTACTCGGAACTTTCACGCCCCCGACCACAAAATCCATCACCACGTACCCCACAAAAGGGATGTCGAGCCCATTGGCTGCCCGTAGGGTCAGCCATTGTAGGGCTGTCGTGTCCCGCACTGGCAGATCTCCATACCATCGCCGAAAAAAACCCTCGCTGCACAGGGTGACCTGCGAGCCCATATCTAGCCAGCACGGCACCTTAACCCCCCCAGCCTCCACCTCAACCTGGGGACATGGCCCCAGGACCTCCTCATTCTTTGGGCATTCCTCACCTCCCTGCTGGTACACCCCGCCCGCGCGCCCTACCGCGGACGGGGCCGGGAGTTTAACGGCACCCTCTGGGGGCAGTCACGCTGCATGTGTCCGGCCTGCCCACACTCCATGCAGATGGGGCGGCCCTCAGCGTCCCACTGGAACCGGCCCGGCCTCTGCCCTGGCCCGGTCCCACTGGCCATCCGCTCCCTGGGTGCTGCATCGCCCACAACCTGGAGGCCCAGGACCCACGCGAGAACTGCTGCTGAATCTCCCCCAGTAGAGTCTTCCCCAGTGTGGCCATCTGTTCCTGGAGCTCCCGCCGCAGCTCTATCCGCACCTCCTCTTTCCACCGCTCCACGTCCCCGGCCCGTGACGGAATCGCAGGCGTCCTGGAGGGCTGGGAACGAGAAAAATAACAGGCTGTCCCCTCATCCCCTCCTAGTTCCCACTCCAGCTCGCGGGCTTCCTGGCTCACCTCACGAAACATGAGGGCCGGCTGTCGCCGCACCTGCCGCTGGAGCTCTTGCCTAACGGGACCCCCCCGTAAGCCCAGGAGGAACTGATCCCACAAAATCATATCCTCAGCCTCCGCATCCCCCAGCTCTCGGACCCGCCCCTTCGCGTGTACCTCCCGCAGCCGCAGGAGGTACGCCTCCAGGGTCTCGTCAGTACCCTGGGTGCACTGAAAAAAGCGAATGCGGACCACAGCCAGTGGAGTGGGCTGGGCAAACAGCTCCCCCAAAATGGCCCAAATGAGGGCCACCGTGTTCCGCCGCTCAGCCGGAACCAGCAGCACCTCCCGCCGGGCACGCCCCTCTAGAGCCCCCACCACGAAATCCACCCGCTGTTCCTCGGTGAGCCCCTGCGCCCGGAGCATAGCCTGTATCTGAGCCCGCCATTCCCCAAAATTAGTTGAGTCCTCCTCGCCCAAGAACTTGGGCACCCACGGTGCGCACATGAACCAGGGCACCGTCAGACCACCACCGCCGCCCAGTGGGAACCCGCGCGCTGCCCCGTCCTGCCCGTCCATGGAGTCTGCAGCTTCAAACAAGGGCAGATCCTGCCGGCTACGCCAAAACTGAGGGGTGTCAGGAGTCGCCAACGCTGGCCCCCGCTACCCCAGCACAGGTTCCCTGTAATGGATCCGCCCGCCACAGACAACCAGGACACCGGAGTTGCAGGTACGAATAACTTTATTAAACTAATAAAAACACAGTTCATAAGTGGGACGGCTCACACCCTGCAGACCTCCCCTCTAAACTTTCCTTCCCCCTTTCCTGCGGCGGCTCTTCCCTCTTCCTGGCCTCTCCCACGAGGGCCCAGCACCAGGAGCGAGACTTCCCCCCACACGGCACCACAAGCCTGAGCACAACGCAGGTCAGGATCCCCCGTGCACGCACGCACACACACACACCACACAGTGACCACTCCGACTCGTCTCCCGCGCTGGCCCCCATGACAGAGGCCAGACCCCTCTCAGCCGCCCAAGAGGGGGTAACACTCCAGGGAGGGGGGTAACACTCCAGGGAGGGGGTCCACCCACGCACACTCACACAGACACACACACGCACACACACAGCAAAAAAAAAAAAAGGTGGGACGCAACTCGGCCCGTGCCTCTGTGCCGGGCCTCGCTTGCGCCCCAAAAATAAAAAAACAAAACCCAAAAGAAAAGGGGCGGGGTGCTGCTGGTGTTTCTGGTCCAGACCGCTGCCTCCAGGTGCTAGTGTTTATTGCTGGTCCTCTCGCACAGCTCCAGAGCAGGAACTTCAGCCATACTGGGGGGGGGAAGAACACACGGCACAGATCACCCTCACTGTTAGGCTGGGCAGTCTAAAAAAAGGGCACGTACACACACTGCGGTAGCACCGCCAGTCACGTCCCTTACTGCACAGGGGCACCGCCCCGTCCCGCCTCCTGCCCAGCCTGGGGCTCTGCTGCTCCGCCGCTCTCCCGAATCTCATCCCCTTCTCTTTCCCCAGCCGACTTCCGCTGCACTGCCTGCTCCGTTATCCACCCGCAGCACTCCGCTGTCACTCACGCTTCCTCGCACGCTATAAAATAAGGAAATCCCCTCCCGGGATTTCCTCCCCAAATCAAACAAACTCATTAAACCAAAATATCCGAAAAAAGAAAACCCGGCTGAAACGTCCAACAAAACCAAAACAGTCAATAAAGAACGAAAAAAAAATTTTCCCCGCTAAAACAAACCAGCAGAGCGTTCCTCTCCTGAGACGTCCGACTCCCGACTGCCTAAATTGCCACCTTCTTATACCTGCAACTCCCGTTTATGACAATTCAGAACAGCCGCGAGCCCCGTCAGCTCGACGGAGGCAATCATTCAATAATCCCCGGCTCAACAACGCACCCGCGGTTCCCAATTAACATCATGAACGGAGGTCGCTGTCAGATTATCTCCTGACAATTGTGCGCATCATTAATGTTTAGTTATTTTCGATGAGCTTTTCTTCTAAAGACTAACTAGCCAGCTAGATAGTTAGCCGGCTAATGTCAGCAGATGGAAGACCTGTTATCAGCCGATTGATAGAATTTGCGTCTGGTAGGAGCCAGCCAGTTTAATTCCATAATAGGCCTACTGCTTACATTGGTTTGTCATGTAAAATCATCACAATATGATTATACCCTGTATGATGACATGATTGTACTGCTAGCTATATAAATATAGCCCATGTTCTTCCAGTTAGCTAATTAACAGCTAGCTATCTTGTTCACGGTTCATGTAGCCTATAGAGCTTTGCATTTTATGCCATTAAAACTTACTTTTTTCTAACGGCTACCTTTGCTGCATGCACTGTAAGATTTTGCCTAGTTAGCTAGCTGTGTCAGGCTTTCAGGTAGAAGGACCCAGGCGCCGACCGGGATGACAAACCAGGCGTTTATTGAGGGATATCCAAAATCGTAGTAAAAAAACAGTTCAAGTCGAAACCAGAAAATCCACAGGCAAACAATCCAAAAAAAACACAAGGCAAGTTCAAAATCCAAAGAAACAGGCAGAAAGTCAAAACCAGAGCAAGCAAACAACAACAAAACAGACTGAGACAAGCAGGGTAAATATATGGTTGGGCTGATGAGGTGATGGGAAGCAGGTGTGCAGGCAGGCAGGTGGAGATGATCAGGTGGGCGGAGACAGGGCGGAGAGCGGGGCAGGGCTGGAACACAAGGAAAAACAATAAACAAAAGCACATGGACACAATGACAGACACCAAATGCATTATGATGTGTAATGTATCATCTACACATTCAGTATATATGTTACTTTAAATACATATTTCATATTTTTAAATTCTTTAACCCTTTCTTTAACTAGTGAGTGTAACCTATTGAGTGAAGGAACATTTGTTGCATTTGTTTGTGGGTGTGTGCCAGATTCTCTAATGAAGTATTTACAAGGGACTCCAGCCTCTCCATCCACCTCATCTCAACCAGCCGCCAGTGACCAAGGTGACTCAACCTCTCCATCTACCTCATCACAAAGAAGTCAAGGCGTGTTAAGATTTGAAAAGGAAGTCCACCATTGCACTTTTTTGCCTATTTGCATTTTGTTGTATTCTTGTTAACAGTTCTCAAGTTTCTTTAAGTGTTTATTATTTATAATTGTTATTATATATTGTACTTTATTTTTACTGTACTTATTGATATTGTTTTACAATGTTTAATTTCTTGCATTAAAGTGTTTAGTTTGAAAATGAAGTGGTGTTTTACTGTTTAGGGTTGGGCACGGGGGTAATCCAAAACCTCGCCTAGGGCTCCAACGTTGTCAGGGCCGGCCCTGGGCTTGATGGATGCAAAGTCAGTAAAGCGCTTCTCAAATTCTGACAAGATGCTCTGAACTTGTTCCGCATAATGTGCACTGTCAAGCTGCACAAAGTCTTTGCCTTGACGTTGAAGCTCTGCCTGCATATGAGGAAAGTTCCACAGGTCACAGCATTTCAGCCTACTTGACAGCAGTTGTAGCTTGCTTTTAAATGTGTTCACTGAACTGATCATGTTGATTACATATTTATCCTTACCCTGCAGCTCTAAATTAAACTCATTGAGCAGGTCAGTGTCAGATCTGTCAGGAACGCTAAATCCAAAAGCCACTGGTAGTCCTCTAGCTGTGCATATTCTGCATGTTTTGAAAGCTTCAGGAAATATCTTCGCCCCTTGTGTGTCCTTTTAATGGCAAAATGGTGAGTAGCTCTTCTTTTGCACTCATGTCTCCAAAAACCATTCTTATGAAAACACATAACTGTGCCACATCCACCATATCAGTCAACTCATCAAACTGGAGAGAAAAACACTCACATGCGTCAATGTCCTTCAGTTGCTCCTCGTCATCCTCTGCCATTCCCTCACAGAGCCATGTAACGGTATTCCGGGATAATTGCACGTCCTTAATAGCAGCCACGATATACGTTTTATTCTTAAAGTCACCGAAGAGTGTGTCTGCAGCCTCGACAAATGCTTCTTTAACAACTTCACCATCCTTGAAAGATTTGTGTTTAGCAAGAACGTGACTGACGCGACAAGATGCTATTGTTGCAGCCTTATCCTTGGTGTTGGGCCTGGTAAAAATTTACCGCTGTGCTGCTAACTGACCCTTCAATTCCCGCACTTTTCGGGTGCATAGAGCTGTTTTAACAGGGAAATCCATCTCATAGCTTTTGTGCACCGTTTTGAAATGCCGCTCCAAATTGCCCTTCTTCGGTAAGGTCACACTCGCATTGCAGATAAGACAGACGGGCTTTGAATTTGAGTAAACAAAAAATAATCCTCCTCCCAGTCTGAATGAAAATGATAAGTTTTCGATTTTTTGACTTCTGCCATATTTGTGTTTTGCCAACTTAGCTCGCTAACTAGCTGATCATGGACAGTTGTCAACTTCTCCAGTTTGACCCTGCACTCACACCGGCAGCGACTACGAACGACAAAGCGGCCGGAAGTCATTCATTTTCAATGGTCGCTGGGCAATGCTGAGCGACATGGTAAATCACGTGGCCTGGCTACGCAATCGCCGCGATTTGGCGACAAAAAAAGTTAAGCAAAGTTCAACTTTATGCAAATGAGCAGTGACAGAGTCGAGCGACGGCCAGTCAGGGCAGATGTGCTCCTCTTGTATTCTTTCGCTGTGAAACGTCTTCTTAAACTTTAGTTCCTGTCAGGGCTCGGGCAAGGACTCAGTCGCAGACCACAAAAATCATCGTTTACCAGCAGATTTATTGAGTCCACTGGCGAAATTGTACACATAAAACCAGGCAGGGTCAAAACCAGAAAGGCAGTCCGAGGGGCAAATCCAGATGCAGGTAAACGGAGCAGGCAGGGTCAAACACCGGGCAGGCAGATATACAGGCGAACAGGGCAGAGCGGCAGGCAAGAAAAACAGGTTGAAAAAACAGGCAGGTCGAAAACGGGAAAATCAGCAATAAACACAAGAAACAAACGGCGGGGACAAAACAGGCAAAAAGCAAACTAACGAACTAGCAACAGGACAGGGACACACAGGGAAGATATAGGGCAGGGCTGACAACAGGAATGGGAAACAGGTGCGCAGGCAGGCAGGTGAAGGCGATTAGGCAATCAGGTGGGCGGAGACCGGGCGGGGAGCGGGGCAGGGCTAGAACACAAGAAAAACAAAAGCACATGGACAGAAAACCAAAAAAACACAACGGCTAGGGGGCGGGAGTACTGACAAGTTCCTATATTCGCATTTTAGTTCCCATAGCGGCGACTGCGAATGCTACTTTGCGGTCCATGGTGAAACGGTAGTGTTCGAAGCAAGATCACACTCTTCATAGGAAAATAAATTCCCTCCAAAACATATTTTTCAGCGGGAATGCACCTGATTTGTGGGTTCACGCATATATTGGGTGATATATTAATAGGCCTTAAGAAAATACAAACATACAACTCCACAATGAATATAGCAAAGACAATGTAAATATAACAAATATACAATATAATATATATTTATAATATTTATTAGTATATACAATTTTTTTGGAAAATTGATGCATCTCCTGTCAATACATTTGTAGCCCACTTCCTCAAAACTACGTTAGCAACGCCCACAAGCTGGCTGCAGCAAGCGACAGCAATACAGTGACTAGGGTCCGTGTACTTGGCGGCCATTGGATTTTCATTTTGAAATGAGAAAACCAAAATCGGCAAAACAAGCTGTTTCCTGACTACCATTTAGAAATAGGGAAACAAAAAACTGAAAATGACCCGTTTTCCGATTTTTGTTTTAATAGAAAACGGAAAAACCCGTTATCTGATTTTCTTTGATGTGCTTATAAATGGAAATTGGGAATTAAAATACGTGTGTGGAAATCTGCTCTCAATTTTGTGTTTTTTTTTTTTTTTTGTGACCCGGAAGTTGTTTCCACGAGCTTGACGGTCACATAGATACGTAGATACCTCATTTGCCGCTGCTGTAGGCCGCCGCTATACGTCTGCTCGTCCGCCATATTGGAGCGGTCAAGATCCGCTAGTAAATGAATACAATGTGTATTGAGAGATGCAGACTTCTCTACAAAATCGACTAACTCGCTTAATTCTGAACCGATTTTCATGAATTTTGGTTTGTTGAGAAATTGAACATGATACTGGTTACTTATTGGAATTAAAGTCAGTTACTGGGGGCGGATCTAATCAGCTCTTTGCCAAAACATTAACCTTCTGAATAGCCACAACTTCCTCTGGGACACACAGGCTCCAATCTATGAATAGGCAACATCAAGTGTAAGTTATTTAGAATTTCAGCTTTTGTGAATTTCTCCACAAATGTAGATTTCTGTATCTCTGTAAAACTGTACTATTTCAAGGATATTAATCCTTAGCACAAAAGGTGCTGAAAAGTGTGCGATGGAGAAGAATGAGTTTGTCCAAGACAGGTAACTACTGTTAGGATATTTTGCCCTTCTCCGTGGAACTCAATGCAGGACGATGAAGAACACGCTGACGACTTCTCTTAAGAGAATTGATGTTTATTTCAATGCGCAAGGGAGAGACAATCTCAGTACATTCGGGCTGTCTGTACCGAGAGAATCTCTAAAGAATCAGGTTGTGTGGTGTGTTGATATACAGTCCATGGTCATACATATCAAAGGATTGAGTTGAGTGGTGGGCCAGAGACAAATGGTCTTGTGCCCTGGGAACCCTGGCAGGGCCATTCAGCAAGGATGTGTGACATCCTTGCTGCAGACACTACAGAGGTGTTCATACAGACATACAATATATATATATATTATACTGAATAAAACTGGGAACCTATCAGTCCCCCATTTTGTATTTGGAAATATGGTGTCAAGCGCCATATTCCCCACGACCTTCAATTTAACGTAATTCAGGCCTGTACCCCCAGTGAGCAAGCACGTGGCGACAGTGGCAAGGAAAAACTCCCCTAGAGTAAAGGGGAGAAACCTTGAGAGGAACCAAGACTCAGCAGGGGGACCCATCCTCCTCGGGTTGGCCTGTGTACTACAGAGAGTGTGATATAGTACGGTAGGTTAAAAGGCACAGTTCTGGTGGAAAATTCAATTCGTCACAATTACAGAATGATTCACGTTTTCTGACATGTCAGCGGGCTATACATTCTTCAGAAGTTTACCCGGGTTTGTCAAACCCACAAATGACAGTTCGCAATTCTCCACATGTCCTTGTTGCATTGGAAAGATCCCCATCCAGTTTGATTGAAAGTATGATCCCAAGTCCAGCTGCATCCACTCGCGTTGGTGCACATTTTAGAACTACGGATCCGTATATCTTAGGCCTTAAAGTGTGCTAGCACAAGTAGGCTTCCGAGCATTTGTGGAGAAGAAGGATTGCGCTGAACTTCATGCTGGGTTTGACTTGTGTGTTTACTCAGACGAGTCAGGTGAATCCATGTTGGTATTTCGACCAGGCGGCTGCTGATGCGGTGGTGAGTAACATGGTGTGTCGTCCAGTCCAGTGAGGATTAAATGTCTTTTCCTGGAAGGGCTTCACCAGGACCTGGTCTGTCCCTGGACCAGGTTTGTCCTTGGGCCCTGTGGAACTCCCTGCAACAAAAGCTTACAACATTCCAACAATCTATCCCCCATCACATGCAATCCTCCTCCTGCAATACACAAATCCCCAGGGGTCCTCATGGGTCGACCTGTTAGCATTTCAAAGGGGCAGAGTGATTCAGGGTTAGTGGGCCCTGTTCTTAGGGAAAGAAGTACAGTGGGTAAGTGTGAAATCCAGTCTCCTCCTGTGGCTGCAAACAAGTGTTTGGTTAATTGATTTTTAAGATGCGGTTCACACTTTCCACCAGACCTTGGCTTTGGGGATGAAAAGGGCAGTGAAACTTTTGTTTGATCCCTAGTTCCCCTACATCCTGGAAGGGGACCACTACAATTAATTTGCAATTGGGCAAACGGTTGTGTTGGTCTGGGCTGCTGTCTCATTTTCACCTTGATGGTTGGTCCAGGGTTGCACCGGGCGCATGTAATACACCTGTGAACATAGTTATTAATGTCAATATCCAGTCTTGGATACCACCAATGTTTGCTTTACCCGATGTTCATAGTGCTCATCAAAGCAACTGAGAAGATCACCATATTGTTTGGACCCCTCCATATGTTGTCTTCTCCTAGCTTCTCCCCATTTTCTATCCACAGCCCCCTTTCTGCCCATCTATTACCATTCAAATGTGCTTTAATTTTAATCCCTGGGTTTGTAAGCAGTCCTGCATTTTATCACTTCTCGATTAACTTTCTATGCTGTTACCAAAATAACAGTACCACATGCAGTTCTATCCTTCTTCTGATTCGCCCACCATTCTAACGATGTCTGAGTGGATCCGTTTGGATCCCAACCACGTCTCAACATTTCACTTTCCTTCTTCACATACTTTCCCAACAAATACATAGTAATGCTTCCCGCAGAACCACGAGGGCTTTGGATGTTTTCATTAGTTGCCGGCATTTTACCGCGGTTTATATATATAAGTAGCCTACTACACGGTGTTTGGCTTTTCCTTTTCGGTCATCATGTTATTATTATTATTATTATTATTATTATTATTATTATTATTATTATTTTGCGCAATTCTGATAATTCTTTACCCTGAGTTTGTAAACGGTTTTGCAGTTTATCACACTTTCCTATTAGCTTTCTGTGTTCTGTTAACAGGCTAATAGTACAATATGCCGTATTCTTTTTCTTACCCGCCCACCATTCTAAGGGCGCCAGAGTGGACCCATTTGGATCCCAACCGTTTTTCAACATCTCATCTTCCAAAATTTGTGTTCGGTTTCAAATAATATAGGTTTAGTTAAGTAGGCTATACCTTGATCCGGGATCCTCCCAAACCAGTTACTTCAATGGATCTTTTAGTCAAAGGCAACCCCGGAATACTAGTGACAGATACCAAAGCTCCTATGTCTACAAGGATATTACATGATATGTCCCCCACCCTCGCTTGTAAATATGGTCGTTTTTGCAAAACCTCAGCACCTGATGCAATGGGGCCCGACATATCCTATTCTGAGGTCTTAAGTGATTGAATTAATCTAACGAGTTCGTCTTTTGACATGTCCTTCAGCTGACTACTTCGTTCTGACCGATCTTCATTACCAGATGTGAAATCCTTTGCCCAATGTCCGATTCGTTACAATTTCTACGGTCTGTTTGCCGATTTGCAGTCCTTTGTGAAGTGCCCATATTTGTTACAGTTTTACAATGGAGCTTCTTCCTTCTAAAACAATCTGCCGGTTTATGCCCTGGTTTCCCACAGATGCGACAAGGAGCTAACTCCTATATAGGAACCACGTGGAGAGGCAATTTATTTTAAGATTGTGACCTCAGACCTGATCTTGTGCCCCCCTTGTTCGACCCACTATGATATTTGTTTAAGCATGCAGCCCATGAAATCAAGTCACTACAGTCCTGCGGTAGATCTACCCGCAGTATCTCGGTATAAACTTATACTTCCCTCGAGTACATTCGTCAGGAAATCAGGGTTATCCTTACTTGGGTTGTCATCTGCATTGCCATATGTAGAGTAAAACTGTACTTCTCATCAATATACACATCAAAGGGTTCATCTTCGCGCTGTCACCGTCATGTACTGTGTAATTTTTTCCAAAACGCCATGTTCGGGTCATCTCTTTTGAGATCGGGCAATTCCTGAACCATGCTACGTAAGTCAGACGGACTTAGGGGTGTGTGTTTGATTTGTGTCACAATACTTGGCTGTCCCTCACTTCGATCCGGATTCGGGATCGAGTCTACCGCTATGGGGGCCATTGGGGCACTAGGTTTTCCAGATATACAATCCATGAACTGTGGATATGGGGGAAGCTTGTACAAACCCCCTGTGCCTTTGCTAACTGTCTGTCTTTACTTTCTAATTCATTGTGACACATCTGCAGCTCCTCCTTGTATTCTTTTATCTTATGGGCTGTGCTCTCATATGCCATCACTACACACATTACTGTGTATTTCCCCTTTTCCTTACTATTCCTTTGCTGGGACCACCATTTATTCAAAGCCTCGTCTGAAATTACCCCGAAATTATTTTCGCTAGTGAGTGGGGGGTTAGTTTTCTTTGCCTTCCCGTATCTTCTCACCAGAGATTTTAGCGCCGCCGCCCTTAAATCTCCGCTTAGCACCTCTTTCCCCATTACCATTCCAGCGGAAAGTAACCCTTCAAAGGTATGCAGATCAGCCATTACAGTTATTACAAAATAGACTCTCTTGAGATACTTGTCGGTAGTTAGCCTACATCCCTGTGTGTAAGGTGGTTGATGTAAGGCAGGGAAATATGTGCTTTACAGTATAGGGGTCAATCCTGTGTGTATCACCTCTTTTATTTATTATTTTTATTATAAGTCCCTTATTTCGGGCTCATTAATATAAGTCCCTTACTATCGGGCTCATAAATATAACTCCCTTATTTCGGGCTCATAAATAAGAATATTTAGGGGCTCATGTTGTCCACGGTCCTTATGCTATTGGACCGGAACCTTGACAAGTTTATGTATTATAATTCTATTATATTATGTAAGTTATATGTTCTATCGATTATATTGTGTACACTTTATATAACAAACATATCACGTAGGCCTAACACAACAATACAATAGCTATTCTGTAGACATTGACGCACTTTAGGTCCTGCACATAAAGCTTCCAGACACAAAACACGAATTGAGCTCAGGACAAAACAACATTTACTGCACTTTCTCACGCATTCACCCGCATTGGCGAATCTGCCAAAGAAAACAGACGCTCCCTCGTCCCATGGGTCCTACGCGACCCGACACACACCTGTGTCAAAATCCCGACACGAAACGGACGCTCCCTCGTCCTGTGGGTCCTACGCGACCCGACACGCAGCCGTGACTTAACTGAACTCGCCGACGAGACTGAACAATTTGACGCTCCCGCGCCTAGGGTTCTTCGTGACCCGACACGCTGCTTTGACTTAACCGAACTCGCCGACGAGACTCGGTAATTTGACGCTCCCGCGTCCAGGGTCCTTCCTGACCCGACACTCAGCCGTGACTTAACCAAACTCGCCGACGAGACTTGGTAATTTGACGCTCCCGCGTCCAGGGTCCTTCGTGACCCGACACACAGCCTTGACTTAACACAGCTAGCACTAGCACATTAAAGACAAACTTAACACAACCACATTAAAAGACAAAATTATTGTCAGCAGTTGCAACACAGTCCTGCCCACGTAACTCTTTCTAAACAAAATACAGAACAGGAGTCACTCCCAAATTGCGCCAAGGAAAATCAACGCCTAATGAGGATGGTAAGTTTTGTTTAAGAAAAGATACTCACCCTCTTGTTGATTCTCGTTGGTCCAAGTGGAAGATATTTCCTGTCCCTTCGTGGTCGCCAAAACTGTTAGGATATTTTGCCCTTCTCCGTGGAACTCAATGCAGGACGATGAAGAACACGCTGACGACTTCTCTTAAGAGAATTGATGTTTATTTCAATGTGCAAGGGAGAGACAATCTCAGCACATTCGGGCTGTCTGTACCGAGAGAATCTCTAAAGAATCAGGTTGTGTGGTGTGTTGATATACATTCCATGGTCATACATATCAAAGGATTGAGTTGAGTGGTGGGCCAGAGACAAATGGTCTTGTGCCCTGGGAACCCTGGCAGGGCCATTCAGCAAGGATGTGTGACATCCTTGTTGCAGACACTACAGAGGTGTTCATACAGACATACAATATATATATATATTATACTGAATAAAACTGGGAACCTATCACTACTTTGACTCTTACCTAGTTGCTCTAGAGCCCAATTATTTTATGTTTACATATGACTGCACTGTATATCTGATCATTGGTCTTAAACACTTGACGCACTACGTTGTATGTAGTATTGTACTATTATATTATAATATAGTATTTAGGGGTGCAAAGGATCATAAAACTCACGGTTCGGATTGTATCACAGTTTTTGAGTCACGGTGTCAGGGCTCGGGCAAGGACACAGTCGTAAGGACAAAAACGTCGTATTCCGACGGATTTTATTAAGTCCACAGGCAAGATCGTAAATCGCAGAAACAGGCAGGGTCGAAACCAGAAAGGCAGTCCGAGGGCAAATCCAAACGCAGGTAAACGGAGCAGGCAGGGTCAAATAGTGATGGGACGTTCAACACCGAGGCACCAAAGCTCGCTTCACTTTCGCAAAGCATACTGGTTCGAAACCGTGTGATGAAGCTTGTATCAAATTGCCATTTCCACGTGACTGATGACGTCCGAAGCTTCGTACGTCACTGAACGATTCGAAGTTTTGGCGCTATCCCATACCCCATTAGCCATAAAAACAATGGAGAGAAGGTTTTCGGTGTTTCATAGTGAGCCGAGATAAATTGATACTTAAAATATGGAGATGACAAGTGGAAAGTGTCAATCGCGAGTGTGGGAACATTTCGACCTGTTGTCCCCCAATAAGGTAATACAAAACTATTCTTTTGCAGTAGAACTTTTCACTTGTCATTAATACTGTAGCCTATAATTTTCATTCTCGAACCGCTTAATCCTGCTCGGTGTCGTATTTGAATACTGTCACTGTGTTTTCCTTATTTTAAGGTTCGTTGTCAGCTCTGTCCTCAGGAGTTGGCCTATAACAATACCTTGTCTAATGTTGAGGCACCTTCGTGCCAAGCATGAACATGCAACACTCCCAACGAACCAAAGTGATGAAGGCAATGCTGGAGGTCCTTCTTTTGGTATCGTTTTATGTTATTATTGTTATTGTTATTATTCAACAGCCCCACAATCACGTTCCCCAAACCCTCACTGTTCCTTTCTGTTTGAAGTGTCGCACAAGCACATTCCCCAAACCCTCTTACACCTACCACTGTTAACAATATATTTGATTGTTATTCCTCATACAGACTAGCGTACTTAGTGAGTCTGAGAGAAATATTGTTAAGACAGTAGCTACCTAGCCCACCCACACGTAGACTACTTCGATCGTTAACATGAATTGCGGTTAACTACTGACTGTTTATCATACTATGACTTTATTCCGACTTATACATGAACTGCGTAGTTACAAACTTGTGGGTCGCGATGGCTGTTTGAGGGGGCGAGATGTAGCCTAAGCCTATGCATGAAAACTCTCGCCTTTCCATTAATTGTAATGTTCAGACATTGTAGCCACAATTATATGTTTAAAAATATTTTTAATATTTAATTTGTTTCTTTAGCCTAGGTCAAATCACTTCGGTGGGCACATGCCCAACCTGAGTCGATAGGCATGAAGCCTCGGTCATCACAATTATCGATGGTAGCTATACTGTATGCTGTCATGGCAGCTATAATTCAAGGACAACACATTTAAACATCATTTTAGCAAATAGGGACAGGTAGCAACATACATTTCTTTCAGGACTTTAATGAGTGATCAAAGATCAAACTGAAGACACATCGCGTTCTTAGGCTTTCACAGTACATAACGTTCTGAAACTGAAATCAACCAGGTGTGTGCAGTTTTCCCCCGGAGTGTCGAGCTCATGGCTGCTGTAATTTCTGCAAACCACCAGATGTCACTGTGTGTCTTTGATGATTCGTTCGAAGCTTCGTATCTTTTTCCGGCAGAATCAGGAAGAAACTTCAAAAGCCTCACAAGGCTTTGTCCGCCCATCACTAGGGTCAAACACCGGGCAGGCAGAGGTACAGGTGAACAGGGCAGAGCGGCAGGCAAAAAAACAGGTCGGAAAAACGGGAAAGTCGGCAATAAACACAGGTAACAAAACAGCGGGGACAAAACAGGCGATAGCAACTGTGACGAACTAGCAACAGGACAGGGAAACACAGGGAAGATATAGGGCAGGGCTGATAACGGAATGGGAAGCAGGTGCGCAGGCAGGCAGGTGAAGGTGATGAGGCAATCAGGCGGGCGGAGACCGGGCGGGGAGCGGGGCAGGGCTAGAACACAAGAAAAACAAAAGCACATGGACAGAAACACAAAAAACACAACGGCTAGGGGCCGGGAGCACTGACACACGGATCGGATCATTTTTCGGATCAGCAAAAAAAGGGAGACAAACTTTGCTTTCCATTTATTACTTAAAGAACTTAAAGAACACTTAAAGCAAGGAACTTTTGCTCATGGTCTTAAATTAAAACAACATTCAAGATGGTGCAGGTGTAGGAACCACAGGACTCACGAGTTGACGTAATATTGCGACAGCTTCGACCGCGATGTAAATTCCGAGTGCTTGTTCTGCTGTTCTTTGGTTGTGTCCAAAATCGCTCCCTATTCACTATATAGTGCATATGTATACACTACCGGTCAAAAGTTTTAGAACACCCCCATTTTTCCAGTTTTATTGAAATTTAAGCAGTTCAAGTCCAGTGAATGACCCAAAATGGCGCAAAGGTAAGCGGTAAACTGCCAGAAGTTTAGGTTACCAAAAACTGAAACTGCATCAAATACAGGCATGCTTCTGTAATGGATATCACTGCATGGGCTGAGGAACACTTCAAAAAATCATTGTCATTAAACACAGTTCGCTGTGCCATCCACAAATGCAGATTAAAGCTGTACCATGCAAAGAGGAAGCCATATATGAACATGATCCAGAAACGCCGCTCTTCTCTGGGCCAAAGCTCATTTAAAATGGACTGAGGCAAAGTGGAAAACTGTTCTGTGGTCAGACGAGTCCAAATTTGAAGTTCTTTTTGGAAATCATGGACGCCGCGTTCTCCGGACTGAAGAGAAGAAGGACCATCCGACTTTTTATCAGCGCTCAGTTCAAAAGCCACCTTCTCTGATGGTATGGGGATGCATTAGTGCGTATGGTATGGGCAGCTTGCACATCTGGAAAGGCACCATCAATGCTGAGAGGTATATACAGGTTTTAGAGCAACATATGCTTCCATCCAGACGACGTCTTTTTCAGGGAAGGCCTTGCATATTTCAGCAAGACAATGCCAAACCACATACCGCACGTCCTACAACAGCATGGCTTCATAGCAGAAGAATCCGGGTGCTGAACTGGCCTGACCTTTCACCATTGAAAATATTTGGCGCATCATGAAGCGAAAAATACGGCAAAGAAGACCCCGGACAGTTGAGAATGGGACAACATTCCACTCAAAAAACTCCAGCAACTCATCTCTTCACTTCCCAAACGTATACAAGTTGTTGTTAAAAGAAGAGGAGATGCTACACAGTGGTAAACATGGCCCTGTCCCAACTTTTTTGAGACGTGTTGCAGCCGTCAAATTCAAAATTAGCTTTTTTTTCATAAAACAGTACACTATCTCAGTTTAAATATTTGTTATGTTTTCTATGTTCTGCTGTGAATAAAATATGGGTTTGTGCAATTTGCAAATCATTGCATTCTGTTTTTATTTACATTTTGCACAGCATCCCAACTTTTACACAGCGTAGTTGGTCAGGGGTTCATCCTACAGCAAGATAATGACCCAAAACATACCTCCAGGCTATGTCAGAACTACCTTAGAAGAAAAGAACAAGACGGTAGGCTTCAAATCATGGAATGGCCAGCACAGTCTCCAGACTTAAACCCCATTGAGCTGGTTTTGGATGAAGTGGGCAGAAGGGTGGAAGCAAAGCAATCAACAAGTGCAACACATTTGTGGGAACCTCTGCAACAGTGTTAGGAAGAACTTTCTGAACAATAATTGATTTCCATTGTAGAAAGAATGCCACGAGTGTGTTCAGCTATTATATCTGCAAAAGGTGGCTACTTTGATGAGTCAAAAATTTAGACTAAATTGTGTTAAACAGAACAATTCCATGATTTCTTTTTTATCTCCAATTGTTTTTTTGTTCCATGCTTTAATTTCAGAGTACATTGAGACATTAAACTGCGTAAATTTCAATAGAAACTGGAAAAATGGAGGTGTTCTAAAACTTTTGACCGGTAGTGTACATTTTACACTTGATCGTTGACTTAACTTAGTTTCAACTAATTTGAACAGATGAAGCTGGGTTAGTTCTTTCATTAAGTTAGCTAGTGATAGCTAGATAGGTAGCGGTATTATCTAGCTAGCAGGTCAATGTCAGTTGCAACTAGCTAGTCACTTAGCTAAATTATCACTTTAAAAAGTAACAGCGGCAGAAAAATGTATTTCACACTATTATGGTTAAACTGTACAATTGATCCACAGTTCACATGCGTGCCGAACCGTGGGGGGGGATCCGGATCACGGATCAACTATGGTCCGTACACTAACAGTATTGTATTGTAGTATTATATTATATTATTGTATGTGTCAGTGTCTAAAGTGAATTAACAAAGATGAAAATAAAATATTTGAGATTAACAATATTTGTAACAGTTTGTGTAACTTTCCAGCCTGCAGAAATGGACTTATATATGTCTCGGGGTGTACGGAGGGACTGACAGGATGTTCTCTTGACTGATGTTGCCTGTTCATAGATTGGAGCATGCATGTCCCAGAGGAAGTTGGGGCTATTCAGAAGGTTAATGTTTTGGCATAGAGCTGATTAGATCCGCCCCCAGTAACTGACTTTAATTCCAATAAGTAACCAGTATCATGTTCAACTTCTCACATTTATAACAAACCAAAATTCATGAAAATCAAGGTCAAGGTCAAGGTTACTTTATTTGTACCCGTAGGTAGATTTGGTTTGCAGTGGACGAGTTCATACATCTTGACACACTTTATACAAACAACACAGACAGTCTTTAAAACAAGTATAAAACACCAACACGAGGACGCCAAACTCTCACTGCCGGTCGCTGCGTGCGCATGCGCCCTCAGACCGCTCAGACTGCTCAACGTCAGGTACTCATCATTCCAACACAGCTCAGATCCTCCGACAGCAGGCCACACCACACCCCTTTATGCACCTTTGTTAATTATTATTTTATAATATGCTTTCATATGACGTAATGTCAGAGAGTGGAGCATGTCGCGCTCTACATGGAAGTAGGAAATGTAAGCTCTCAGTGAATCAATCGGTTCAGAATTAAGCGAGTTAGTCGATTTTGTAGAGAAGTCTGCATCTCTCAATACACATTGTATTTATTTACTAGCGGATCTTGACCTCTCCAATATGGCGGACGTGCAGACGCATAGCGGCGACTTACAGCAGCAGCCAATGAGGTATCTACGTATCTATATGACTGTCAAGCTCGTGGAAACAACTTCCAGGTCACAACACAAAAAAAAAAACAATGCAAAATTGAGAAAGAAGATTTCCACACACGTATTTAAATTCCCAATTTCCATTTATAAGCACATCAAAGAAAATCAGATAACGGGTCGTTTTTTCGTTTTCCATTTTCTATTATCAAAACAAAAATCGGAAAATGGGTCGTTTTCCGTTTTTTGTTTCCCTATTTCTAAACGGTATTTTTGGATTTTGGTTTTCGTTTCAAACGAATCCGATGGTGAGCTGGGTACACGGACCGATTGCTGCAGCCAGCAGCAGCAAAGCAGCGACTTGGCGACGTACAGTGATAAAGTCGCTGCCGGTGTGAGTCCCTAGCAGCGCAACGTGCCTAGCGACAACTGGCCAGTAGCTGGTAGCCTACCTTACGCAACATGCACAGATAAAACTGTGATTTGTTATTGATTGGTTATTCAAGCAGTTCAAAGTCTTCTTTATAGTACTTGTAAGAGTGTTTTTGTGTGTTAACTTATAGATTTGGTAAATGATGATTTTGGCCTTCTTACCCCTTTCGCACGTAACTTATTTTTATAGCGGGTGTTACATGGTTCCTTATGTTTCATTAGCGTTATTAAGCTTCTCATAGTTTTCAGTTAGCATTTGCTATATTTTAATGTTAAATCGTTTCCTCAAAGCTAAAATTAGCTAGAATTTTCCAATATAGTGTCTAATCGCACTGTTTTAGCATACGCGCTAAACGGCTATTCACAACGGTGTGACCGTAGACGCACAAAGGGTTAATGTATGTGCTATTTGATGTGTTGTCACCCTCAAGGTTGAAGTGTATCTGGCAGGACAGGACACCAGAGGTTGCACGTGAAAAAAAAGGAAAGGCGTGCAGGAAACACCAATACACCTTTCTATTTTACAATTCTATTTTATATTGACTACACTTCTAGCGTTGACTGGGAATCAGTCCATGATCCACCGGTCGATCGTAATCACTGGTTGGCGCCCTGTAAGCCGTGCCCCTTACATAGCAGCCAATTCCACCACCACGGTTAATTGTGGTTTTAAACCATTCTTTATGGTCAGAACATGACAAACACTTGCCAAACAGCAGAACATTTCACAAATCTGAGGTAGAACATTTCAAAACAATTATAATGATAAAATCTTTTTCAACATCAAAATATGCATGAGTAAAATTAAGTAAAATCCTTTTCAGTCCTTTTTCCTCAACAAAAATATCGTAATAGAAATAGAATAATTATATCGAACATTTATCGAACATTTGTTATATTTCTATCCAAGAAAATACATCGCGATAACTTGAGTACATACATTCTTAATGCTCTTCCACTTTGTTTTATTCTTATTCTATTGTTTTTCCTCTCTCTCTCTGTGTGTGTGTGTGTGTGTGTGTGTGTGTGTGTGTGTGTGTGTGTGTTTCTGTTTCAGAAAGTGTCATTCTAGAAGTTTGACAGCAAGAAAGGCTCAGTTGACTTTAGTACAGTTGAAAGGTGTTGTTGTTTGAGCATTGTTACTGCAGCTGTGCCATACAGCCTATAAAAGAATTTTTTTTTATCAAGGTTAGTACATTTACTTAACATTTAAATACAGTAGTTTTTATTTTAAGTTTTACATAATACATTTCTTTTCATTTAACTTTATTTAAGTACAGTTTTTTTAACATTTATTTAAGTACAGTAAGGTAAAGTTTATTTCACTTTTAGGTACAATACATTTTAATTAACTACATTTAAGTACAGTCTTTTATTTACCTGGTATTTAAGACAAAGTGTTAATGTTCAAATGTGTATTTACAATGTTTAAAGTGGTTGATAATAATAATAAATATCTTTATGAATAAAACTGCTCCTTTGTTTTTGAACTGCATTAGCTGAATAGTTATCATTATGCTACTGTATTTTTAATGTTGGTCTTATGGTGGTACTGGAGACAAACATTTTCTTCTGAGGTGGTACTTGGTGTAAAAAGTTTGAGAAACTACTGATTTAGGAGACGCGCAAAACGCATTGCAGGCAAAACGTATTGCAGGTAAAAGAACGATATATTGGGGAAAGACCTTAATTTAATAGAACGTCACCGGGCAAATTTTCAGGGGTTAGACAAACCCATACTATTTTAACGGATCATGCCCCAGTCGGGTTTTTTTGGTTTATCGTCTGCAAATGAATATTTTATCACATGCTTATGTTAACCAGTAGGGGAGAAACCATGATTGAACCTATAAGGATGAATTCAGAATCTGCTCTTTTATTCTAACCTTAAAGGCCAGACATTTACAGCCGCTGGGATTGCTAAACATTTCAGGACCTGCAGTTACATCGCCTCAACTGCTGAGGAGCGTCCTCACTGGAAAAGCCTCCACTAGCATTACAGGAATCAGAGGAGCAAAGTGCAGCATGAGTAAAGGTGACTACTGAGTCTATTGGACTTCTCTTAATTCTCTTGACATTTTGGTCCCACTAGGCCCTCTGATACTTTTGACATGATTCATTCGCAGTAAAGAAGTGGATCTACGTAATGATTTGAACACGGGCGTCATCTCTTTATGGTTAAAAAGATAAGAACTTAAGATTGTGTAGCTATAGACCCGTCTCCTTTAATAATTCCAGATGCTGGGTTATATGCCAAAGTACCTGCTCACCGCTGAAAGACATATGACTAAATTAATTGTAATTAATGGTACTACACTCTATCCGCTGTGCAGACGACATCTGTTGTTCATAGGAGATGCAAACCTGACTTCTTCCTTACTACATATTTTTATGTATTTAATAGAATATCAAGAAATCAATTGGCTTAACCATCTTATTGCTCCTCAATGAAAAATGAAATGCAATATCTGTGGACATTTACCTAGTTTCACTTAAATATTTGGGGTTGAGAATTCACTCCTTCTGTACAAACTATAGTCATAGTAAATTATACTTAAAGACAAGAAAGTGTGTGGAAGATTAGACAGATGGGATCACCTTCCAGTTCGCTTTCGGCGCGTGATATCAACAATCAAAGGAATGTATTACCTTATAGAATTTATCAACATGTCTCTCTTTCCCCTCTATTGATTTTTGACAAGTTGCATTCAAAGGGTCTCTAAATTCATATGGGAACAGTAAACGTCCAAGAATTGCTGCCCAACCCTAGAGAGATAGAGGGATATATTATCTGTCCCCACTTAAATTTAGCTTAAGTGGTCTTTATTCTACGATCGCCTGTGGCTATATTTTAATCCTGATGCAGATGTTCATTCCTGCTGCCTTTTGGAAGAGAGCTGGTCCATCCTTATAGGTTTGTGATCTGATTTATCTTTGAATGGTCTGTGCACTTAAATTTTAAATTATGATTTGGACCTATAGTCTCTTACCTGTTGACGGGGTTTGCCCTGTGGAAAAACACACAAAAATGCAAATGAAGTGGCATTGTAATTGTCCTATGGCTTAATAATTTCTCATAATTGGTTGGAGGCGGACCTGTAACCTATCCTGCATGGTCAAAAAATATACACTGAAATAATATTTTGGAGATCATGGTTCACGTCACCTAGGAATTTCTGCAAATCAATATGATTTAACTGGTGCACTTTTTTCTTTATTTCAAATTAGGGGTAATGACAAGCAGTATATGGTCCCTTGGGGACTCAGACTACCTTTACATCTCTCTTCATGGTAGATTCTGGATACATGGGGTAAAACTAAAGGAATGGTGACTAAAGTTTATATTCGGTTTTGATAAAGGCATCACATTTACCTGTCTCCTCAGTTTAATTTGTCTAGGATTTGGAATCAATCAGACAGTGAATTTGAAATAATGTTATCCTTTCATCAAGAACCCTATCATCAGATGTCTGCCATAATCATTCATGGATAGACTATTTGACTCCTAGAAATACTTCATGAAATTATGCTACTTTGTGCCCATTTTGTCCCTAAGATGAGGGTACATAACCACTGATACTTTTATGTATATGGTCTGGGGCTGAAACCTGGGGTGGCAGAGTTCTCTCGGCAAAATGTGGCTTCTGGAACGATCAGATATTCTTTCTGTAATGATCCCCTGTTCCCAACTTTACTCCTAGGAGATGACTCAGACTAGTCCTCCCCGTGTCCAGAAGAGAGCTTTGCTGGTAGTATATAGCTGCTGTGTGATAGGTGGTATCCTAGATGTAGGGGTTACCACACTGTCTCTCCATGAGACAATGGTCCCTGTCTTATCTTGGATATATAACATATGGAGATTTCAGTTTAAGAGTACATGGACAGAGAGGAGTCATTACATTTCTACACACAGTTGTTACCCGGATTAAACCTAGAGATGTGGTTGATGCTGTTTTTTCTTTCTTTTCTTATCTGACTTATGTCATCAGAAATTAAAGATACATCACTGATGCATTTGATATATATTTTTTCGTATCTATCTACATGAATGTTAGTGTGCATATTTTTATCTAGTTAAAGGTTGTGTTTTATATACAAACGTATAGTGGGTACCTAATGACCTTTTTTTTCTTTTCCTCTCATACAAGCCTGTACAATGGGTTGCTTATTATATGTTGATTAGCAAAAACAACTGATCAGCAAAAAAATACACTATCCATGTTTTGTATGGGTTTGTCTGATGTTACCCAAGCTGCCAGATCGTCTATAAAACACAATCCACACACTACATACAATTACTTACTTACTTATTTATTTACTATCCATAGCCGTCTATTTCGGGGATCCCCGACTGCCACCGGTATTCTCGCATAATTGTAGCTTATAGTAATAGGCAAACTATAACAGTATCGAGTTGTGGTGTTTCATTCAGTATCTTCAAGGACATTAAATTACTGAGCTCATTTAACTTGTAATATCATAACGATAACTGCATTGCACTGGGTAAATTGTCATTCTTTATTTCTATTCAAGTTACTGGTAAATCGCTTGTTTGCCTAATTTGGATGCAGTTCAATGTTTAAATGAACTATTTGTTCAGAGGAGACATGATGAAGCTGGTGGACAGGAGGGTAAGCCATCTAGCTAGTTTAGTAAAAAGGAAAAGCTAAATCTAGCTAGCTGGCTAGTCAAAATACAAACAATACAACAAAAACAATAAACGTAATTCAGCCAGCTAACTCAAATTCCGCTAATACAAATCTCCCACTCCTTGCAAACAAAAATACAAACACATAGTTGAAATAAGCAATAAAAATTAGTTGTAGAAAGGATATCTTGCTAGCTAATTTGGCTTTTAACGCATCTCTGCCCAACTGTCATATTAATAATACCTAGCTAGCCATCAAACTAATACAGCCTCATCAATGCCTCTGACCAAATAGTTACCTTACCATGGTGACACTGCAAGCAACTGTTGTGACAATCTTAGTACCTTAGCTTCATAGCTACAAAATTAACATTATAGTTAGCCAGCTTAGGTTGCTAGGTAGTCTGTAGGCCTAGTGAGTGTTTTAGCTAGCTAGTTAGATAAGTGCACGGTCTTGATGCATGTGCTCAGGACTTTTTCTCCTCTCTGGACCACTTTAGAACAGCACCCTCTGTGTTCCGGGACCTCCTGATTTGCACCAAGCACTGGTTGAATATCACTTTCTAAAGTCCAGTACAAATCATGGAACTGATTACAATGCCAACTGGAACTTGGTTGCTTACTTTAGGGAGCAAGGAGTTAGACGGCTCAATTACAAACTGAGGGGGACAATGACTGCCTGTTCACCGGCTGTGCAATCTGCCAGTGGCTGGAGGCAACAATAGCCCATTTGTAATATCTCCATTTGATCATCTTGTACTTAAGGCATAGCACTCCGTCTCTCATCCTAAACAACAAAGCCCATGATAATAAAGACAACCAGATGGGTAAATACCATTTTCTTGTTGTGTTTTCTGTAGTGCTGTAAATGATTTAGGGGATTTTGTATCTGTCCTGCTGTGTCACTTTTCCAACTTCTATGTTTGCATCCCTGTGTTGAACATGATTGATAAGTGTTTCCTTTCTTATTTTGTGATTAGACAATTCAGAGAAAATTAGTCTGCTGGGGAAGGTGACTCTTACAGGCTAAAAAAAAAATACAATTTAAAAAAAAAAAAAAAAGGTATATGGATTTTTAAACTGAAATGATATTTTGTTTTAATCATGCAACGAATAAACGTGCAGGGTCAGAGAGGGAGTGAGTGGAAACCCACTGCTGCAACTCTGGTCAGTGGTTTGTCCTCATGGATGAGGTGTTGGGACAGAGGCATTCCACCACCCCCTCGTCCTAATTGCCTCCATCCCTGAGGGACAACACCAGGCTGGCAGCAGTGGATGACCAGGAGGAGGAGGAAGAAGCCAGGCCAGCGGCAGGAAAGAGAAAGAGAGAGAGAGAGATGAGCTCCTAGAACTACTGATATGAGATTGCAGAGAGAGGGCAGAGGAGAGGAGAGCACAGAGAGCAGAGAAAGAATGGATATGCTCTTCTCTACTTGAGAGATTAGTTGAAAAAAATGAAATAAAATTGAATGAATTAAAAATAAAAAAAGTATGTGTTCAGTATGTTGTTTATTTCATTTCAGCAATCTGGAACTATTACAACATAAAATATATACACAATGCAAATACAATACAACAAAGAACTTATATAAAAGGGTGTCTGTAATGTCCTTAAAAACTTCTAAATATATATTATAAATAAGTGTGTACATTTTCATGTGTATTCTGTTCAGCTGAGCAGGAGTCCCTGGTGGTGCTGCTGCACCTGGATGGGCTTGCCAATAAAGACCCTGGTGTCTTCTGTCAGTGGGACATCACCTGGGGTGGTCTCCAGAGTGCGTTTTGGGATGCATCTCCCACTGTCCACCGCATTGTCCATCGCCTGGGTTTGCAGGGCTGAGGCAATCGAAGGGCTGCCATGTCACTAAGATGTTTTCAGAAAGAGGCAAGAATAAAGACAGTGCATACAAAATACTACTTCACAACCCTATTTTGATAAAGGAAATCTGGCCACAAAATATTTCAACAGGCAAAACTGTTCTACAAAACGTTTTAAATAAGTAGAAATTACAGCTTTACAATTCTTTTACTTGCCTGTTAAAATAGTCATGGTCAGCGGGGTACCTCCTCCAGGGCAGACACCTCTACAGACAGCTGGTCACCAGTGAGCACCACTGACCGTCTTCAAACCATTCTCCCCCTCATCCTCCACCCACATCCTCCACCACATCCTCCTCGGGCTCATCCTCTGGGGGCCACGATGTCCCACCAGCCCCAAGGCAAATGTTATGGAGGACGGCACATGCTGTTATGACCTGAAATGGTAAAATGGTTAAAAAAAAAAAAAAAAAGAAAAGAAATTATATCTCGTGAAAAATAATTCATCCTGTTTGATTTACTCTTCTTCAGTATTCCTGTTGAGTGATTACTTACGTGAGGTACAAAGGCGTGGTGCACCTCCAGGGCTAGCAGGAAGATGGCCCGAAACCTGGTCATCATCCCAAAAGCAACGCTCTATAATGGAATGTGCCCTGGAATGATGGCCATTGAAGTGCTGGGCTCCCACCTTGTACTGGCCTCTTGTAGGGAGTGATGAGGGGAGTGAGTGCTGGAGGCACAGCTACCCTCCGTCTGCGAGGATAAAGTGCCCTGGAGGAGGGTAGAGTGAACTCCTGTAGAGTGGGCTGTGGCCGAGCACTCTTCGTGAGTCATGGACTGACCCAGGCCAGCCCACGAGGTGTCGATGAAGGCCCTGATGGTCACAAACAGCCTGCAGGACAATGGATGGGAACAGTTTCCTGTTCCTGTAGCACTGACCATCAGGGCCGCTCGGTGGCTTGATGCGGACATGGCAGCCGTCAATTGCTCCAGCTGCTTTCAGGAAGGCTCTGTGCCTTGCCAGCCCCTGCAAACCCACGGGATACTGCCTCCAGGTCTTCCGGGGTCTTGGACGGTGGATGACCTTGTGGCGAATGGCCACAACCTCCTCAGTGACTCTGTGGACGATGCGGTGGACAGTGGACGAGGCATTCCAAACACTTTGGAGACCACCCTGTATGATGCCCCACTTGCCAGCCAGAAAAGAAACACCAGGGTCTCAATTGTGGCACCCCATCTGTGTCTCCGTTCCTGGTTAAGAAGGTCCAGCAGCTTTGCCAGGGCCTCCCTGCTCAGCCGAAAATCAGGCCGTGTGTCCTCCTGGTTAAAAAACCTGTCCAGCACAGGAACACGTAAATTTACCCTGCAGTACAGGGGGTCTGGGCTGGTTTAGGGAAGAAGGAGAAGAAAAACTGTTAAATACACAATAAAATGACTACATTTTCCAGCTAATCCAAGGGGTTTAAATAGTTTATTTAGAGTAAGAGTAGGAGAATGTTCTCAACCCATGAAGAAACACTTAATCCTTCAGTTTATCACAAACATTCACATTCAAAATCAACACATTTTGAGATACATGGTTTTCACTGGACAGGAAGGGTATGAAAAATAGTACCTCGAGTTTGTACTTAGGTACAGTACATGAGTAAATGTACTTAGTTACATTCCACCACTGGTTATTTTAAATATGAAATTATATTGTCAAAGTTAAATGACATTAGCCATACATTAACTAACTGTTGTTAACTAGCTAATGATAACATTATTGTTGGCTAAAAGTAGGGGAGAAGCCGGTCGAAAGTAACATGGGGCTAAAGTAACACCTGTTTTCTCCAGAGTACAACGATGATAGACACACATCCTAAGGTCAGCACATAGGGCATTTTAACCTTCATCTATCTGCCTAACATCTTCCTGTTATGTCCTCTCTTATCACAGAGTTATAGCCGATGAGCGATTTTTTGACGTTTCTTTGTAAATTTCATTAGCGGTTGATTTTTTTTGAGTATCAAAGAGTGTTTTTTCATGTAGAGGGTTCAACTTCATGTTTATTCAGTAGATCACATTTGCAAGATAGAAACCTTATAAAAAATGAAAAGACTTACTGCTCTCAGCCTGAGATACATCACCCGCCCGGCGCCATCAGTGAAGCATCTCCATTTCCTCTAATAAATGATAAAACAAAAAAAAATGAAATTAAAATTTCTGGCTCCATCTTTTAGCTAGCTAGCTAGCTGTGTCCCGATTTTTAACTGCAGCTGTCAAGGTTGCTAGGCGACATTTCTCAAAATTATGTTGTAGTTTATTCCCCAAACACCTGAATAGTCTTTCCAACTTTCTGTAATGAATTTAAGGTGGGAGTAACTGACGTTAACTCTGGCTATTTATTAAATTAGCGAACGTTACTGTTGTCCAAAGTAAGCTAGTAACACTCTGCTCCCAACGATAACTACTATGCAATAGATAAACTATTCATTCATCACATTACCTCTGCTTCCCGTTTTCCTCCTCTTCTTTTTTTTTTTTTCTTCCTGGGCACCAGGGGCTTTGCTCTTTTGACATGATATATACTGTATATATATATATATATATATATATGAATTAGGCTACTGATGTTATGTTAATCGTATCATGTTTCACGGGCAGTGTCACCCACTAGTTCAGATAACTCGCCCATCCCCCACAATCAGGTAAGTCTAACTGGGGGCGGTGATGCGCGGGGTGATGCTGTGGGCAACCCAGAAAATAGGCTATGTAGTTATGTTGTTGTGGGCTTTTTGGTAATATTTCAAAATAATAGTATTAAGAAAATAATAAAAGTTAAAAATTTTGAATTTTTCCTTCCCATATTTGGCGAGCCCCAATGGATGGACGGCGCCCCTAGCATTCGCCTATACCACGAGCCGGCTCTGGTTGTATTGTACCTCACTTGTAAGTCGCTTAGGATAAAAGCATTTGCCAAATGAATAATTGTAAAAAATCTGACAGAACATGTTTCAATGAGCCGTGTCCAGCCATGTCATTGGCTAGCCAGCTAAAATCAGTTTATTGTGTGGCTTGAAGAAGATAAGCTACTTGTAAAGTTTGCGTTTTTGCAATTTCTGGTCAGCATATTTTACCACAGCCACATCCATCTCAACAACTGTGCTAAATCTTACATGAAACCAAGGTGCGAAATTCGGGGGGGTCTCGGGGGGTCCAAGACCCCTTGATTGACACTTGAGACCCCCTGAAAGCCTCAACAGCAAAATTTGGGGGGGTCTCTGGAAAAATCTTTAAAAAGTTATTTGTCATAGTTACAATCTGCGTACAGCTCTGCATCCATCTCCACGCCCATTACTTTTGTGTGAATCACTCATGAACTCGTCATTGCATGGATATGGAACACACATCACAAAAAAGAGCAGAACTGGAGCTTTGTAATGATGCTAGTTACATATTTGTACATATACCAAAGTAATCACGTTATGAAGACAGATCAAACTTCTGCAAAGTAATATCTTTACTAATTTCTTCACCCATTTTCACTCCTGCTTCTCGCTTAAATAAGTCAGGACATCCTAGCGCTTATCAACATAAACAGCAGAACTTACCCTTTCAATGATACTAGTTGTTTCTCTGGGCGACAAAGCGTTGTCGAGTAATCCGGTTTTTGAAATCACAGCAAATTTCTGCATTGTCTCAACATAGGGCTGACATTGTGCATTGAGCTACACTGTGTATGTGTACTGTGTGTATTGTATATAGATAGGCCTATATGTTGTTTTAATTCATTTTTAATTCTCTTTCTTACTTATGTACACTGTGGTATAGGAGAAGCGGTATTTCATTCTTGATGGCACGCAAGTGCATGATAAAAATGACAATAAAGGAAATCTTGAAATTACACCCCACTTTGTATGAAAAATAAAATAATGTATTTGCTTTTCATTGCAATGATTCAAAAGTTGTGGTGCAAAGACGTGTGCAGGTTTTCATAAAATAAAGCATATTCTTCATCCAATGATTCGGTGACAAGACTTCAGTGAATAAAACAATGACATTGCAGGGCATAGTTGTTTGCGTGGTTGTGTAGCCCTGTGAGTGGCCTTATTGTTAACGATATAAGCCTTGGTGATGTGTGTGCAAGCGTGTATAGCCTAGTTGATTGCCTTGCATCCATGAAATCTTCCATATTGCGTATTGAGTCTGTGTAAGACTACAGCATAACACTGGAGCACTCGGTATGGGCATACCTGCCAACACTCCCATTTTTCCTGGGTTTCTCCCGTATTTCAAGGCCATCTCCCAGCGCTCTCCCGTTTTGTTGTTTCTCCCGGGAAACTCCCGTAATTTGCACAGCAAACTTTAATATGAATAATCGTTATACAAGGATCCATGGGGATCACGCAGGGGCGGAGCTTGCCTTTCCTGCCGATGGGTGCGAATGATCAGAATCAGTGGAACAGTGGGTGTTCTTTTTACGCACACAACTTTCTGTCCCTGATAGTCTATAGACTACCAAGGAAAACATGTTTGCACACTGAAGTACGCTATTTCTAGACAGCATCTGTCCTAATTAAGTCGTAGTTTAGGCTAGACAATTTGTTTGGTGGGAAATGAAATCAATGATCCACTAATTCAAAGTCAGTGAATTACATGAAATCATTTTTATTAGCTTATTATGTTCATCTGTTAGTGCGTGTGTGTTTTCTTTATTTACTGCAAACATAACAAACACATATGCTAGAGCACACGCAGGCCGTAGCCATAATCATCATGCGCCAAGCGCAAATAACTGAACTGTAAGGTAAAGAAAAGAAAAAAAGACATAGAACAGATTTAATTTTCAACATATTAAGTGTAGCAACATCAACCTGTCAAATTCACCTTGCGACATTTCATTCCTGCAGACTTGTTGACCACCTTATCCAAATCGATATTTGCAGCTAACTATCTTTCAATAAAAGTAACGCAAGTTGTGAGAGCGCTCCTTGCCCATGGTGGCATGCAAGTAAGTTTTTAACAGCGCCTTACTCACAGGAATTGTGAGGTGTATTTTGTAAAGGGCAGCCAGATTTGGGAACGCTCGATTCATGTCATTGGCTATAAGAAAGGCTAAAATCTGGCGGTGGAGAGCTCATCCATCTCCAGATTTCTGCACATTTCGCAAAAGGAGCAGTATTCATCAGGAACATCAGAAGCAGAAACATCACTACTGTAATATATTGCCAACTCGTGTATACTTTGGACTGACTCGAATTAAATAAGTGTTTCAGGTTAAGCGCCTGATATTTCTTGGCCATAGATCTCGTGTCTGAAAATCGCTCAAGAACGTTGCAGAACCCGAGCTTTAATTGTTTGTTTACAGGTACAGAGCATAGTGCAACGTATTTCTCCCTCTGCAGGCAGCCATGAGGGTGTGTGTTTTTAGAGGGGACAGCTGCTAGGCTGATCTACAATCTCCCCAAGTTCTCCGCGTCACCCCCTTACTGAGATCCCTCCACTGGCTCCCAATCGCAGCCAGGATCCGCAAGACCTTGACTCTCACCTTTTCTGCTGCAAGAAAGACTGCCCCAACCCACCTCCAGGACCTTATCCTACCCTACGCGCCCGCTCGTCAACTTTGCTCTGCTACATCCGGACGCCTCGCTCCACCCACCAACAGAACGAAAGGCCCACGATCCTCTGCAACGACGCTTTTCCATCATCACCCCCCAGTGGTGGAATGAACTCCCCACCCCCCTGAGAACAACTCCTTTACCCCAACCCTTCAGACGTGCGCTGAAGACACACCTCTTCAGACTCTACCTGGACTAATACCTCTGCTACTTTGACCTTGTAACTTTGACGTTGTAAATCTGACTCCTGTCTTGTACTTGTTGCTCACTTACCTAGGTAGTATAGCGGTACTTTATTGTTCCTGTAATTGTATTTGATATGCAATCCTAGTTCAGATTAGTTGGCTCGCAACACTGACCTTGCGCTCAGCTTCAGCACTATTTGCATTGTATGACCTGTACACATCTTGCTCTTGTGCCTGTTGTTTGCCCACTATTTGCACTTTGTACGTCGCTTTGGATAAAAGCGTCTGCCAAATGAATAAATGTAAATGTAAATGTATCGATTAAAATCTTTGATTAAAATCCACCAGGAACTGTGGTTAACGTGTTTGTTGAGCACATCTTTAAAAGTGATCATAGTGTAAGCTACCAACGCTGCTGACTCCAGAATTTATTTTTGCTAGCCGTGGGGCTCGGCCATGGGTGCCCGGCACCCACGGCACCCATTGAAGCTCCGCTAGTGGGATCACGTGACCCGGCTGGTGACGATGGCTGCCTAAGCTTTCCACTCACATCCTGCCTGCCTTAATTTGTATTTTAGACAGTACACAGCCTAACCCATCACACCTGTCCTGTTGAGACGACAATCTCTGAACTCTCCGGAATGTCCCAGACTGCAAGAAAGAGGCTGTCCTCCCTTGTGGCATCGCCCACAAAAGAAGGGAAAACTCTCCGGTCGAGCTCGTAGCCTTTTTGGAAAATAGTCTGGAAAAACAGCGCCAGTCTTTCAGTAACCAATTCCAGACAGCAGAAGCCAATTTTAAACTTCTGGAAGACAAACTAATCTTGGAGGTCACGCAACTGCGTGGGGAGATTAAAGGCGAATTGAAAACAATAAATACGGAACCCTCTGCCATTCAGGCTAAGCTATCTGGTAACATGGCGACCGTGGCTCGCCTCACCACTAAAGTAGACGCACTAGAACAGTGTTTCCCAACCCTACTCTGGCGGCACACTGTCCTACATGTGTTCTATCTATCCTTGCTGCTTGATTAAATCAGGTGTGCTCAGCTAATCAAACGTGCCACTGATGAGTTCAGTCAGGTAGGTAGAGCAAGGATAGATAGAAGATATGCAGGACAGTGTGCCGCGAGGAGTAGGGTTGGGAAACACTGCACTAGAACACAAGTTAGTAGAAGTAGAGGATCGGAACCGTCGCAACAATCTCAGGATTGTGGGGCTACCAGAGGGAATTGAAACCCCACACGCAGCAGCCTTCCTCATGGCCTCCTTACCTTCCACACCTCAAAAATAAAAGCATCGAAATAATGCGAGCGCATAGGGTATACAACAAAGGCAGCCGTGGGGGCCAATGACAGACTGCAATCCTTGATTTTTAATCTTCTTGATATACTGATCACAACTCATTCTGCAAGATGCTAGGAAGAAACCGTTGAAGCTGGCTGGGAACGACATCCGTTTCTTTCCGGACTTTAGCAACGTCACTGCACAGAAGCGTAAAAGTTTCTCCCAAGTTATCGGTTTGGCTCGAGCACAGGGATTGCAGGCATTTTTGTTGTATCCAGTATCCCTGAAACTTCAGTGCCACGGCGAAGACCACCTTTTCAGCTCACCAGCGGAAGCGATGGGTTTCCTGTCCTCTCTGCCTAGTTCTGCGCTCGCTCTCAACCTGCGCCGGATTGCAATGAGGAGATGCAGCACAGCAACGAGTTCTTTAATTGGCTAAGCATCGAGTGACACTTTTTGTATCTTTTTGCCCATAACATGGGGCTGTTAAATGAGGTTGTGAACATGGTGCTACACTTTACCTGTAATTTTTTTTAGATATATCTTTAATAGTAGTCTAATAAGCACCTGCTATTCTGTTTAAATGGCCACTTTATTGGCAATAGTTGTTACCCTGTTCATAATGCTGGCTGGATTTATTAATAGGTTATTCAGTTATTATTGTGTGTACAGTTTGGGGAAAGGCTAATAGGCAGGTACTGTAAGATGTTCATTTCATGCTGAGGAAAGGGGGTGGGATGGGGCAGACAAGCTATTAGCCTGCATCCAACTTGGCCACGGATTTAGATTTCTGGGGGTGGGGGGTACCGGAATTACGTCTATCCCAGGCCAGTAGTTCGCATGGGGAAGGGTTTAGGGTTATGGGGAAATTCTGGTTCTATAGTAGTTGTACAGGCTCAATGTGGGGGTGGTATGGGAGACTGGGCTCGATATAATAATAGTTTCTTTCAATGTAAAAATAGTTTCTTTCTAATTCCTTTCTCTGGTGGTTACAATGGTGGCATGTCCATGTGCCTTGCTATCGGGTGTATTGCATGCTTCAACTTTACCTGGGACACTTATGATTAGTCTGTCTTTTATGTCTGCGAACGTTCGCGGTTTAAATGGACCTCACAAGAGAACGAGCGTTTTAGATTTGTTTCATAGAAAGAAAATTGATATAGTCGTGCTTCAAGAGACGCATCTCTTGCAGAAGGACGTCAGGAGACTGAATAATAAATATTACCGTATACTGATCTCCTCATGTTCGAGCTCTAAAACTAGAGGGGTCGCGATTGTGGGGAAACGCACCCTAAAATTGACTTGGGGAAGGGAGTGACACCGAGGGTAGGATCGCATTTGTAAAAACAATGATATGCGGCAGGAAAATTGCATTTGTGAGTGTTTATGTATATAGTTTTCTTTGATAATTTAATTAAGACTGTATTAGATTTGTCAGGGTTCTGGTCGTTGGGGGCGATTTTAATGCGGTATGGGAGCACTCACTGGATAAGACTGGTTCAGTGGCAGGGAGGAATCAACAACTGGCATCCATGGCACTAAGAAGGTGGGCATCGGATGTTTCAGTAATAGATATATGGCGTACATTAAATCCCACAGCTAGGTCTTATTCTTTCTTTCCAAACAGACATAATACTTACTGGAGGATCGATTATATTTTTGCATCCAGGGACATACTTAAAGATGTTGCCGATATAATATTAATACCTGTTGCTCTCTCAGATCATAGATTTGTCAAGTGTTCGATACAGCTATCAGAATTATCGGGATGAGCGGCTAAATGGCGTTTCAACACCACTTTGCTGCGGAATGTATCGTTTAAATTACAGTTCAAAGAACAGCTGGAAGACTTTTTACGTTTTAATAAAGGTTCCGTAGATGATCCTCTGATAATTTGGGAGGCAGTTAAAGGTTTTGTCAGAAACAATGTGATTTCTTACTCCTCCAATTTAAATAAAACTCGGTTACATAGAATTCATGAACTTGAAAATCATTTAGGGCACTGATTCTCAGTGGTACGCGGGCTCCCTCTAGTGGTACGCAGAGGAATCACTGAATTAAATATAAATTAAATAAAATTAATTTAAAAACATGTAATACTATCAAACAAACTACAATGAATGAAGATATCTTATCAACTGATGACTAAAATGAGATACAAATTAAGTTCAGGCTTTTAAAAAGTTTGCAGGTGCTTCTGGGTAGCCGTAGCGTTAGTTTGAAACTGCTGCTGACATCGACTGTTAGCTACAGTAGCTGCTACAGGTTGTGATGGCAAGAGGTGGAGGTGGCTAAATGATGAAAAGTTCGACGAAACTGTTATCGTGGCTTCAATCTGGGAAGAGAAGTGCGGATCAGGAGGAGAATGTTTCAAGCACGAGAACTGAAGAGGACGAGAGTGAACCGAGCACAGGTGCTAACAGTGGCTACTTTGGTAGTGCCGGTGAAGTCACCAGAGCATCTGCTAGCAGCAGCCAACGGTACAAAACGGTGAGGAAATATGACTCGAACTACATCAAATTTGGATTTATTTGGAGCGGGAGAGAGAAAGAGCCCAGGCCGCAGTGTGTGGTATGTGGCAAAGTTCTTAGCAATGAATGCATGAAACCATCGCATCTCAAACGGCATCTTACAACCAAACACACGGCGCTTAAGGACAAACCAGTGGATTTTTTTTTTTTTCTACGAAAACATGATGAACTGAAGCAGTCAAAGTCCACCATTCAATCCTGTGGTACACCCATAATCAAAGCACAGGAAGCTTCATATCGTGCCAGCCCCCGGATCGCCAAAGCCGGTAAGCCGCACACAATTGGGGAACAACTGTGTCTACCTTTAGCCAAAGAGATGACACGCATCATGTGTGGAGAGAAAGCTGCCAAAGAGTTAAACTTGGTGCCGCTTTCAAACGATACTGTGTCACGGAGAATAAAAGACATGGCTGACGATGTTAAAAAAACCAAGAGTTTATCCAAGAGAACGGACTGGACTGGAAAAAGTGTGTGGGAGTGTGTACAGACGGCGCGAGGGCTATGACAGGTCGTAACAGTGGAGTAGCAGCTCGCATCCGAGAGGTGGAACCTGAGATGCGCTGGACTCACTGCAGCATCCATCGTGAGGCGCTGGCAGTGAAGAAGATGCCTGATGACCTGAAGTCTGTGTTGGACTCTGCTGTGAACTTCATTAAGGCCAGACCAATGAATGCTCACTTATTTCATGTGCTCTGCAAGGAGATGGGCAGTAAGCATGTCCAACTCTTGCTTCATACTGAAGTAAGGTGGCTTTCAAGAGGAAAGGTGCTTTCGAGGCTTTTCGAATTGCACAGAGAGGTCCAGATGTTCTTACAGGACACAAATTTCCCCTTGTCAGACATTTTCGAGGATACTGTGTGGCTCAGTCAGCTGGCATACTTGTCTGACATTTTTTTCACGTTTAAACGAACTGAATTTGGGACTACAGGGACTCTCCATCAATGTCTTTGACGTGCAGGACAAAATCAATGCGCTGCTGAAAAAGTTGGAGTTATTTGAAATCAAAGCCAAGACAGGTGATGTTTCAGCTTTCCCTGCTTTGGAGAGTTTTCTGTCTGACAATGACCTGGCGCTTGATGATGGAGTCAGGGAGAACATCGCTGCACACCTCGTGTCGCTCAGACAACAGTTCCGTGATTATTTCCCAGTGATGCCTGAGGCTGAAGCTAGCAGCTGGATGAGAAACCCTTTCAGCATCGACACCTCTCAAATGGCTTCAGAGGACTTAACTGTTGGTGAGCAGGAGAGTTTAATAGAGTTGTCTTGTGACGAAACATTGAAGGCAGCTTTCAGAAAGCAGACATCGTTGGACTTTTGGATAAAGCAGCACAGTGAATACCCTGTGCTTTCCGACAAGGCCGTGCGCTTTCTCCTTCCTTTTGAGACCACGTATCTGTGCGAGAAAGGCTTCTCTTCACTTGTTGTCATAAAAACAAAGTACAGAAGCAGGGTGGATGCTGAGCCAAACCTGAGACTGAAGCTGACCTCCATTGACCCAGACATCGCAGGACTGTGTTCACAGAGGCATGCACACCCATCACATTAAGCTCATGTAAGTTGTCACCAACATGATGTGTGTGTGTGTTTTAATTAAGTACAGTTGTTATTCTTAATGCTCTTCCTCACTTTTGTTTTATTCTTATTCTTATTGTTTCTTCCTCTCTCTCTCTCTCTCTCTGTGTGTGTGTGTGTGTGTGTGTGTGTGTGTGTGTGTGTGTGTGTGTTTCTGTTTCAGAAAGCAGTCATTCTAGAAGTTTTGGACACAGCAAGAAAGGCTTCGGTTGACTTTAGTACAGTTGTTATGTTACAGCTGTTACTGTTACTTGCAGCTACACATACAGCCTGTGTTAATTTTTTTTATCAAGTACAGTACATTTTTTACTTAACATTTAAATACAGTAGTTTTTATTTAAGTTTTAAGTACAATACATTTTCATTTAATCTTTATTTAAGTACAGTTTTTTTAACATTTATTTAAGTACAGTACAGTTTTTATTTCACTTTTAGGTACAATACATTTTAATTTAATCATTATTTAAGTACAGTTTTTTTATTTACCTGTATTTAAGCACAGTGCAGTGTTAATGTTCAAACTGTGTATTTACAATGTTTAAAGTGGCTGACAATAATAATAAATATTCTTATTAGGAATAAAACTGCCTCGTTTTTGAACTGTGCATAGCTGTAGCTGAATAGTTAGGCCTACTATGCTACTGTATTTTAATGTTGGTCTTTATGGTGGTACTTGGAGAGCCAAATATTTTCTGAGGTGGTACTTGGTGTAAAAAGTTTGAGAACCACTGATTTAGGGAGACGCGAAAACGCATTGCAGGCAAAACGCATTGCAGGCAAAAGAACGTGATATGGTCAGGAAAGACCTTAATTTAATAGAACGTCACCGGGCAGAATTCCTCTTTCATAGGGTTAGACAACGATACTATTTTAACGGATCATGCCCCAGTCGGCTTTTGGCTTTACGTCTCCGTGCAAATGAACATTTTACCGATATTGCTGCAGTTAAATCAGTAGGGGGAGAACTGCTTACTGAACCTATGCGGATGAATTCAGAATTTCGTTCTTTTTATTCTAACCTTTACAAATAGGATATTTCTTACAGTCAAAGGGATTGCGAACATTTCCTTCAGGACCTGCAGTTACACGCCTCTCAACCGAGGAGTCGTCCTCACTCGGAGCCCCCATTACATTACAGGAATCAGAGGAAGCGGTGCGCAGCATGAGTAAAGGCAGATCACCAGGCCTGGATGGGATTCCTCCAGAATTCCTCTTGACATTTTGGTCCCAATTAGGCCCTCTGATACTTGACATGATTCATTCGGCAGTAAAGAAGGGATCTTTTACGAATGATTTGAACACGGCGGTCATCTCTTTATGGTTAAAAAAAGACAAGAATCCGCAAGATTGCGGTAGCTATAGACCCGTCTCTTTAATTAATTCAGATGCTAAGCTATATGCCAAAGTACCTGCTCACCGTTTAGAAAGACATATGACGAAATTAATTGTAATTAATGGTACTTCACACTCTATCTCATTATGTGCAGACGACATCTTGTTGTTCATAGGAGATGCAAACCGATCTCTTTCCTCTTTACTACATATTTTTACAGATTTTAATAGAATATCAGGTTATAAAATCAATTGGCTTAAATCATCTTTATTGCCCCTCAATGAAAAAATGAGAAATGCAAATATCCCGGTGACATTACCTGTAGTTTCTCACTTTAAATATTTGGGGGTTGATAATCTACCCTTCTGTACAAACCACAGTCACAGTAAATTACACTTAAACATTTAAGAAAGTGTGTGAAGATTTGGACAGATGGGATCACCTTCCCAGTTCGTTTCGGGCGCGTATATCAACAATCAAAGTGAATGTATTACCTTGGGTGAATTTTATCAGCTCTATGCTCCCTCTTTCCCCCTCTATTGATTTTTGGGACAAGCTGCATTCAAAGGTCTCTAAATTCATATGGAACAGTAAACGTCCAAGAATTAAGCGTTCAACCCTGCAGAGAGATAGGAGGGATAGAGGTTTATCTGTCCCCAATTTTAAATTTTACGCATGGTCTTTTGTTCTACGATCGCTCTGTACATGGTTTAATCCTGATGCAGATGTCTCTTGGCGTCTTTTGGAAGAGAGGCTGGTCCATCCTTATAGGCTTCAGGATCTGATTTATTCAAATGTTCCACTTAAATTTTCTAAATTAAGATTTGGACCTATAGTCTCTTACCTGTTGACGGTTTGGCGTCCTGTGGAAAACACACAAAAATGCAAATGAAGTGGCATTGTAATTGTCCTATATTTAACAATTTCTCATAATTGGTTGGAGGCGGACCTGTAACCTATCCTGCATGGTCAAAAAAAAATATACACTGAACAATATTTTTGGAGATCATGGTCTGCGCTCGTTCCAGGACTTACAAAATCAATATGATTTACCTGGTGTGACTTTTTTCTTTTATTTTCAAATTAGGGCAGCTTTACGTGCATATGGGGTCCCTTGGGGACTCAGACTACCTTTACACCCTCTTCATGGTATTCTGGACACAGGGGGTAAAACTAAAGGAATGGTGACTAAAATATATTCGGTTTTGATAAAGGCATCACATTTACCTGTCTCCTCTAGTTTAATTTGGTCCAGGGATTTAAATCAATCAGACAGTACAATTTGAAATAATGTTATCCTTTCATCAAGAACCCCATATCATCAGATGGTTCATTACAATTTCATTCATAGACTATATTTGACTCCTAGGAAACACTTTCTTATGAAATTGGTAGCTACTTCTTTGTGCCCATTTTGTCCCTAAGATGATAGTAATATAACCACTGATACCTTTATGCATATGGTCTGGGGCTGTCCTGGGGTGGCAGAGTTCTGGCAAAATGTGGCTTCTGAACGATCAGATATTCTTTCTGTACGGATCCCCTGTTCCCCAACTCTTTTACTCCTAGGAGATGACTCAGATCTAGTCCTCCCCTGTGTCCAGAAGAGAGCTTTGCTGGCAGGCGTTACAGCTGCTAAAAAGATAGTGGCACTTAGATGGAAGTCACCACACTGTCTCTCCATGAGACAATGGTCCCTGTCTTATCTGGATATATAACATATGGAGATTTCAGTCGCAAGAGTACATGGAGCCAGAGAGGAGTCAATACATTTCTCATACACAGTTGTTACCCGGATTAAAACCAGAGATGTATGATGCTGTTTTTTCTTTCTTTCTTATCTGACTATAGTTTACCAGGGCCTGGGGGGGGGGGTTATTGCTAATGTACTGATGTACGATATATATTTTTTTCTTTTTGTGTATCTATCTACATGCGTGAATGTTAGTGCATATTTTTTACCTTGTTGAAGGTTGTGTTTTATATACAAATGTATAGTGGGTACCTAATGACCTTTTTTTTTTTTTTTTCTCTCTCTCTCGGTACAAGCCTGTACAATGGGTTGCTTATTATATGTTGATTAATAAAAAAACAACTGATCACAAAAAATACACGGATCCATAAGTTTTGTATGTTTGTCTGATGTTACCCAAGCTGCCAGATCGTCTATAAAACACAATCCACACACTACATACAATTACTTACTTACTTATTTATTTACTATCCACAGCCGTCCCCCCCGGGGGGATCCTCGACTGCCACCGGGTATTTCGCACACTAGCTATAATAGTAAACTATAACAGCACGAGTTGTAGCCTATTCAGTATCTTCAAGGACATTAAATTACCGAGCTCATTTAACTTGTAATATCATAACGATAACTGCATTGCACTGGGTAAATTTAGTACTGGCCCGTAAGTTACTGAATTCAATATGAAATACCTAAAATTTCTGATTTGTAAAGGATTTGATTAATGGTTAAGTTAACGACAGCCGTGCTCGTGAGTCACGTTCATCATCAGAACAAACACGATTGGCTGGAAAGACGTCACGTGAGAAGAGATGCACAGACGTAGGATGATCGTGTCGGGAAATGAATTAAAATAAGAAAGCCTGATTACAAAGACTGATTACAACTACTTATACTTAGTGTCATAAAATTATCAAATTGTCGTATATTATGGGACTTCTGGCATTATTGATCGTACATCGTACAGAGAGCAAAATTATCGTACAAATACGATAATTATCGTACATCTGGCAACGCTGAAGCAGCTGTCACAATTCCCTGTTTGGAGAGAAGCTGCGCTTGCGCGAACATGACGTAAACGGGGCTTAATATCGCAGCAAGCCAGTTGTGTTAAGGGAAGCAATTCATACATTACAGGGGAATATTTAACAGGCCCTCCAACGAAGTCCGTCGCCTTCTCTGTTCCAAATATTCGGTTAACACGGAAAAAAACGGTACAAGCAGAGCCAGAGTGGAATTTCATATACCGAAGAGCAGCGGCTGGTAAACAATATTGCGGACTATTATTTTGCATTTCCGCAGCTTCGCTCATACACACCCGTACACGCTGATGGCGGTCACTGTGGAGGAGTTATACCGTAACTATGGGATCCTTGCAGACGCTAAGGATAACCTGAACCAGGTGAGTGCAGATGCGTGCAAGCTAACTGTTCAGTTGTGGACCACGGGAGAATACACGAATGTATTGTTTGCCCTTAATGGACCGTAAATCGCTTGTATAACAAGTGAAAAAGAGCCCTTCGAAGGCCATAGTTTAGCGGCAAACCACGAGCTGCAAGTCCGAGGATTTAGTGGGGACCGTAGGCCCATTACGAACGATTTGTTAAAATTGTGGCAATCTAGCATCTAAGAGTATAGGCAAATCTTTCCCCCGGTATACATTAAATGCCAGGAAATTAACTCGTTAACTACCAAACCAAATTGGCTAACCTAAGCTCGTTGGATCGTCTCTGTGGTGGATATGTAGCGACTGATTAGGTCGCTGCCTGGGTAAACCGAGCATCAGTTAAGTAGCTCAGTTGGAACGAAAAGCAGCAGTTGGGATTACTCTAGTTAAGATATCCAGCTAGTCAGCTCTTGTTTGTAGCGGCTAGGTAGTCTACCTTGTTAAATCTGCGTTCTTGGTTGACAGATGGAAGGAACGTTGCCCGCGGGACAGATTTTTGATGTTTTCTAATTGCCTTTGCAGCACAAAGATGCATATCAGGCAATCCTGGACGGCGTGAAAAGTGGTCCAAAGGAGAAGCGTCTGGCCGCTCAGTTCATTCCCAAATTCTTCAGTAACTTCCCAGAACTGGCTGACGCAGCAATCAACGCTCAGCTTGACCTGTGTGAGGATGAAGACGTCTCGGTAAGTTATTTGGGCAAGGGTGGGGGTGCTGAAATCACCAGTCTTGATATGCAGAACCATTTCAAGAAGAAACTTTGACCTTTCCTCTCGATACATAACGGATATAATCTTGCTGTGCATTGTTGGAAAGTGGCAAGTGACTGCCCCCCCCCTTCTTTTGCCGTCTCTTGTGACATTCCAAAATCCCCGTAGATTCGTAGGCAAGCCATCAAGGAGCTCCCCCGGTTTGCCGCTGGAGAGAACCTGCCTAGGGTGGCAGACATACTGACACAGCTTCTTCAGACAGGTAATGAGGGCTTCTCCAAAGAGGGCCCTGCTCACCATAAGTATCTGTTGTCAAGCCATACAAAGGACAGGTTCATGTTGTCCTATGCTGTGATGTGGTGTTGTGGCCTTTCCTCTGTTTTCTCTGGTCTTCCAATAAAAGTCATGGCTTGTCCGCCTTTGCATGCAAGCAAGAAATATCAAGAATATCTATCTACGGGCACTGTTTGCTAAGTACAATTTGACTTGTCTTACACTTTTTCACATGCAGTTCCACAAACCTATTTTTTTGTTCCTCCAGATGATTCTGCAGAATTCAACCAGGTTAACGTTGCCCTGATCTCAATTTTCAAGATTGACGCAAAGGGTATACCTCCTTATTTCATTCTTTTTTTTTTAATTTCTTTTGCCATGGGAAATTTCTTTTGTACCTCATGTGATACATCTTTCTAAGAGATGAAAGAAGCGCTCCGTGTGCATAGTGGTTTGGGTAATTCTTGGGTTTGCCAAAAGCAATCTGGTGTACTGCATGGAATCTGCTTTCTTGTGGCTTCTGTCCAGTGTATTTGCCTTCTGGTCAGACCTGGAATGGCGTGGCACTGCATTGTGGTAGCTCGTTTCATTTGTGTTGTGGGTTATGACGTGCCATTGTTCCTGTTGTGTCACAGGAACACTCGGAGGCCTGTTTACTCAGATACTGCAGGGGGAGGACATTGTGCGGGAGAGAGCCATTAAGTTCCTGTCCACCAAGATGAGGGTGCTGCCTGAGGATGTCATGACCAAGGAGGTTGAGGATTACATATTCACAGAGATCAAGAAGGTCAGAGAATCTGTTCTGCGAGGGGAAACCGTCCAATACTTGAAAGCAAAATGCTGTGGTCTGGTAGATTTGTAGTGCAGAGGACCTTCTGTCATTTGCGGATTTGTGATTCGCCGTTGCGACTCTTCGCATGTAGCTCACTCTGTTCCATGGATGCATAGTACAGTGCCAGCCTGCACTCTCGTGCATTTTTTTTAACACATGTTTATGGCATTATTCCATAAATAATTGTTGCATTGTTTTTTTGTCTTTTTGTCTCCTTGTCTTCTGGATAGTGGTGGGGAAAGAAAATCACCTTTGCGAAAATCAGACTGTGTTGTCTGCACTATATTGTTGCATATGTAATATATAATATACACAAGTAATCTGCGTAGGTGTATATATGTGTATATGTATAATGTGTGTGTGTGTGTGTGTGTGTGCATGTATACTTTATATATTCTTTTTTTTTTTTTTTTTTTTTCTCAATATACATTGTTACTTGGTTCCTGTTATAGGTGCTGGAGGATGTGACAGGAGAGGAGTTTGTCCTGCTGATGCGCATCCTGTCTGGCCTGAAAAGCCTACAGACAGTGAGCGGAAGGCAGCAGCTGGTGGAACTGGTGGTGGAACAGGCCTTCCTGGAGCAGGCGCTCAACCTGGCTGATGTGGACAACATGGACAGGCTGCTGCAGTGCACCCGCCAGGCCTTGCCCCTCTTCTCTGTGAGTGCCCATGTGCCTCGGCCAGCACCTGTGGCATTAAACACAGCTGTGGCAGGCGCTAGCATTCACGACCTCTAAAGGGGTAGAGCTGCCATGTTGCCTGTGACTCACTGATTATAGTCTTTTGGGGTTGTGAGAAGGGTCTTTTGATTGGTTCATAGCAGTCAGTGAGTAACAACTGGGTAGCTCCACCTATTGGGGGGCTTTGTGAAGCCTTGTTAGTTTTATTCACTCACTGTTTTTCCTTGTTTCCCTTCTCCCTAACTCAGCACGCCTTTTTCTGTTTGTTCACAGAAAAATGTGCATTCCACACGATTTGTGACACATTTCTGTGATCACGTCCTGCCCAACCTCAGCACACTGACTAGCCCTGTGGCTGAGCTGGACATCCAGCTAGAGGTTAGTGTTGTGTCCCAGGCTGGTCCCCCCTGGGCTCTCACACATACTGTAAATGAGGAAGCAACATCATATTGGGCTTCTGCCTTCTTTTTGTCTTCTATCTTAATGGTTTTGGTTGGTTAGAGGAGGTTCTGTTGCTATGCTAGCTAAGGGCTTTCCATCTTAGACCACACCCTTTTAAGAATGTTCATAATGGGCTAGCAAATCAGAATAGCTTCAGCAGTGGAAGAGACAAAACTTTCAGTGTGAACCATACCAACCTGTCTGTCTGGTCAATATGTTTTGAATGTCTACAGTAAGACTTAGTGAAACACTTTACTGCAAATCTAAACCATTGCCAGATAATCTTCATTAACCCCACTCACTGCCCATTGTTGGACTGATTGCCCTGACTGCCGCCTTTCCACTTTCAGGTGCTGAAACTTCTGGCAGAGATGAGCCCATTCTGTGGCGACATGGAGAAGCTGGAAGCCAATTTGACAATGCTGTTCAAAAAGCTACTGGTAAGATGTCAAAGGTGCATTTACTTTTCTAAATTTCAACCTCTTGTGACCAGTGGGGTTAGAATTTAGCTATCTTTCACAGGTGCATTTACCAATGTGCTGTAATTCTGGAGTCTTAAAATCGCTTATAACGTTATGTTTGATGAAAGCATAAATTATTGGTTGGCATAGTTGTGCAAGAAGCATTCAAAATCGGCATTAGTCATCAAACCAAGTCCAGAGAACTTATCGTATCAGAGCAGTGGTTTTACAAATACTGTTTATTTTAATTTAGCTGCAGTAGACATCCCTGCACTTGATGTATCAGTACAGATGCTATTAGAAAACAACTGTGGTATAGCAAGGTATATGAAGGTTGATGTCAAAACGCAGTCCAAAGCCAACCATAAAAATTTTCTGTGATTCATCAGGGATACATCTGTTCACAAAGTGCACTGGGGCTGTTCTGACATGCTCAGCAGTTTATGTAACACTTATGTCACACATATTTATTTGGAGCATGAAGCTGATTTTAAGCTTTCTTGGAAAAGTCAGCAGGTGTTTGTAAATAAACCTCAGGGAAAGCTTTTATTCGCCCTTTACAAGACCAATGTGTTAAATGTTTGGTGTGTCCAACCAAACATCTCCCTGGGGTTTGGTTTCCCAGAGGAAAAATGCCAAATGACTTACATTTACATTTATTCGTTTAGCAAACGCTTTTATCCAAAGCGATGTACAAAAGTGCAAATAGTGGGCAAACAGGCACAAGGGCAAGATGTGTACAGATCATACAATGCAGATAGTGCTGAAGCTGAGCACAAGGTCAGTGTAGCGAGACAGCTAATCTGATCTGAAGTTACATACATCAAATACAGTCACTGGGACAATAAAGTGCTGCTATACTACCTTGGCAAAGACGTGCTACAAATACAACATAAGAGAGAGTGCTACAAGTACGAACCAAGAATCTTAGTTCACAAGGTAAAATGGCAATGGTGTAGTCCAGGTATAGTCTGAAGAGGTGTGTCTTCAGCCTACGTCTGTAAGGTTGGATTGAAGGAGTTGACTTGAGGCTTACAACTGAAAGTGTCCGTCCTGATGGTCACCTGTGCCTGTCCCTCTGCAGGAATTCATGCCCCTGCCTCCAGAGAATATGGAGAACGGGGAGAATACTGGCAATGAGGAGCCCAAACTGCAGTTCAGCTATGTGGAGTGTCTGCTCTTCAGCTTCCACCAGCTGGGCAAGAAGCTGCCCGACTTCCTCATCGACAAGATCGACACCGAGCGGCTTAAGGACTTCAAGATCAGGCATGTGTCGACCCCCGCTCTTGCTTTTCTGCAGTGGCCTGTGAGGCAAGTGTGATTTGGGCCCTGCAGCTGCTGCTGATACGGCTGGTGTTTTGAGTCTGCCACGTAGTTCCAGCAGTGTTAGTACTATTGTTTCCTCTGCAAAAAAACAAAGCTGACGAAATCTGGAAGAGGTGTCTGAATTAATTCAATTCAATTCAGTTTTATTTATATAGCGCTTTTTACAACGAGTTGTCACAAAGCAGCTGTACATAGGTATTCCAGGCCTGATACCCCCTCAGAGCAAGCCAAAGGTGACAGTGGCAAGAAAAACTCCCTGACTAATAGAAAGAAACCTTGAGCAGAACCCGGGTCAGAGGGGGAGCCCATCTGCTTCTGGCCGGCACTGGGTGGAAAAATTCAGTTGGAAAGAATTTCCTAAGAAATTCTTAACAGTACTTAAGAATGGTGAAACATGTAGGCAGTGAGACATAGCAATATACGCTGTGTAAAACATGAGTCTTGTAAATCTTAAATCTTAAAATTAAATTATTAGTACTTTTTGTCGTATGAATATTTCTGGCCAAAAAAAAAAAAACAGTGCACATTGTCATTAGCTGTGACTAGCAAAATGAAGCAAGTCTCCCCCCCTTTTTTTGTTAATGGTTTTCCCCTTTGTGTACCCTTTTTGGAATTGTCAATTGAACATTATCTCTTCTGATACACTCAAATTCTAGCACAACTATGTTTTTTGAACTGCAAGTGGCCTAGCACACTACAGTGATCCAAGTGTTGGATGGGTACAGCTGATGAGTTGTAGGGGACCTGAGAACAACTAGATGAGCAACCCCTGCTGACATATCCACTCCTGTCCCTGGTGGAAGGAAGCCAGTTTGCTCCACTGCTGTGGGCTCCTAGTCTTTGTTGGCTGGAGACATGGGTGAGATCGAATCTGGGAAGTAGAGCTTAGCTTGCATTCAAAACAAGTGCCTTAACCACTAAGTGAGGGAGCTCACCAAGTGTTTTTGTTTGTCCATAAATGAAGGAAAAATTTGCTTATTATAAAGAGTAACCCCAATTCCTCAAAGTGAAGGACATATGACTGGATTGAAGCTAGGTTGAGTATGGCTCCTTGCTTGCTTCATTTTCTTTAATTTCCTACATTTTCATCTCCCTCTTGCCCACAGGTTACAATACTTTGCACGTGGGCTACAAGTGTATATCCGCCAGCTTCGAGTCGCCTTGCAGGGCAAGACAGGGGATGCTCTGAAGACAGAGGAGGTGAGGACAGTACTGAATCTTAAGCAGCATACACTCACTCTCTCCGTGTGTAAAACATGCTCAAATGAATACTGAATGACCTTTGTAAAATTCTTTTTTTCTCAGAACAAAATCAAAGTCGTTGCTTTGAAGATTACCAACAACATCAATGTCCTCATAAAGGTTAGATGTTCAACATTATCTTTTGGTATGGGCTTGAAATGGATGTGAACGTATTTTACATGAATCAATGCAGTCAAAGTGCATTTTTCCCGAAGCCCAGTATTAATAATGCATGCACCAAGTACAGCTGCATAGGCTGCTGTTTTTTTGTGGTTATTGCCCTTCCTTATATTATTCCCTGTGATCTGCAGGATCTCTTCCACAACCCACCCTCATACAAGAGCACCATCACTCTGTCCTGGAAGCCAGTTCAGAAGACAGAAGCCGCTGGGTGGGTACCATTTGTGTCGAGGGGAAAACGTGAAATGAACCAAAAGTTTTAATGTGTGATACTTTATGTATGTTTTTCTTTGGCATGTTCAGCTTAACCTTGCCCAAACATACAACAGTGGTTCCCCACCTGGGAACAAAACCAGTAATCTTTGTCATAAGCCCTCCCCTTACCACTGTGTGGCACTGCTGAACTAGTTTTTGGTAGTGGGGTTACTTAAGGGGTTTTGATTGTATTGTTCGCTCAAAGACCAAACGGCCCCTTTCTCTGTCCTCTCTACCCTACAGTCAGAAGCGGCCATCAGGGGAGGAGCTAGGGGCGGCAGCAGGGTCTACGGTGAAGAAGCTCTCTCCACTGCCCAGGAGGGATGCGCGACAGATCTACAACCCCCCCAGCGGGAAGTATAGTACCACCATCAGCAACTTCTCCTATGGTGAGAATGCTTCGGCTTTTCCCTTTCATAATATGCTTGTGTTATGAACACAAACCAAGGCAATAACTCCAGGAATGTTCATGCACAGTCAGTGTCTCAGACTAGTGGACAGATGGGCTTCACAGATGATCTGTAGGTTGTGGCTGTGGGCACTCCACAATGGTGAGTGGTGGAGTTGGATGCTTGTCATTATGGAGGAGATCAATGCTGAATTGTGTCCTTTTTGGGGTTCCAGAACAACGTGGCAGCTTCCGCAGGGGAAGGAGCCGAGGCTGGGGCAGCCGCGGTAACAGGAACCAGGGGAGGATCTACTGAAGAGCCCGGCCAGGTTTCTTTGCAATCGCACCAGGATCGCTGTGTCAGCAAGCCATGTCCTCACTGCCCTCTCTAGCCCTTCAGCAGCTTTCTCCTTTTTTCTCCTCTCCAATCACCTGTATAAGAAAAGTGAATAATGATTTTTTTTTTTTTTTTTTTCCCTGTTTTATCCAAACCTTGTCGTGGAGGCTACGCTTGAGAGCTTATGAACCAGACTTTTTCCTGAAATGCATTTAAGTAGATGTTCATGGATATTTTTGGCCCTTTTTTGTACACAGGAATTTCTGTGAAACAGGACACTTAAGCTATGCTGCATGTACAATTAACTGGTCAGAATGTTGGAAAAAAAAACAAAACAGCCTTGTTTCACAAAATGGTGGCAAATGCCTACTTTACCTTTTTATTTCACCCTAAGTTTTGTAGAGCGCTGGTTGGATTTTCTTTCTCGTGCAGGTTTGTAAGGATCAATGACAAAATTTAACAGAATTCCATCATAAAATTGTCTCCATCTTTTTGCTCATCTGTTTTGTTGAATCTGGGGGAAAGACGGGGGGGAATGGAAACTTCATAGTTGTGTAGTCATAGCTCTGTATCACGCAAGTAGATGATACAGGTTTAACAAAAAAAAATAGAAGTCCAAGCAAGAAAACAAAGTTTGTGGGCTGTGTTTACTGTAGGAGCACAATGGCCATTCAGAGTTTGGATTTGTGTTACGATGGGCAGATAACCAGCACTGTTACTCTCCCCCAACAATGTCTTTATTGATTTTAACAACAACTTAACACACACACACACACACACACACACACACACACACACACACACACACACACACACACACACCAGTATATGTATATATCTATACACAAACGCACAAAAATACAGGACACATGAACAAAATCTCCAGTACAACAACTGAAGATTTAACACACGCAATCCACCTCCGCAGCTGGATATAAACCTAGTATGAAAAGCTTTGGGTCTAGAGGTATTTGTATGGATAATATGTCCTGGATACATTCTTTCACTGCTTCCCAGAACTTTTTTGAGTACATTGCCAAAGACAGTGGAAAAAGTGTACTCTTTTCCTTTTCGCACTTGATATATATATCAGGTATAGCACTGTTGTATTTATTGAGCTTTTCTGGGGTTATATATGTTCGCATCAGCCAATTATACTGTAGTAATTTAAGGCGTGTGTTAATTGTTTGTGATTGTGCTTTGGTACATGCCCTCTCCCAGTCTTCGATGGTGATGTCTTCATGTAGGTCCTCTGTCCATGCCTCTAGCCTCTTTACGGATGACTCTGAGGACTCGCCTACCAGAAGGTCATATATCATGGAGATTGTGCCCCTCCCCAGACAGTCCATAACCATTACCTTTTCTATTGTGGACAAGGGGGGGATAGATAGTGACTGATTTAGTTGTGTTCTGATGAAGTTTCTCAATTGTAAGTATTTGAAGAACTGATTGCGAGAGATGCTGTATTTATTAGCTATTTCTTCAAATTACATCATGTTCACTGTCAGGATTGCATAATTCTCCTAAGTTTTAAGTCCCCCATCAGATCTTCCTGGGGGGGGGATCATTTCCCCATATTGGACTAAAGCAGCGTTTCTCAATCCTACTCCTGGAGCCCCACTGTCCTGCACATCTTCTATCCTTGCTCTACCTACCTGACTGAACTCATCAGTGGCACTTTTGATTAGCTGAGCACACCTGATTTAATCAAGCAGCAAGGATAGACCGAAGATACACAGGATAGTGGGCCCCCAGGAGTAGGATTGAGAAACACTGGACTAAAGAGTAAGAGAGAGGCAGTTTCCCCCAGATGTTTTTTGACTTGGTGCCACACGCCAGTCATGTTTCTAACCACAGGATTTTTCGTGTTCTTTTTAAGCTTTTTGACATTAGCCGAGTACAGGTAAACAGGAAGAGGTAGACTCAATAGGTGGCCTTCCATTTACCTCCATAAGGGGGCATCCTCCTCTGTAAAATAGAACATCAGCGTTCTTAACTGTGGTGCCCAATAATACCGGAGCAGATTGGGGCATCTAAGCCCCCCTCTATCATAGGGTGAGTACAACAGTGACAGTCGCAACCTGGGGCGTCTGTTGTTCCATAAAAATCTGATGAAAAGTCTCTTTAGATGAGAATAAATTACTCTGTGGCGGCAATGGTAAATTTTGAAACACATACAACAGCTTAGGAAGTACGTTCATTTTGAGAATATTTATCTTCCCTATTAACGACATTGGTATAGATGTCCATAGATGTCCATCTGAATATCTGAATATCTCATTGGTATAGATGTCCATACTGAATTTGAGATCTCTTGCACCACTGGTCTGTAGTTAGTTTCTACAATATTCTCAAGACATGGTACAATTTGAATGCCCAAGTATGTGAAACAACAACTTTGAATTGAGCTGCTTCTTCAGGTGGGTTTTTCCTTTCTGCATGGTTTAATAGCATAATTGAGGTTTTAGATCTGTTTATCTTGTAGCCTGAGATCTTTCCAAATGTCTTAATCTGATCCAATAGGGCAGGGATAGATTTTCCCATATCTTTGAGAAAGATAATGGCATCATCCGCATATAAAGGCAGACGGTGCTGCTGCTATTCTGTGGTTATTCCTGAAATGTTCTTATGGGTTCTTACTGCAATTGCTAGTGGTTCAATTGCCATGATAAATAACAATGGGGACAGAGGATCCCCTTGTATATAGCAATCTGGAATACTGGAATCCATCATTAGGGATAATTTGGAATTATTCCTGGAACAAAATGGTGTCTTAAATGATAGCCAACATGGTTTTTGCAGAGGGAGGTCGTGCTTAACAAACCTCCTGGACTTCTTTGAGGAAGCTACATCATGTTTGGAGTCAAACCAAGCTTATATCTATTTGAACTTTCAAAAGGCGTTTGACAAAGTTCCGCATGAGAGGCTCATAGTGAAAATGAAATCTGCAGGAATTACAGGAGCTGTCACTGAGTGGGTTCAAAGTTGGTTGTCTAGTAGAAAGCAGACTGTAACTGTGGGAGGAATTGTATCAGAACAGGGTCCTGTACAAAATGGAGTCCCGCAGGGATCGGTGTTGGGGCCTTTGCTATTTCTTATATACATAAATGATCTTGATGCAGAGGTTAGTAGTAAAATAGTAAAATTTGCAGATGATACAAAACTAGGGGGTCTAGCCAACAGTATAGAATCAACTAAGGTAATACAGGAAGACCTAAACATCATCCGAAAGTGGGCAGATACCTGGCAGATGACATTCAATTTAGATAAATGTAAAGTCAAAGAATGTGCTCAATTTGAAAAAGACTTGGGAGTAATAGTTGACCCAAGCGTAACAGGATCTAGACAGTGTGCTGTAGCAGTAAAAAAGGCCAACAGGATGCTGGGATATATAGCCAAAAGTATTGAGTATAAATCTAAGGAGGTAATATTGAAATTATACAATGCCTTAGTCAGACCTCACTTGGAATACTGTGTGCAGTTTTGGGCACCACGCTATAAAAAAGATATTGAAGCTCTTGAAAAAGTTCAAAGAAGGGCAACTAAATTAGTTCCTGGCATGAAATATAAAAGCTACGGAAAGACTCAAGTTACTTAACCTATTTAGACTTGGCGAGAGGAGGATTAGGGGTGATTTAATTGAGGTTTTTAAATTTATAAAAGGATTTAATAAGGTTAACTATAATAGATTTTTTAGGGTGATTTCAGTCTGTAGAACAAGAGGACATAAATGGAAACTAGTTAAGAGTAAGTTCCACACTGATATAAGGAAATATTATTTTACACAAAGAGTTATCAATACATGGAATAGGTTGCCAGGTCATGTAGTTGAGGCAGAGACCCTTGCTGTGTTCAAGTCTAGACTTGATGCAGTTTTGGATACTCTTTAATTAAGAAATGGTGAGCTCAGTTGGGCCGAATGGCCTGTTCTCGTCACAATATGTTCTTATGTTCTAATCTTACCCATTTGCAAAAATTCCCTCCTAGGCCAAAACGCGCAAGAATTTCAAATAGGTAGGACCATTCAACTCTGTCAAAGGCTTTTTCAGCATCCAGTGACAGTAAAGCAGTATCTGGCACCCCCCTTTTGGTGATGGCGCATATTCAAAAGCCTTCTAACATTATGGAAGCCTTGTCTGCCACGAATAAAACCATTCTGATCTTTTCCAATTGTCTTTGGTATTATTCTTTCAACCCTTCTAGCTAAAATCTTACACAGCACTTTTACATCTGCATTTAGAAGACTAATTGGCCTCAGATTCTCACATTTGTTATTTGGTTTACCAGGTTTTTGGAGCAAAGTAATCAAGGTTCCTCTTAGGAGAGCGACAGGATTCCATTATGAAACTGGTATCTGCAATCTATTTTTAAACTTTTTATAGATTTCAATGGGTAGACTGTCAGGCCCTGGTGTTTTTCCTACTTTTATACTATCAATTGCTGTAGATATTTCCTCCAAAGTAGATAGTTCCTCCAAACTTTCTCTAAATCAGCCCAGAGCACTTCTGGTACAATGGGTATATGAATTCCATCTAAAATCATTTAATTCTAAGTTATCATGAGTTACCTCTGAGCTATAAAGCTCTTCATAAACTTTCCTGAACATTTCATTTATTTCAGTTGGGTCTACAATAGTCTCTCCTTGGTCATTCTGTAATGAAGTGATAAGCCTTTCACTCTGTAACTGCTTGATGCGCCACACAAGCACCTTCCCAGATGTTTCCCCCTGATCATAGAATGTTTAAGTCACAGAAGGCTGGCCATTGCTTTTGATGCCAATAGCGCATTATATTGTGCTCTTAGCAAGAGTAATCTTTGAGCTTCAGGAGAACCTGATTGGTAGTATTCTTTTTCTAATACCTTTATTTTTGCTTCCAGTGTTTTTGCCTTCTGGTATGTCTGCTTAGCTTTAGAACTAGTGATGTTGATTATTTGGCCCCTGATAAAGGCCTTAAAAGCTTCCCACTGTCAGGGCTCAGGCAAGGACTCAAGCGCGGACCCAAGGGCTTCAGGTTCCAAGAGCTTTATCGAGGCCGTCAGGCAAAATCACAAACCCAGAACAGGCAGTGTCAGTAACAAGCAGGCAGTCCGTGGACAAAACCAGGGTCAAAAACAGGAACAGGCAGGGTCAGGAACCAGGCAGGCAAGCAAGCGATCAGGGCAAGGCGGCAAGCAGAAACAAGGTCGAGGTACAGGCAGGATCATAAACGGCAGGACTTACAGGCAGAAACACCGCAACAATCTGGCAAACAAGACAGAGACAAGCAGGGTAGATATAGGGCTGGGCTGTTGAGGTGATGGGAAGCAGGTGTGCAGGCAGGCAGGTGGAGATGATCAGGTGGGCGGAGACAGGGCGGAGAGCGGGGCAGGGCTGGAACACAAGGAAAAACAAAAGCACATGGACACAGTGACAGATGGGGAGAACAACAACACAACAGCTAGGGGGCCGGAGTACTGACACCCACCTGATACTTGCTGAGGTTTCTATTGTATTTGTTTCAAAGTAGAATTTTATTTGCTCATCCAGGAAGGTGACAAAGCCAACCATTTTTGGTTGGCCAACCATTTTTGCTTGAAACGCCACCTGGGGGCATCTCTCACTAATCTGAAGTCTTGATACACTAAGAAATTTGGAGCATGATCTGAAATTAGAATGGCGTCATAAGAGCACTCTTAAATTCTATACTTTAAAATTTGCTATTCTTTACTATTCTATACTTTAAAATTTGCAATTCTATACTTTAAAATGTATCAGAAAGAAATCAATACGTGAGTAAGACTGGTGTGTACTGGAGTAGCATGAAAACTTTGTCATTAGTTTCCCTCCAGATATCCATCAGGTTAATTTCTTTCAAGGATGAGACTGGTCAACTCCCGAGCTCTTGTCCCTCACTGGATCCAAAGTACAATTAAAGTCACCTGTGATCACACAACTACCAGGAAGAGTGGATAGAGTAAGAAACAAGTTTTGGAAAAAGTTGGAATCATCAATGTTTGGAGCATAAATATTCGCCAAAACTAATTGCTCCTTAAGGAGACTTCTCTGCATGATAATATATCGTCCCACCTTATCTTTAATGACCTTATTCACCTGTAATGTTATAGATTCATGAACCAGAGTAATGACACCTCTTGCTTGGGAGGTAAAGGGAGCTGAGAAAACATTGCCTTTCCACCTCTTCCTAATCTTCAACTCATCTTTATGCATCAGATGTGTTTCTTGAAGAAATATTATATTAGACTGCATTGATTTGATCCTATTCATAACTTGTTTAACCTTCTTGATTTTTTGTAGCCCTTTACAGTTCCACGATGTAATTTTAATTTTTAGCTCACTAGACATTTTAGATAGCTGGTAATGAATTTCCCCAACATATTAAAGCTTTTACAGTTAAGAAAAACAAGAATGAAACTAATACTAACATAAATGTTACAACCCACAGCCATTATATAAACACAAAAATAGTAACCCATTCAGGTTCCTTAGCCTGAATTTCCTCCCCCTTTAAATCTTAAGGCTTCCAGATAGCTAATAACTGTTCCACACAAAAGTGAGGATCAGCGTTGCTGTGCTATTCAAATAACTATATAACTCTAACCTTAACCTCCCGTATGAAAATAGAAATCTGTTTCCTGAACACCATAGCTTGAATGGGGACTGTATCGTGCCTCATTCTCAGATGGTAAAACATTATTGTTGGAAAAAAGTGAAAAAAATATATACAGTGCCTTGAAAAAGTATTCATACCCCTTGAACTTTTTCACATTTTGCCACCTTACAACCACGAACTTAAATGTTTTTTTTTATTGAGATTTTATGTGATCGACCAACACAAAGTAGCACATAATTGTAAAGTGGAACGGAAATGATACATAGTTTTAAATTTTAAGCAAATAAAAATCTGAAAATGTGTGCATTTGTATTCCAGCCCCCTGCGTCAATACTTTGTAGAGCCACCTTTCGCTGCAATTACAGCTGCAAGTCTTTTGGGGTATGTGTCCACCAGCTTTGCACATCTAGATACTGACATTTTTGCCCATTCTTCTTTGCAAAATAGCTCAAGCTCAGCCAGATTGGATGGAGAGCGTCTGTGAACAGCAATTTTCAAGTCTTGCCACAGATGCTCAATGGGATTTAGGTCTGGACTTTGATTTGGCCATTCTAACACATGGATATTCTTAGATCTAAACCATTCCATTGTAGCTCGAGCTTTGTGTTTAGGGTCATTGTCTTGCTGGAAGATGAATCTCCTTCCCAGTCTCAAGTCTTTTGCAGCCTCCAACAGGTTTTCTTCCAGAATTGCCCTGTATTTAGCTCCATCCATCTTCCCATCAACTCTGACCAGCTTCCCTGTCCCTGCTGAAGAAAAGCATTCCCACAGCATGATGCTGCCACCACCATGTTTCACAGTGGGGATGGTGTGTTCAGGGTGATGAGCAGTGTTAGTTTTCCGCCACACATAGCGCTTTGCATTTAGGCCAAAAAGTTCAATTTTGGTCTCATCTGACCAAAGCACCTTCTTCCACATGTTTGCGGTGTCCCCTACACGGCTTGTGGCAAACTGCAAACGGGACTTCTTATGCCTTTCTTTCAACAATGGCTTTCTTCTTGCCACTCTTCCATAAAGGCCAGATTTGTGGAGTGCACGACTTATAGTTGTCCTGTGGACAGATTCTCCCATCTGAGCTGTAGATTTCTGCAGCTCCTCCAGAGTGACCATGGGCCTCTTGGCTGCTTGTCTGAACAGTGCTCTCCTTGCTCGCTCTGTCAGTTTAGGTGGACGGCCATGTCTTGGTAGGTTTGCAGTTGTGCCATACTTTTTCCATTTTTGGATGATGGATTGAAATGTGCTCCTTGAGATGTTCAAAGCTTGGGATATTTTTTTATAACCTAACCCTGCTTTAAACTTCTCCACAACTTTATCCCTGACCTGTCTGGTGAGTTCCTTGGTCTTCATGATGCTGTTGTTCTCTAACAAACCACCAAGGCCTTCACAGAACAGGTGTATTTATACTGTGAGTAAATTACACACAGGTGGACTCAATTTACTAATTAGGTGACTTCTGAAGGCAGTTGATTTCACTGCATTGTATTCAGGGGTATTAGAATACAAGGGGCTGAATACAAATGCACACCACACTTTTCAGATTTATATTCGTTTAAAATTTTGAAAACCATGTATCATTTTTGTTCCACTTCACAATTATGTGCTACTTTGTGTTGGTCTATCACATAAAATCTCAACAAAAAATATTCAAGTTTGTGGTTGTAAGGTGGCAAAATGTGAAAAAGTTCAAGGGGTATGAATACTTTTTCAAGGCACTGTATAGGAGTCTAAACCCCTTCATTCGTTGTAATGCCCACTAGCATGTTAACTGAGTAACAATCGTGCCCTAAAGATATCTCGAGTTTTGCGACATTACGCTCATTACTTAAAAACAAAACAAAAAAAGGACAGAAATACGTAAAGTAGGAGTTAAATAATGCCCATTTGTTCTGTAGTCAATTATCCAGTTTTTGTGTCAAGATTGATACATCTTTAACAGTCTTTGAAATCAGTCCAGAGTATGTAAGCAACTTAAGTGATGTAGCCTAACAAACACCTCTAAACATAAGCGCATTTCGAACTTGCGAATCTGAGCGAGCTCACCTCAAACAATAAGTAATAACGTTATTCGCTGTTTATTTTACCAAAATAGCTGTTACCTAAAGATTATGTTACCAACGGCGTTGGCATCCGCTTTGTAATAACTCAGTCCGGTCCGTTGTCTAATTTAATCTGCCTTAAAGATGCGTGGCCATCCCTTATATGTCACAAGGAGTCAAGCAGGAGGAATCATGCCGTACCGGAGCCCCAATAATCGGAGCTGTCGCCCCGCCTTGTCGAACTCTTTTTGCTTCTTGTGTACACCTGCTTTCATATCCTAGTAAAACCTCACTGGCTGATTCTTGTAAAGGACCTGTCTTTTCGTCTTGGCTGCTCTCACCACCGCTTCTTTATCTTTGTAATTCAAAAACTTCATTATGAGCGTTCTAGGTGAAGCGTTGATCTCTGCTCTTGGACCGATTCTATGTGCCCTCTCTACAGTGAGTTTTGTACGTAATGGTGCCAGCTCCAGTGCCTCTGGTATCCAGCTCTCTAGAATGGCGCACGCGTCTTCACCTTCTGCTCCCTCAGGTAGATTGATAAGCCTTAAGTTGGAGCGCCTTGATCTTGCCTCCAGGTCTGTAGCGGAGCGAGCGGGGGGGCAGAGGGTGCGGCTGCCCCGGGCCCACAGTTCTTCCAGTTACAAAGGGGCCCACCTTGGGCCCGATCTGCCTGACTGAACATGCATTTTTGTTGTTTAGTTTAATATTTTGAATAAAGTTTGTTTGTGTGTCTTGATTGCAGCAAAAAAAAAGTCAGACTGAGGGCGTAATGGTTTTGACCGACCCCTAGCTAAGTCTCTCACTGCGATATTTATTTTGAATGAGCAGAGACACAATAGAGTTACAGAAAACTTTATTCGCTGTCCAGTATCCTTGTGTACGTCCTCTGTTAGTGTCCCAAAGCATAGGAGCTAGGCAATCGCCGGCTGTCTTATTTCCCATCGCAGTCACTGCTGACGGAGCCATGATATTTAGCTGTTTTGAATTAGCAGAGACACAATAGAGTTACAGAAAACTTTATTCGCTGTCCAGTGTCCTTGTGTAAGTGTACAAACAGAAAAATTACGCCCTCTGTTCGAGTCCCAAAGTAGGAACTAGGCGATCGTTGGCTGTCTTGTTTTATTTCCCATCACTGTCACTGCTGACGGAGCCGCGGTATTTAAAAATGCTCTCACGCAATGAAATAGCACACCTCATTGTAATCCGCATTTCTCTCCGTTCTGCCCTTCCGTCTCAGTAAGATTCCCCTTGGATCTGTCTTGCATCTCTAAACAGCCTATATACAGCTGTATAAGGGTGATCAGTTGTTTTTTATTAATCAACATATAACAAGCAACCCATTGTACAGGCTTGTACCAGGAGAGAGAAAGGTGAAAGAAAAAGAAAAAAAAAAGAATTTGCACCTCAGTGCATCAACAATACCCCCTTTCCCTGGGCCCTGGTAAACTTTAGTCAGATAAAAAACAGCACCATACATCTCTGGTGTTAATCCGGGTAACAATTGTGTATAAGAAATGTATTGACTCCATGTACTCTTGCGATTGAAATCTCCATATGTGATATATCCAAATAAGACAGGAACCACTGTCTCATGGAGAGACAGTGTGGTGACTTCCATCTAAGTGCTACCATCTTTTTATCAGCTGTAATGCCTGCTAGCAAAGCTCTCTTCTGGACACAGGGGAGGACTAGATCTGAGTCATCTCCCAGGAGTAAAAAAGTTGGGGAACAGGGGATCTGTACTGAAAAAATATCTGATAGTTCAGAAGCCACATTTTGCCAGAACTCTGCCACCCCAGTACAGCCCCAGACCATATGCATAAAGGTACCATTGGCTCTATTACTATCATCTTGCGGACAAAATGGGCACAAAGGAGTAGCTACCAATTTCATAA